>JAOPSE010000097.1:9232147-9437028 GCA_029449295.1 Zea luxurians
CAACTAAAGGAAAAATGCATTCAACCATATATAAGTCTAAACGAAATCAGTCACCATCAAACCTCCATGGCGCTACCTGTCGAGCACATGAGCCAAGGTTGCGCTTTCTCCCATGCGCGCCTCATGGCCTCACCACGTGCAACCCTGTGGCTCCATGACTCGCCCACCACACAAAACCCATGTAGTGGCGGATGCTACCCCATGCGTGTGCAACGTGTCTGGCCAACGCAGCCCGACAGTCATGGTGCTCCTTTCATGCACATGCAATGCACCTACCCAACACTACCTCATATATAGTCACAACCACTCTCCCTATATGCATGCATAAATTCTTCTTGCATGAGCTACCACCTGTTGCACTTGACTAGCCATGGAAATAGAGAACTAGATTGGCTACAACATAGAGGAGGCAAATAAATGAGTAATATGGTCAATTCATGTCTTATTCCTCTGTAGAACTATTTGAAATCAAACAAAATTGGATGAAAATGGCACATACGAAAGAAACAAAGTCATTCAATGGCAACTATAAAACTTGAGAAATTTGCAATGTTATGGAAGTAATATCAATCTTATATATTGGCACATAGGTAAAAGGTTCTTTTTTCCTTTGTAGGAACTCTGTTCAGGACATGACCCATGGTCAATTGAGCCTCACCATATCATTCCTTAGAAACCTTCAAAATGTTTAACATGACGTTAATCAATCAGTTAGAGTTTGGTCCTTTATTTGGCAATCCCATTAGATGGGGGGGGGGAACGAAGGCATCCTCTCATGGCTAGTTCAATTATCCCTCACATAATTAAGTAAACTCATGTGAGAAATATTCTAATACAATCACCTATAAAAGTCATGAAGTATGTCTTTCCGCCTTTGGTCATGACACCATTCATCTTGTACAAATCATAATGAATGATGTCTAATGGTGTCACATCCATCGCCTCTTTCATTTCCTTATGGGGTTTGTGAGGTTGTTTCAATTCAAAACATGCATGGTAGTTTGAACATTTGGTTAAGCTAAAATTTGGGATTAACCTTATATTAGAGAAGCATACCTGAAAGTGCATTCATCGTTTTTTGTGGTTTTTGGTGATTTAGATAACAACACATTTAAAGGTCTAATAAGTTTGCTAAGTGTTTGAACAGGAAATTCAGTATGATGAACATACTTGAATAGTGCATAATGTCAGTGAATAAAGGTTCAACACAAGGTTAAATAATCAATGAGACAATGCAGATGGATATAATATGGTCTTTATATTGGTTTTAATATATGGACAAGACTTGAAAAAATCACTATGCATAAATATGATAAGAATAGAGATTGAAGTCATTAAGAGGATTTGTCAAGCCAAAATGAATAAGATATGGGGAATTGTGATTGGCTTGACCATATTACTGTTAGTTCAGATATGCTTATATGAGAATCAATCTAGAGCTTGATTGATCTTAGCATTTATATCTAGACGACATTCAAGCAAGGTTCATAATATTGAAGAAATGATTCTCTTATTGGATGCTCAATATGATGTGACTCAAGAATGGATTGATAGGGTGAAGATAGCAAGGAAGGGCTTCGAGGGACTAAGCGAAGGTGAAGGCCAAGCGACACCTTGTGGACTGAGGTACCATGGCTAAGGTGAAGAAGAGAATACTTGCACTAAGTCGATGAACTAATAAGTTATGAAGAGTTATATTATGTTGATGCATCAGTAAGGTGATTTGAAGCCATGATTTGAACTCATATTATGAATGCACTTTCAACCGGTGTCAGGGTTAGAAGACCATTATGACATCTGTCTACCAGTGTGACACTAGCAGACTGTCTGTCAGACTGACAGGCCAGGCGGTTGAACCGACCTTAGCGTTGGTTCAACCGATTTTGGACTTTTGACTCCAGTCAAAACTAGATTTTTGAACTTGGTTTGGCTCTAGTCAAAATGAGTTTAACTGGTTTTGGGGAAGGTTCAACCGGGGTCTAAGACTAGTTCAACCGGGGTCTTAGGCAGGTTCAACCGAGGTCCGAGACCAGTTTAACCAGGGTCTCAGGCAGATTCAACCGGCCTCCACGTAGAAAGTCCTAAACAGCTAGTTTTGGAGCCCCACCTATATATACTCACTCCTAACCTCTCTCCTCTACACAACAACACACATTGAACTCCGTTTCTAACCTGAGAAACACTCCCCACTCTCCCTCACACCACCTCTTGCCTCTCCCATTTCAAATCTTTGGAGAGAAATCTTTGAGTGAAATTGAGAGCTGCTGTTTTTGTGCTTCATCTCCAAATCGTTCTTGCTCTTCTTGATTCGAGCTTTGGTACTACATCGAGTTATTTGTGGATTCATTACTCTTGAAGCTTATAGCTCCTAGATGACTAGGTGTCGCTTGTGAGTCTCCCAATCTTGTGGAAGACCACAAGAAAGTTTGTATTACCCGCTCGTGTGAGCAAAGATTAGTGTGTGTGCTTGACCTTTGTGGTCGGCGAAGGGAGGATTAGGGTTGAAAGAGACCCGGCTCTTTGTGGGCACCTCAACGAGGAAGTAAGGCATCTTTGTGGTGTGGCCGAACCTCGGGATAAATCTTGTGTCTCTTGTGTTCTTGCTCATTGTGTTTGTTCGTGTTGCATGTTCTCTCACCATTCCGTGGAAGAATTGTTTATATCTTTATGGTGTGTGGATTTTGAGAAGTGCCCTTCTCAGATATACTACTTTGAACCCTATGGATCATCTAAGACATCCCATTTGCATAGTTAACTAGGTGAATCTCGAGATTAATTCAGTTTTATATCTCATTCTTTATTTGGACTAGTGCAAAGCGGCTGAACCGGTTTTGACACTGGTTGAATCAGTTTTACCCAGTTTGTTTCTAGTTTTTGTTGAAAAATTTCCGCTTGCCTATTCACCCCTCTAGGCAACTTTCAATACCATGCATCCAAAATTAAGATGACATGGTCATGAATTCCAAACATTAGACTTGTAACACCGCAGGTGTTACCCAAGGCCCTGGCTCAACGAACACACCTATGGCCTATGATCCAATAGGTTAAGTGGTAAGGGAAGGCACTAAAAGCTTTAACATCATGGCTAAGCTAAGTATTGATCATAATAAGAGCGATACCCTAGCCTTCATACATTCTCACTAATGAAAAAGGTTCTAAAACCCTAATTTCCCCCTTAAGCCATTAAACCCTAAACATTGGATAACAGAGAAAAGATTATGCAAATGGCCAAATCATGAAATGGAACCTTTACCAATAATGAAGTACATTAATAAAGCTGCAAAATATAGTAAGGGAAGTTTTACAAAAAGGCCCAACAAAAACCCCAAAAACAATTCACTAAGTGGAGAGCACACTAGAGCCATCAAAATTTTCTCTAAGTCCCAAATCAGCCCTAGCCTAAAGATCAGATGTGTTCACCCTTGTGCTGGCGCCAAAACCACTTGGTCCAAATAACAAAAAGTGGCCAAAACTACCCAAGCCACACCCCTAAAAAATTTGAACCCAAACCAAGGTCGTTTGACATGGTTTGACATCTATTTTATCGCTGGTGAACAGTGCAGACAGACAAGACTTGGCGCCACCATATCTTCTAAGCTAGGCCAGATCTTCCCTTGGAACTCACATGAACTAGCTAGCTCTAGGTGCCAGGAAGAAATCTTCCACAAGACATTTGGCGAGATTCGCACGTTTGGGAGCTCTGCAGACGTAAGAACTTGGGCAGATGAACACGACCATGTGTTCGACGCGCCCTGGCAACGCCAGAGCATGCCCTCGGCGTTCGGCTCGCGCGCGCAGCTACGTCGTGTCAACCCCACGCCCACGCCCGCGCCCGCGGATATAAAGCCCACACCGATCTCGACCGTATGCCCCCGCTCATTCCTAACCTCGCCCGAGCACAAGTTCGCCGATGTTTGCCTAGAGAACCCCGTGCCAGCGGCTGCGCAAGCCACGACCACCGTAGACCGGCCAAGCCAGCCATCCTTCACCCCGTTCGACCCTTGGGTTAGCTTCTCTGGACCTCAGTGAAGCTCCCCGAGCCGTGGATTAAACATCACCTCACCGGAGACGCCAGATCGACGTCGCCGGACTTCAACCGGCCGCCGTCGCACGTAGACCGAGCCCCACGGTAAGCCATTCGTCGATTCCTTGTACCTATAGCATCCTTAGCATCTAGTGAAGCTCCCCGTGCCATTTGATTGAACCCTACCGCCGTGAGCAGGCCGGAGCACACGCCGCCGACGAGCCCGACCGCCTGCGCACGCGGCCAGCCCTATTCCAGCCATCACCGTCGGCAATCCGCACCTCGATGTGACCGCCAGGACCTCCCGGACCTCACCCAGCCCTCCACCGGACCTCCCTCGCCGCCGATAAGTCGCGCCACACTTTTTCCTCTCCGCGGTCACTGTTACGGTGGGGAAGGAGCCCGAGTTGAAGGAAAGAAAAGCCAGGGGGTTTTTGCGAGGTCAGTGACTCACGAAAATAGTTCCACAGGGGCACTGTTGAAAGGAATAGTTAAAGGAAACCCTAGGGGCCCCGGTGCAAACATGTTTTCCTTAAACCTTTTAAGTTTTATTCTTTTAAATGAGTACAGAACTTGCAAAATTCATAACTCGAATTTTATCCAACCAAATTTGGTCAAACCAATTTTGCTATGTCCTAGATATTATGAACTGCTTAGGAAAAATAACAAACACCCTGAGTACTGCAAGACTTTTTAGAGTTTTAATTTAAATAAGTATATTGCCTAAAACTAAATAAATAGAGGAAAAATAGAAATACTTTTGGACTGAGGTTAAAAAAATTAGAGATATACTTAACTACTAACTATCCTGTTTAAAAATGTTAAACTCTTCAGTACACCAGATTAAGGAGGGATTAACCATTAAAACTTGCATTAACCCAAACATTGTGAAAATGAAAAGGTGATTTAAAATAAGAATTAGAGGTCAACCACATTTTTCCTAGCTTGCTTAAGTAACATAGTTCATGAGAAAATTTTGTTGAACCCTCTGTTAGTACAAAAGAAATGCACCACATTTTATTTCATACAAATAATGAGAACTTAGAAAATCCTAGAAAAATAACCCTAAGGAGAAACCACCCCAACCCTTGGTATAACTACTGATATTCTAGTAAGAATCTAGGAAAAATATAAGTTTTGTTGTTTGATACTTTTCAAATAACAAGTTAGTTCTAAGTGCCTTTTTGACATTAAACTTTAGAAAATCACAACTAAATAACCATTAGGTCACTATCTGTGATTTTTGGCACAGAGACCTATTATTACCCATAGATATTGGCAAAAGTAATTTTTAATCCAGAACCCTCACCTAAATCAGAGCTGTAGTGCAAAAGTGACCCTCTACCCTCACTTTTGTTATTTTTGCCCAAGGTTTATCTGAATTAATTCTAACCTCAAATTGGTAGAATAAACTACAGAGACCAATGTTTACCCACTGTAATTTTTGTAACATTTTTTTTAAAATTCTAAATCACCATGGTAGTTCAAGAGCACTAAAAAACAAGCATAAATAGAAAGTAAAAGGGGAATTGTGGAAGAAATTAATTTTATACAATTAAATATCTCTAAGGGTCCAATAAAACATAAAGGGGATGATTAAAAGTTTTAAGTTCACTCAAGAACCTAAGATAGGTGTGTACAAAACACTAAGAGCACCATCCTATAAAGAAACCCTAGTTTACCCACTGTTTTAATATTGTTTCACCATACATAGTAATTACTAAATTGGCATATCATTAATATACATGTATCTTATTCATTGCATTCGATAGATTGTAATCTCGCTGATGGAGAGTACGTCCTCATTCTGGAGCAAGGAGTTGCTCAGGAGGTAGTCCAGGAGCCAGCACTAGAGCCTGCTACTGAGGATCTGCCTGCCCCAGCTTTTGAAGGCAAGCCCCGGTTTTATGCATAACCGTTTATATATGCTATTTTACTACACTTAATGTTTGTAGGCCTGTACTGTGCACTTAAGTGTAGGAGTTGCCTGAAACCCTAGTTGCATGAACCCAGGATTCCTTTTGAGATGGATACTAGTAAGCTAGGTTGAGTAGCTGCTTTGCTAATTAGGGATCTCGGTAGAAGTCGAGTGTTTTTTCTAGCACTCGTGCGAGGTCAGGAATTGATTGTATCCATTTTCTATATCGGAATGATGATGGTATGTAGACACGGATCCATGGGGATGCGTTGTCTACGAGATGAAATTGGAATAAGGATTAACGTGTGGATACCTATATCAAGCGTTTGAATGTACTAAGCACATGCCGATAATTATGGTAAATCGGTAAGCCTAGTACTTGAGTGAACCTGTCCGCGGATTGATCTCCTCACACGACCTGAGATGTGGTCTCCCATTCCGGTTATGGTGGGTACAAGTGCGGTCACTGCACGACGGCAGTCGGGGTCAGTGAGGCATTGTACGCAAGGCGATGGGCCTCTTTCTGTTGACAGGGAATCGATGGGGACGATTGACATGTGTGGGGACGGAGTGCCTCGGCACGTCGTGTGTTTTGGTTTACCTTGCAAGGTTTAAAACTCGATTCGAATCATCTGCTTCTCGCAGCTAATGAGACTCCTTGATCCATTGTACTGCATTGAGTAATAAGTGGAAATGAGGTGACTGGCAAAAGATGTTGATTGGTAAAAATGTTTGATTCCATGAATGATTAGCTAGGTACACATCTAGTTTAAAAGGATCATTTTAAAACTTGAGAAGCTAAAATTTGATTTTAGACTCAGCTAGTGCTTTTTGCAAACCAAACCCCTCAGCCAAACAGCTGCATGTCTAGAGGTAGAGGAGTAGACTCCTCACACCGGGTAAGTCTTGCTGAGTATTAGTATACTCAGCCTTGCTTGTGGCATAATTTTTTTTACAGGTTCTCTGGAGAATATGGTTGCCGGAGTGACTTGGCCGTCTACCTTGCCACCGGGTTGGACAGTCGAGTGGGACCCTACCTCAGCAGGAGAGGAGCATGAGGAGTGATGGGCCAGGCTTCCCCATCCTCCCTTTTATCTATCGTTAGTTAATTTCCGCTGCATCCAGGACAATGATTACTACTTTCGCAAAACTCCGATGATGTTGTAATAACCTTAAGCACTTCTTTAATGAATGGTTTTATGCTTTATTGTATTTGCTCTGAGCCTCACCTTCGAGTGAGTATGTGGTACTTGATCCTATTAGTGGCCTTGTCGGACTAGATCCGAGGGACTGACGTTTTATTCCTATTTAAGTGTGGTCTAGCCTCTAAGGCGGGACGTAGGCACTTAAGTTGGAATAATTTGGGCGGTTCCGCCACAGCTGGTATCAGAGCTTGTACCACCTCAGAGGAATCAATAAATCATAATTACCAACCTTTTCAAAAGTAAAACTTGTGTAGAAACCAAGTTGGATAGCTGTAAGGATGACGAGGATAGACCTAGGACGTGAAGCCTTAGGATACTAGATGGGTAGCTAGGTGCCTATTTGAGTAGGCCCAACAGGCTGCTATGATATCGATGGGGGATTCTTATATCCCTATATGCTTGATGTGAGGACACTTAGGACGAGCATGCATGCATTATTTTTTGTCCTCTTAGTAAAATGTCAATATTAATGAAAAGCTACATAAACAAAGAGACACCCGTAATAAGATTTTAAGTCTACATCGAAGATCTCAACTTAACCATAGAGAAGCCAAGCACTAGCTTCCTTTTATTGTTGGGGTTCTTTTTCTTTTTCATTTATACTTACCCTTGCATAGATGACTTCTCACGTACCCACGGACGAAGGGAACGTGCATTCGCACACAGACGGTCTGGCGCAAGAAGGATTTCCCCGCATTTTGTGGGAAGTACTGCAGGGGGCTGGTTACGCTAAGCCTCCCCAGTACGCAGTGCAGCTGTTCGAGGAGCACCGAGTACCCCGCTGTAGGGTGAGGATGACCTTGGAGCCTCATCCCTTGCAGCCCGACTGGTGTTCCTTGGACTCGAAGTCTTTCGGTTTCAGGGCCGAGGATACTATTGAGTCCACTGCTCTGCACGTGCTGACAACCTTATGCGGTTTTCACCCCTTGGAGTTGTCAACCCACCCCATTGGCTTGTTCCCCGCTGAAAAGGAGGACGACCCAATGTGGAAGGATCGGGTTGAGCACACTAAGGATGTGTGGGCTCTCTACCCGGGGCATACCGCTCACCTAACGGTTCGGTGCATGAGTGCCCTGTATCGTCTGCAGGCCTTGCGAGGTGAGGCAATGTCCCAGATGATGGGTCTAGTGGAGTCTACCAAGATCACCCTAGATAACAGGGAGGACCTTGTTGTAGACTTGTCCACTGAGCTGGTGGAAAAGGATCTCCGAGTGGAGCAAATGGCCACTAAAATCCAAGAGCTTGAAGATCAGGTGGAGGCCAAGGAAAACACTATCGAGGTTCTGGAAGATCAGCTCCAGACCACTCAGCAATAGCTTGATGAAGCCAACCAGCACTTGGATCTGCACCATCAAGAGATTTAGGACATGGAGGTAGAAGGGGTCAATGAGGATGTAGACATCGAGGGAGGAGAGGAGCTAGAGCCTGCATCCAGCTTGGACACTGCTGGCTTAGGAAGACCACCTTCCCCCGAGTCTAGCATTGCCTCGTTCGTTCATTAGATCTCAGGGTTAAGGTAGAAGTGTGCAGCAGTAGAACTCCTCGAAACTAGCTTAGCTTTTGCACCTCGGAGGTACTAGGCTAGAGAGAGTTGAGTATTTTGGGCACTGCTGTAACTGTTGGAGAACTCTTTTGGCATGATGAATGATGGATGGATTCTATTTTTAAGTATGCATGAAATTATATTCTGCTGGCACCAATTGTGAAAAGCAAGGAAATATTTGGAATCTTACAAACCTTGTTACTTAAGATCTTTTATCATGTGCAATCATGGATTTCAAAGTATGATATTAAGAACATCCTAAATTTCAGATGGCAGGAAGAGCGCGCCGTGGATAGAATGAGCGCATTTCTCCACCACCGCCGCAGCCTCCTACCATGCAGGAGCTGATGGCTCAGCAGAATGAGATTCTGCGACAGCTAGCCGAGCGTCAGCCACAGCCTCAGCACCATGGGGGTGGTGATCATCATCAGCGTCCCCCAGCAGCGGCCACCTATCAGGAGTTTCTCAGTACCCAGCCGCCATTGTTCACTCGAGTAGAAGATCCCTTTGATGCTGATGTGTGGCTCAGGGTGGTGGAATTCAAATTCCCACTACTTAATGGAGATTGTTCAGATGTGGCTAAGGTCCATTTCGCCACCCAACAGCTTCGTGGGCCCATGCGGACATGGTGGGATCATTTCCTTGCTATTCAGCCGGTTGACCACATGGTTGAGTGGGGAGAGTTCAAGGCAGCATTCAGAGGGCATCACATACTAGCAGGCATCATGGACCGCAAGCTCAATGAATTTCTAGCACTCGCTCGGGGGAGCCATACAGTGTTGCAGTACGCCCAAGCTTTCAATGACCCGTGTCACTACGCAGGCTATCATGCTGACACGGATGAGAAGAAGAGAGACAGGTTCAGGAGGGGCCTCAGTACTAAGCTCCGTGACCGTCTCAACACGGTCAGGGCCAACAACTACAATGAGTTAGTCAAGATGGCCATCTCCAAGGAAGATTGCATCACAGCCCGTCAGGCAGAAAAGAAGAGAAAGACCCCTGTGACAGGACCATCAGCTCAGCCTCAGCGCTTCAGGATTGTGTCCGACACTCAGAGTAGGAGATCTCAGCAGCAGCAAGGACGATGGGTGATCCGACCACAGTAGCAGCAGCAGTAGGCACCTAACCGCTCTCAACCCCCAGTTTAGAGGAACAACAACCAGCCACAACAGCAGTACCGTTAGGGCAATGACAACAGGTGTTTCACTTGTGGCAGCACCAGACACTATGCCAAGAATTGTCCCAAGAACCAGCAGAGGCAGGGGCAGAATGCAAATCAGAACCAAGGCAAGAGGCAGAAGGTGCAAGTGAGGCAAGGCATGCTGAACTTCACCACATTGGCTGACATTCTGGAGGGAGCACCCATCATGACTGGTATCTTTTTTGTTTTAAATTTTCCTGCTGTCATTCTTTTCGATTCTGGTGCATCACACAGTTTCATCAGCGCAAAATTTAGTGCCAAGTGTCAGTTACCTTTTCAGCACACAAAGGGGGCTATTATGATTGCAACACTAGGAGGCAGGGTTGCCACCTATCAGCTCAACCGACAAGTACCAATAAAATTGGGTAGTATTGTAGTCAGAACCACCCTCCTGATTATGGGATTGGAGAGTGTGGACATCATCTTGGGAATGGACTGGTTATCCCGACATCATGTTTTAATTGATGTCGCCGCAAGAGCCATTGAAATACACTCACCGATTTGCGGAGAAATCACATTGTACTTGCCTAGCCAAGGTTGTACCCGTTCTTGTGCCTTCGCCCTAATAGAGTCACCCGTAGAGAGGATTCCAGTGGTCTGTGAGTACCCTGATGTTTTCCCAGACGAATTGCCAGGGATGCCACCCGACAGAGACATAGAGTTTGCAATAGAGCTGCAACCCGGAACTGCACCTATATCCAAGAGACCCTATAGGATGCCTCTAGCAGAGTTAGCAGAACTGAAGAAGCAGTTACAAGAATTGTTGGACAAGGGGTTCATTCGCCCAAGTACTTCACCATGGGGATGTCCGGCCTTGTTCGTGAAGAAGAAGGATGAGGGTTTGAGGCTGTGTGTTGATTACCGCCCTCTCAATGCGGTAACTATTAAAAATAAGTATCCTTTGCCCCGCATTGATGTGTTGTTTGATCAGCTGGTAGGGGCCAAGGTGTTTTCCAAGATAGACCTCCGCTCTAGCTATCATCAAATCAAGATCAGGGCCAGCGATATTCCGAAAACGGCTTTCTCCACCAGATACATGCTTTATGAGTACTTGGTGATGTCATTCGGGCTGACAAATGTCCCGACATATTTCATGTATTTGATGAATTCAGTGTTCATGCCAGAGCTGAACAAATTTGTGGTGGTTTTCATTGATGATATTCTGGTCTATTCAAGAAATGAGGATGAGCATACTATGCATTTGCATATAGTACTTCAGCGACCGCACGATCATCATTTGTATGCTCTCAAAGTGCGATTTCTGGTTGAGGGAAATCAAATTCTTGGGTCACACCATTTCTCAGGATGGGATATCAGTTGATCCTGAGAAGGTGCAAGAAGTGATGGATTGGAAGCCTCCTACCACCGTGCGACAGATTCAGAGTTTTCTAGGATTGGCAGGATACTATCGGCGATTCATTTCGGATTTTTCCAGGATTGCTAAACCCATGACTGAATTATTGAAGAAGGGAGTAAAATTTGAATGGAATCAGAAATGTGAAGATGCCTTTCATGCATTAAGGTAGCATCTGACGACCGCACCCGTGCTAGCACAACCTGACACCAAATCTTTTGATGTGTATTGCGATGCTTCGTGTTGGAGCTTGCTCTCAGTTGCAAGGGGATCCAACAAGGGTGAACAGTGATGACAACAGGGCACTCGCGCTGGATGGCAAAAGCTCCGTTGATCTGGCCTCTCACGGGCACTGTGCAGGGGTATTTATAGGTACCTGAGCGCGCAGCACCTCGAGCTAAGGACGCATGTGCCCTCAGGTACCTAGGTTATCCCAAGAATATTCCCATAAAGTGGGGTTACAGACCGTAATTATAGGAATGCTTTTACAAAGTAGGCCCGTGACGCGCAGCGGCCAAGCGGGGCCCGTTACGACGGGGCGGATTGCACGTGGGCCTCCGAGCTGGACGAGGCCGCGCCGTGGGATGCCCTTCGTCGCCAGTCTTCGCCTAGAGCGGAAGAAGCGAAGGGCGTCCCCGCCTGTTTTGTTTCTGTCAGTTCAGCTGCTGCAGCGAAGGCTTCGAGCGAAGGGTGGCGCCTTTGCCTTCGCCCCAACATTTGCCCTCCGAGGGACCAGTTCGACAAAGTCACCTGGTGCCGAAGACGTCGTTAGATGGCGGAGACGCTGCCCTCGCTCGAAGTGGTTCCGCGGGGGTTTTTGATGTGACCGTTGATTGACGGCGTACTGTTGGATTGCGGGTTTCCCGAAGCGCCGCACCCTGTTGGATTGCGGGTTTCCCGAAGAGCCGCGCCCTGTCTATAAAAGGGGGCGGGGTCGGCGCTTTTTGAACTTCACCTTCCGCGCTCCGCGAAAACCCTAGCCGCCCTTTCCGCCGTCTTGCTGCTCGTCTGCCTGCCGCGGTCTTGTTCGCCGGAGATCTGGCTCGAGTGAAGCAGGCCGCCCGCCGCCGCCGACGGTACGTTGCGATGCCGTCCTCGTCTTCTTCCGCTGCCGCTACACCACCGGCCGTTCCCTCGCCGCCGGCCGCCGCCTCGTCTGAGGAGACGCTGAGTAGCTTAATGGCGGAGGAGTTGCACGCCGGCGACTCTGTTGATTTCGGCGTATCGCGGATGTCGTCGGCCCGCGTGCAAGATATGCAGCGGTTGGGTTACTTCGGCGGCGGAGTTGGTCGAGTCCCGGGGACGGAGGAAGTCCCCGAGCCAGAGGGCGAGTTGGTCGTTTTCGAGGCGTTCTTCGCCGCCGGACTCCGCTTGCCCGCGCACCGATTTGTTGGCGAAGTCCTGCGCAGGTTCAACGTTCAAATACACCAGCTGACACCGAATGCCATAGTGGCACTGTCGAAGTATGTCTGGGCGACGACTTCGTACGGCGGACAGCCATCGGTGGAAGTTTTTGCGAAGTATTATTGTTTGCATTGGCAGAAGAGGATGATTGGAGGCGAAGTCGCTCAGTTTGGATCCTGCACATTCACGCCGAAGACCGGCAAAACCACGATGCAGGTAGTCGAGTTGGTTCCTTGCGCCCGCAACAAGTGGGGCAACTGGAATGAATTTTGGTTTTACGTCGCTGAGGGTACCGTCGAAGGCCATGAGGGACTCCCCGTGTCCGCGATGTGTTCTCATTTTTACTCAGCGTATCCGCCCTTTGAAGTGGCGGAGGAGGATGAGGACGAAGGGGCTCTTCGGTGCGCCGCCGGCCTGAGCAGTGGGCGCGACTTGGTTGAAGAGTTTGTGGCGTACGGGGTGTGGCCATTGGCGCGTGGCTAGGCGTTGGGCGAAGTATGCCCTCGCCAGATGCCTTTTCATGGTGGAAGGGTGGTGCGGAGTCCCGCCTTCGCCCTGAATCTGCAAAGTCACGATCCGGCCGCCGTTGTGCGTGAGGCGGAGGATGGGGCGGTGCGGCTTGTTGGACGCTACGTGCCGAGGACAGAGGGCCAGCGCAGCTGGGATATCCGCGGGTCGAATGACCGCTTGAACAGGGTTTTTGAATTAAATCAATTGCCATATGACGGCTACCCTGGTCAAGACGATGTGGACCGCCGTGGGAAGAGACCGGCGGTGGAGACCGGAGACGACCCTGCGCCGGCGGCCGCCCCGTCCTCTAAAAAGAGAAAATTAGGTACTGCTATGGGAGGACTTGGGGTTTCTGATCGTTTTGCTAGAGAGTTGACGAAGACGTGCGCGGCCCCGGGGGAAAGGATGTCTTCGCCCGAGCTCCGGGAGTCTTCGGCTCGGATGCTGAGGGTTACCGAAGGTTGCTGGCCTAGGAATGTTCCTGTCCCCCGCGCGGTTGGCGAGGACTTTTTTACATCTCGCATGGTTCGTGAATGGAGGGTATTTCCTTACGGGCGGAATATTGCTGCTGTTGTGTCAGCAGTGATGGACAAGGATCGCCAGGGAGCTACACAAAAGCGCCAGGCGGCTATCAGGCTCGTTGAAGCCAGGCCAAAGAGGCAGCGGGGGACTGCGAAGGCTGCGGCCTCCGGCGGAGGCCGGCCGCCGCTGGCGGCGAAGTCGAGCGTCCCTGCATCTAGCAAGGCGCCGGAGGCAACGGCAGGCGCCGAAGGCTCGAAGTCGGCGAAGGCGGTGCCGCCGTCCAGCGGAGTGGCGGAGGTCGCGAAGGCGGCCCGAGCGTTGCCGTTGGCGGGCAAACGTGTCGCCGACTTCGTCACCGATATTAGTGTGGACGACTATCTCGGTGGTAGGTCGTTGGCTTTTTTTTTAAGATCGGTTCATTGGTACGCTGCAGGGCTGTGCGAAGGCCAACTTGCTGTGGTTGCGCCTGGCGCGGTGACCACGACGGCTGCCGCAGCGCCGAAGGCGAAGGGCGGAGCTCTTAGCGCCGGAGGCGAGGCGTCGGCCCTCGTGGTTGTCATGGATGAGGCGGGCGCTGCGTCCCGCCGGCTGGCAGAGGTGACGGAGGTGCTACGCCAGGTCCGCTGAGTTGGACCTCGTCCCCCCCTTTTTTTAGGACCGCAGTCTTACGATTGCTCTGCAGGTGGCTGACTTCGCTAGCCGCACTGCGTCGGGGGCCCTCACGGCAGCCGTGGCTGCCAAATTCGAAAGACTTCGGACACAACACGCTGACGCCGTCCGCGAAAAATCGGCCGCCGACAGCAAGTGCCGCAAGCTGGCGGACAAGGTGGCCACACTGGAGGACGAGAAGGCCGCCCTCCGTCGCCAGCTGGCGGGGGAAAGGAGGGAGACCAACGAGGCCCTTGTCAAGGCGCAGGCTGCGCAGGCGGAGGCCAACCTGGCACGGGCGGAGGGCAATCTTGCCAGGGAGCGCGCCGAGCAGTTGCAGGAGCGGCTCACCGCCCTGGAGAGCCGCGTGAAGGGGGCCGAGGCCGCGGCACGAGCGGAGGCAGAGCGGACGCACCAACTGCTCGTAGATACATACCGTGGCCTGGGCGCGGGGACCGGTGAATTCGAAGTGCCGGACCAAGAGCCCGAACTTCGGTGCCTGGAGTGGGTGCAGGAGGAGTTGCAGGCGCTCCCCTCTGTCGTGGAGGGGTTTATGGCGTATGCCTCCCTGGTCACCTGCGAGGGGGCGATGAACGCGCTCTCCCGCGAAGGGTGCCGGCACTTCGAGGTCTTCGACTAAGTCGAAGAAGACTTTGAGCAAGATATCTTCAAGGTCGAGGACCCCGTAGTGAAGGATTCTGCCGGAGCTATCTTCGACCGGCTGTGGGGTCCACACGGGCGCGAGGTGGTCTGGGAGCGCGCCGAGACGGCGAGGGCTCAGGTAACGTTTTCGCTTGTTTGGTATTTGTTGGACGTGGGCTGTGTGTGTGTTTGATGAATTTTGTGTGTTTTGGCTTAGGCGGCGCGTGGCAAGAGGGTCGACGACTTCGGGGCGCTGAACAGCATGCTGGCTGACCCGGAGTCGACCCCGGCGGGGGCTGTGTCCGGGGTCGCCCTGGCGCCAACCCCGGCCGCATCCGCTGCGGCCGGCGAAGGCCTGCCCCCAGAGGTCGCCGAAGGCGCGCCTGATGCTTCTGCAGCTGCCGCGCCGAGTGCTGAGGATCCCGCAGCGGTAGCGGCGGAGATAACAGCGGAAGCAACGGCGGATCCAACAGCGGAGGCTCCCGCAACGTCAGGGCCGTCGCAGGTGGCGTAGTAGGTGTAGAGGGTTGGGGAAGTTTGTACATGTTACTGAATTTTGGTTGCTGCGCAGGTTCAAGATTTTGGGCCTGCGCACGCAACCGCTACTGCTAAATTTTTGGCGGCTACGACCGCGGAAGATGGTAATGAATGTGGTGGTTCTGCATCTGAATTTTTTGATTGTGCTGACTCTGGGAGCTCGATTGAGTGGACTGAGTCGTCGGAGGACTTGGACTACTTCGCGGCCTTGGATGTGGCTGCGACGGAGGCCTCGCCGCACGCCGCGGATGCAGGAGATGTGCTAGGTCTTAGCACCGGGCGACGGCGGCGAAGGGCAGTTGCGAAACGTAGAGTTAGTGGGGCGGAGGGGGCTTGGCTTCGTGTGAGTGGGGCTGGTCGGCAGGAACTGTTGTCTTTGCCGACCGCCAAGAATATAGGTGAAGGGGAACTGCGAAGTCTTTTTGCGGGTGAGGAGCTCAGGATAATGTTATTTAATTATAGGGAGATGGGAATTATTCCTAAGGTTGAGCCGATGTAGAATGTGGTGCCCTCGCTTGTATATGTAGAGGCTGGTATGATGAAATTGTGTGCCCTCGCGTGCATATGTGTGTGCGAAGGCGTTGTGTACTTTGTCTGGTTTGTTTTGTTGCGCTGTGTTGGCGTGACTAAAGTTGGTCTTGGCGTGGACGGTTTGATGTTGTCGTTTCTGCCTTTGTTGTGCTAGTCCGGTTGCACCCTTAGGTGTCTTCTGCACGGATAGTCTTCGATTTTTTCGCACTTGTTGTGCTAATCCGGCTGCACCCTTAGGTGACTTCTGCGCGGATAGTCTTCGCGGTAGACTTAGATTTTTTTCGCACTTGTTGTGCTAATCCGGCTGCACCCTTAGGCGACTTCTGCGCGGACAGTCTTCGCGATAGACTTAGATTTTTTTCGCACTTGTTGTGCTAATCCGGCTGCACCCTTAGGCGACTTCTGCGCGGATAGTCTTCGCGGTAGACTTAGATTTTTTTCGCACTTGTTGTGCTAATCCGGCTGCACCCTTAGGCGACTTCTGCGCGGATAGTCTTCGCGGTAGACTTAGATTTTTTCGCACTTGTTGTGCTAATCCGGCTGCACCCTTAGGCGCCTTCTGCGCGGATTTGTCGCACGCGAGGGTAGCTAGCGCTTAGCCTCGTGGTGACCTCGTGTTGGTCGAATGTCGAAGACCGTCGTCGCGGTCTTTTTCGACGCATGTCTTTGCGGGGGATTTTTCACACATATATTACATGGCTCCGCCTCGTTAAAAACCTCACCCCCCGGGAGGAAAAGAGTGCGGGCCGGTACAAGATTGTTTTTGCGAATTACAAGGGCGAAGACAGCCCTGAGGAATCAAACAAAAAATTTGCGGAGGTTGTCGATGTTCCAGGAGTGCTCCAGGTCCTCGCCGTTTGGCGTTGTGAGCCTGTAAGCGTTGGGGGAAGCTTTTGTCTTGACGATGAAAGGGCCCTCCCACCTGGGCTCCAGCTTGCCCTTGGACTCCGTCCGAGCTGTTCGAATGAGTACGAGGTCCCCCTCGCTGAACTCCCTCGGGATGACTGAGTGGTCGCGCCATGCTTTTGTCTGGGCTTGATATTTGTTCAGGGCCTGTAGGGCGAAGACACGGTCTCCGTCGATGAGATCCTTTGAAGTTGGCTCGTCCACATCAGGGACGGCTGACAGAACTGTTCGCGGGGACCCGTGCTTTATTTCTTGCGGGGTCATGGCCTCCGATCCGTATAGAAGACGGAAGGGAGTAAACCCGGTCGCCCTGCACTCAGTCGTGTTTAGTGCCCAGACTGCCTCAGGTAAGAAATCGGTCCATCTGCCCTTTTTTTCATCAAGGAGCATTTTCTTGATAGCTGTGAAGATTTTCCCGTTGGCGCGCTCCACGACCCCGTTGGACTGCGGATGATAGACTGAGGCGAAGGCAAGCTTGGTGCCAATGGAGAAACAAAAATCCTTGAAGTCTTGGTTGTCAAACTGCTTGCCGTTGTCGACTGTTAGTTCGGACGGTACTCCGAAGCGGCAAACGATGTTCTGCCAGAAGAATTTTTGGGCAGTCTTTGATGTTATTGTGGAAACAGCTCGTGCCTCGATCCATTTGGTGAAGTACTCGACCGCGACGAAGGCGAACTTAAGGTTCCCCTGAGTGGTGGGCAGGGGTCCGACAATGTCGAGACCCCAGCGCTGGAGAGGCCATGTATGGGCGATCAGCTTTGTATACTGCGAAGGGTCGCCTGACCGAGGAGAAAACTTCTGGCAGGCTTCGCAGGACCGAGTGACCCGATTTGCGGCGCAGATCATTGCGGGCCAGTAAAAACCCTGTCGGATCACCTTAGCAGCTAGGGCCCTCGGCCCTGCGTGTGAGCCGCACGTGCCACTGTGGACTTCTCATAGAATCTGCATGCCTTCGGCCTCGGTGACGCACTTAAGCATTGGCTGACTGACCCCTTTTTTGTAGAGTTGGCCTTCAATCAGAGCGAAGTCTCGGCTTCGATGTCTGAGACGCTTGGCCTCACTGATGTCGGCTGGATGATAAAACCCCTGTAGGAACAGGGTTATGGGTGCCCGCCAGTCTTCGGTCATGATAAGGTTGACTGTGCGGTGGCCCTCGCTGTCATTGGTTATTTGGAGCCCTTCGGGGCTCCGGACTGCTGGCGTGCCGATGACATGAAAGAACACGTCGGAGGGCAGAGTTTCGCCCCTGGCCGCGGCCTTGGCCAATGCGTCGGCCTCCTCATTCTTGGCCCGATCCACATGCTGCAAGGTGAACCCCTTGAACTGCCTCTCGAGACTTCGGATGGCCGCGAGGTACTGCATGAGCGCGGGGTCCTTGGCTGCATAGTCTTTCTCGACTTGGCCGGCAACTACCTTGGAGTCTGTTTTGATGATGCAGGTGGTGACTCCGAGGGCCCTTAGCTTGCGGAGGCCGAGGATGACTGCTTCGTATTCTGCTATATTATTTGTGCATCTGTCGGATTCATGATTGAAGCTGAGTCGTGCTGCATATCTGTGCTTGACCCCGACTGGTGAGGTTATGACTGCAGCGACACCTGCCCCCGCATGGCACCATGCGCCGTCGCAATGGATCGTCCAAGTCTTCACTGCGGACGGATCTAGCTGTGTTGTTGGCCCAGTCCAGTCGACGACGAAGTCTGCCAGAACTTGAGACTTGATAGCTGTCCTGGGCTCGAAGCAGATGTGGTAGCCGGAGAGTTCGGCCGCCCACTTGGCAATCCTCACCGACGCCTCCGGGTTTCTGAATAATTCGCCGAGCCCCCTGTTTGAGGTGACTCGGACCTTGAATGCTTCGAAGTAATGGCGCAGTTTGCGCGACGACATGACGACTGCGTAGGCAATCTTCTCCAGCTCTGTCATGTTGCACTTGGACGGTGTCAGCACTTCGGAGACATAATACACGGGACACTGCCGGACCACGCCCTCGACAGTCTGCTCCTGCACTAGTGCCGCGCTGACCGCATGTGGCGAAGCCGCGACGTAGAGCAGCAGGGGGAGCGAGGGGTCGGGGCTAGTAAGGACGGCCAACTCTGTCAGGTACTGTTTTAATGAGGCGAAGGCCGCCGCCTGCTCTGGTCCCCAGGCAAAGTCTTTTGCACCACGGAGTGTCTTGAGGAAGGGGAGACTTCGCTCGGCGGACCTGGAGATGAATCTGTTGAGAGCGGCCAATCTGCCTGTCAGGCGCTGGACGTCCCAGACTGACTGCGGAGGCGTCATGTCCAAGATGGCCTGAATCTTGGTTGGGTTGGCCTCGATGCCGCGGTGTGATACCAGGTAGCCCAATATTTTGCCCTGGCGAACGCCGAAGACGCACTTTTCCGGGTTTAGGCGGAGTTGTGCGTCCCGCATGTTCGCGAATGTTTCGGCGAGGTCGGCGAGGTGGTCGTCCTTGCTCTTGCTGGCGACGATAATGTCGTCTACATATGTGAATATGTTTCTGCCAACCTGCCCCTCGAGCATTGTTTTGGTAAGCCTGGAGAAGGTGGACCCGGCGTTCTTGAGTCCCTCCGGCATTCTGATGAAGCAATATGTGCCAAAGGGTGTTATGAAGCTGGTGCTAGCCTTGTCTTCTTCCTTCATGTATATCTGGTGGTAACCGGAGAAGCAATCGAGGAGGGACATGACCTCGCATCCGGCCGCGCTATCGACTATTTTGTCGATCCGTGGCAACGGGAAATTGTCCTTTGGGCAGGCTTTATTGAGACTGGTGAAGTCGATGCACATTCGCCACTTCCCGCTCTTTTTCTGCACCATTACGACATTGGAGAGCCATGTGGGGTAAGCCACCGGCTCGATGAATTTGGCCTCCAGGAGGCGGTGCACCTCTGCCTTGGCGGCCTCCGTCTTTTCGTCGGACATCTTGCGAAGCCGCTGCTTTTTTGGCCGTACCGAAGGGTCGATTCCCAGACTGTGCTCAATTATTGAACGGCTGACCCCAACCAGATCGAGGGCCGACCAGGCGAAGACATCTTTGTTCTTGGACAGGCAGCAGAGGAGCTTTCCTTCTTCATGCGAAGTAAGGTCTTCGCTGATAATGACTGTCTGCCTGGGCGTGGCCTGGTCGAGGGGGACAGTCTTGGTCCCGTCGTGGCTCTGCAGCTGCGCCTTGTCATGTTGCTTATTGGTTGGGCTGGCAGTCGTGGGGGCTTCGCGTTGGGCCGTGAGGCAGTGCACGTTTCTTTGACCGGGCACGAAGTCCCGCTCTATGTTACGCGCAGTCTGTTGATTGCCGAAGACTGTGATAACGCCTAACGGACCTGGTATCTTCATACATAGGTACAGTCCGTGAATGGCTGCTTCGAACTTATTGATGGAGCCCCGGCCCATGATGGCATTGTAAGGGTATACCATATCCACAATGTCAAAGGTTATTTGCTCGCTTCGGGCATTGGGTGCTACACCGAAGGAGAGAGGCAGCTCTATTTTGCCGACGGGGAAGGTGCCTTTGCCGCCGAAGCCATACAATGGGTTGTCCGAAGGCTTAAGCAGGCTGTGGCTTATGCCCATGTGATCGAAGGCGTGGAGGAAGATGATGTCCGCTTGGCTGCCGTTGTCAACGAGGACCTTGTGCAGGTCCTAGCCTGCCACGCTGCAATTGATAACCATGGCATCGCAGTGGGGGGCGCTGCGCAAGTCTACGTCCCGTGCGTCGAAGGTTAGCGGTATGTGGGACCACTTTGTCTGCACGACTGGGCCCGTGACGGCGACATGGTTGATGCTGCGGTAGTGGTCCCGCTTCTGCCGCTTGGTGTCGAAGTCGGTGCTGGACCCCCCAGTTATCATGTGGATGACTCCGCGATATGGTTGATCGGCGAAGTCTTCCTGCTTTGGGGCATGGGGGATGTTTTGATGTTGCTGGTGTGGTGGTGGGGGTGGAGGAGGTACGATTTGTACTTCCTGATGGTGTTGGTAAGCGTGGTGCGGTGGGTGCGGGGCAGGAGCGTGGATATATGGCGGAGGGGATTGCTGGTAATTGTGCGCGACAATTCTGGGGTTGTCGGCTAGCTGTGCCCGTGCCATTCTGTCTCTGGTAGCCTTCGTTTTGGGGCAGTCTTTGGTTTGGTGGGCGCAGTCTTCGCCATGGAAGAGGCAGTAGAATCGGCGCGGCGGCTGCGCACGCCCTCGGCCCCTGCCACGAGTGCCGTTTCCGCGGCCCTGGGGGGGATATTCCTGGCGACGAGGGGGGTCGGCAGCGGGATGCTGGTTGGCGATGTTGTGCACCTGCTGCTGATTGCGGCCGTCTCGACCGGAGTCTGGCTGCGGAGTCCTTGTCCACGTGCGGCTGGACTGTGGAGCATCTTTTGGCTTCCTCCGGGACTCAATCTTGCGCTGGTGGAGCTCTTCGGATCTGGCGTACTTTTCAAACAGCTGATATAACTCTTGGAGGTTCTTTGGCGGATCTCTGATGCAGTGGCTGTAAAGGACGCCGGCGCGAAGACCACTGATAGCATAGTGGATGGCAATCTGGTCATCGACTGAGGGTAGCTGTGACTTGAGTGTTAGAAATTTGCGGTAATACTCCCTCAGGGTCTCCTTTTCTAGCTGCTTGCAGAGCGAAAGTTCGGCTAGGGCATCGGTGTCTGGGCGGTACCCTTGGAAGTTGAGCAGGAACTTGTCCCGGAGACTTCTCCAGGAATCAATGGACAGCGGAGGCAACCTGGTGAACCAGGTGAGTGCGGGGCCCTCGAGGGCGATGATGAAGGACTTCGCCATTGTGGCGTCGTCCCCCCGGATGATGCGACGACGACCTGGTAACTCATTATGTATTGAGCCGGGTCGGTGCTGCCGTTGTACTTGGGATAGGTCCCTGCCCGGAAGTTAGCTGGCCACGGCGTCACTTGCAGGTGAGGCGCCAGGGGACTTCGCTCATCGAGATAATTGACCCCTTGGAATGGCGCGGCGTGCGGGAAGGTGTGGTCGCGTTGAGGGAAACGCGGGTCCTCCGGTTGCGCGCGGTGTTGCAGGGGTGGCCCATGCTGCAGGCCGGGGTGGCCTTCGCGCGTGTCTTCGTCTTGTGCGCGCTGCTGGAGGGGTGACTCGTGCTGCAGGCCGAGGTGGCCTTCGCGCTGCATCAGCGCAATCTCCCGCTCGAGTTCCTGGGCCCTGTGCTCTTCGTCGCGTATCATTTGCCGCACTTTGGCTAGTGCGGACACACGTTGGCGCTTGGCCTCCAGTATCTCCTTCTGCCTCTGGAGATTGCGGTTCTTGAGGCGCAGGGCGCGCAGCTGTAGCTGTTCTTCTGCTGAGACGCCGAGGACCTCACCGTCCTCGGCGAGGTCCGCGCCCTCCGGTGGTGCGAAGCCTGAGGGTGGCTGCGGTTGTCCCTTAGGGTCGCAGGTGCGGAGGGTGTCGTCTTCGCATGCGCGAGGGACATCGTCTTCAGTGGCCTCTTGGTGGGTGGATTGGGTGAGGGCGAGGGCCTTGCCCTTTCTTGCGGCGAGCAGTGCTGCCTTCGCAGCCTCGTCAGCCTTCGGGTTAGCTCTCTTGGGTGCCATCGCGGGTGGTTTTCTCGTAGCACGAACGGTGGGCGCCAAATGTTGGAGCTTGCTCTCAGTTGCAAGGGGATCCAACAAGGGTGAACAGTGATGACAACAGGGCACTCGCGCTGGATGGCAAAAGCTCCGTTGATCTGGCCTCTCACGGGCACTGTGCAGGGGTATTTATAGGTACCTGAGCACGCAACACCTCGAGCTAAGGACGCATGTGCCCTCAGGTACCTAGGTTATCCCAAGAATATTCCCATAAAGCGGGGTTACAGACCGTAATTACAGGAATGCTTTTACAAAGTAGGCCCGTGACGCGCGGCGGCCAAGCGGGGCCCGTTACGACGGGACGGATTGCACGTGGGCCTCCGAGCTGGACGAGGCCGCGCCGTGGGATGCCCTTCGTCGCCAGTCTTCGCCTAGAGCGGAAGAAGCGAAGGGCGTCCCCGCCTGTTTTGTTTCTGTCAGTTCAGCTGCTGCAGCGAAGGCTTCGAGCGAAGGGTGGCGCCTTTGCCTTCGCCCCAACACTTCGGACACTGGACTAGGTTGTGTTTTGATGCAAGACAACTGAGTTATTGCCTACGCATCCAGAGCACTCAGGGCTCATGAGCAGAACTACCCCACACATGATCTAGAGTTAGCAGCAGTAGTCCATGCTCTGAAGATATGGAGACATTATCTAATGGGAGCTCATTGTAACAACTATACTGACCACAAGAGTCTCAAGTATATTTTCACTCAGGATGATCTTAATATGAGGCAGAGAAGATGGTTGGAATAGATCAAGGATTATGATCTGGAAGTACATTACCATCCTGGCAAGGCAAATGTTATGGCAGATGCATTAAGTCGAAAAGCCCAGTGCAACTATGTAACCATGGACTCTAAGATTGCCACTCTATGTGACGAGTTGCGCAAGCTGAACATGGAAGTTGTTTCCCCAGGTACCTTGGATTATATCTCAGTTGAGCCAACTTTACAAGAGCAGATAATCATGGCGCAGTTTGGTGACAAGGGTGTTCAAGTCATTAAGGATATGCTCAACCAAAAGGTGGATAAGTACAAAATGTTTTCGTCAGGACAGCAAGGGTGTCCTATGGTTTGAAGATCGATTGGTTGTTCCTAAAAACCCAGAACTCAGGAAGAAAATATTGGATGAAGCTCATCTTTCCAAGTTTTCCATGCACCCCGGAAGTAACAAGATGTATCATGACCTCAGATCCTTATATTGGTGGACCAGGATGAAGAGGGAGATAGCTAAGTATGTATTTGAGTGCGACACTTGCCAAAGAATCAAAGCTAGTCATTTGAAGGTAGCAGGTACCTTACAACCTCTCCCCATCCCTTCTTGGAAGTGGGAGGACATTTGCATGGATTTCATTGTGGGATTGCCGAATACCTCCTAGCAACATGATTCCATTTGGGTCATTGTGGATAGGCTAACCAAAACATCTCATTTCTTGCCAGTACATACCACCCACAAGGCGAAAAAAAATATGCAGAGATCTATATTGACCAAATAGTGTGTTTGCATGGAATCCCAAGGACTATTGTGTCTGATAGAGGAGCACTGTTTGTGGCACGTTTCTGGGAGTAGCTACAAAAGTCACTTGGAACCACCGTGATAAGAAGCTCAGCGTACTATCCTCAAACTGATGGCCAAACGGAAAGAGTGAACCAGATTCTTGAAGACATGTTGAGAGCATGTGTGTTACACTATGGCAAGAATTGGGATAAGTGCCTTTCTCTGGTAGAATTCTCTTACAATAACAGCTACCAATCCATCCTAAAGATGGCACCTTTCGAGGCCTTGTATGGGAGAAGGTGTAGAACACCGCTAAATTGGTCAAAAGCGGGAGAAAGGGATTTTTGGACCTAACCTAGTGCTTGAAGCCGAAGATAAAGTCAGAGTCATTAAGAAGAACTTGGAAGCTGCACAGGCCAGACAGAAGAGCTATCATGATAAAAGAAGGAAGCCTCTTCAATTCGAAGTGGGGGATCATGCGTATCTCAAAGTGTCACCCACCAAAGGTGTTCAGAGATTTGGGATCAAGGGCAAATTAGCTCCTCACTATATTGGGCCCTATGAAATCAAGGAGACTTGTGGACCTGTAGCATACCAATTGAAGTTGCCACCTCATATGTCAGCAATTCATGATGTGTTCCATGTATCTCAGCTAAGGAAGTGTGTCCGCTTACCCACCGAAGTGCTACCTGAGCCTGAATTGGAGATAGAACCAGACTTGTCATATCAAGAGCACCCCGTCAAGGTATTGGACCAAAAGGAAAGGTCAACTCGAGCAAGGTCAATCCGAATGTATAAGATTCAGTGGAGCAACCATTCAGAAGAAGAGGCTACTTGGGAAACTAAGGATTTTCTGTGCTCTCACTTCCCCGATTTTCTGCCTAAAGGAATCGGTACGTAACCGAAAACACCCACCCCCACCTGCCCTTTGAATCTAAGTATAAGAGAAACCTAGTTAATGAGAACCTAGTAAATTGTGAAACTAAATCTAGAAGGACTTTCTTCTGAAGTTGCAAAGAGAATGACATTCGAAGAGTAGTTTACTAGAGAATCTTGACCAAAAAGAACCACAATACACGAGCACACACTTTCCTAGCACCCCTCTAAAGGGTCTCTACCCAATCTCGGGACGAGATTTCAAGGGGGAGGGCTATAACACCCCAGGTGTTACCCAAGGCCCTGGATCAATGAACACACCTATTGTCGGGGACCATAATTAGGGGTACCCTCAAGACGCCTAATTCTCAGCTGGTAACCCCCATCAGCATAAAGCTGCAGAGGCCTGATGGGTTTGATTAAGTCAGGGATCGGTCCATACGAGTGACCTGATCGCGCCTCGCCCGAGCCTAGCCTCGGGCAAGGGCAGCCGACCCTGAGGTGTTTCCGTCTCGCCCGAGGCCCCCTTTTTTTACGGCAGACGCACCTCCGGCTCGCCCGAGGCCTTGCCTTCGTTGAGAAGCAACCCTGACTAAATCACCGCGCCAACCGACCAAGTCATCGGGGCATTTAACGCAAAAGGTAAGACCGACGGGCGACCAGGCTTTGCCAGAAGTGCCATAGGAGGCTCCGCCCGACCCAGGGCTCGGACTCGGGCTAAGGCCCCGGAAGACGGCGAACTCCGCTCCGCCCGACTCAGGGCTCGGACTCGGGCTAAGGCCCCGGAAGACGGCGAACTCCGCTCCGCCCGACCCAGGGCTCGGACTCGGGCTAAGGCCCCGGAAGACGGCGAACTCCGCTCCGCCCGACCCAGGGCTCGGACTCGGGCTAAGGCCCCGGAAGACGGCGAACTCCGCTCCGCCCGACCCAGGGCTCGGACTCGGGCTAAGGCCCCGGAAGACGGCGAACTCCGCTCCGCCCGACCAAGGGCTCGGACTCGGGCTAAGGCCCCGGAAGACGACGAACTCCGCTCCGCCCGACCCAGGGCTCGGACTCCGCCCTGGCCTCTGCCGAACGGCCTCCGCCTCGCCCGACCCAGGAGCTCAGGTTCGGCCTCGGCCATGCAGGACAGACTCGACCTCGACTTCGGAGGAGCCTCCACGTCGCCCGACCTAGGACACAAGACCGCCACGTCAACAGGAAGCGTCATCATCACCCTGCCCTGAGCCGACTCGGGTCGCAGAGAACAAGACCGGCATCCCATCTGGCCAGCTCCGCCAGATAGGCAATGATGGCGCCCCACTAGACCATGACGACGGCGACTCTCGGCTCCCTTACGAAAGCAGGGAGACGTCAGCAAGAGCACGGCTGTTCCAACAGCTGTCCCTCCATCAAGCTCCACTGCTTCTCCGACAGCCACGACGCCACACCAACAGGGTGCCAAGATCTCTCCGGCTGCCACCTTGGCATGTACTTAGGGCACTAGCTCTCCCCCGCTAGACACGTAGCACCTTGCTACACCCCCATTTTGTACACCTAGATCCTCTCCTTACGCTTATAAAAGGAAGGACCAGGGCCTTCTTAGAGAAGGTTGGCCTCGCGGGAACGAGGGCAGGGGCAGGCGCTCTCTTGGGGCCGCTCGCTCCCCTCACCCGCGCGGACGCTTGTAACCCCCTACTGCAAGCGCACCCGACCTGGGCGCGGGACGAACACGAAGGCCGCGGGAATCTCCGTCTCCCTCGTCACGACCCGGCTCCGGCCACCGACCTCTCGCTCTCTTCCCCCCTTCGCGCTCGCCCACGCGCTCGACCCATCTGGGCTGGGGCACGCGGCACTCTCACTCGTCGGCTCGGGGACCCCCCGGTCTCGAAACGCCGACAGTTGGCGCGCCAGGTAGGGGCACGCTGCGTGTTGACGAGCACTTTCCCATCAAGCTCCAGATGGACAGTCTCCAACGACCTCTCCAACCCGGGACGGTGCTCCGTTTCGGGAGCCTCGAGTTCATGTCTCTCGACAGCGGCTACGACATGGTACTCCTTCCACCGCCGCACGGCGGCGACAATGGCGGTCGACAGCCCGCCCGCCGGCGGCGGAACCGACGACGTCTTTCCCGCGTGGGGGAAGGACAACTTTCGAGCTCGCCCCGCCCTCTCCCTCGCCGTCCGAGGAGGAGGAGGCGGGGCAACCAGGGCCGAGCGGGAGGCTGCGCTCCGACGGCTGTCGAGCAAATCGACATCCCCAGTGCCCCAGCGGAGGACACGCTAGGCGTCACCCTCGCGTTCGAGGCAATGGCGAGCGCCGTCCCCCCGCAACACGTCGACCCCGAGCAGGTGGACGACGCCAGCACGCTCACGAAGGGCCTGCAGGACGTCGCCCTCGTACCCAAGACGACGACGCGGTCAGCCCCCGACGTGACTTCGTCGCTCCTCGTCGACAAAAAGGTACCGACTGCTCCCCATCTTTCGTCATTTCGACTCGACCTCAACCCGCCTGGCGACCTCGCTTTGGCGGACACTCACGTTGAGGCGAGTGCAACCCCTCTGGGGTTTCGTGTGCGGTCGCCCTGGGACCGATTGACGGGCGTCTCAACCTACGGGCCCTCTGGGTCCGAGGAAGATGACGACCCCAGCATCTGCTGGGATTTCTCCGGATCTGGCAACCCTAGTGCCATGCGGGACTTCATGACCGCATGCAACTACTGCCTCTCCGACTGCTCCGACGGCAGCCGCAGCCTTGACGACAAGGACTGCGGCCCGAGCCGCGAATGTTTCCACGTTGAGCTAGGGGATCCCTCCGGAGGCAGCCATCTCGGCATGCCGGAGGATGGCGATCTCCCTAGGCCAGCGCCTCGCGCCGACATCCTACGGGAGCTAGCTGTGGTCCCCGTTCTGGCGGGGGGTCACGACCCATAGCTCGAGCAAGTCCGCGGGGCGCAGGCCGGGCTCGATGAGGGAGCAGGAGCGCTCGAGGCAATCCGCCGGGACGTCGGGCAGGTATGGGCGGGCCATCCCTCGGCCGGAGAAATACGTCACCTGCCCCAGGATCTCCAGCACCGCATCGCCAACGATGCCAGGGCCAGACTGCCACCCGCATCCGGCGGAACCGGTCAGGACCTGGCAGCTGCAGCGATGCTTCTCCGCACGATGCCGGAGTCATCTACCACCGAGGGACGGCGAATCCAGGGAGAGCTCAAGCATCTCCTGGAAGGCGCTGCGGCCCGGCGGGCCGAGAGCTCTGCCTCCCGAAGGCAGGGGTACCCCTCAGAACCTCGTGCCGCGACTTCCCGACCCATGCGGGAAGCCTCGGTCTTTACCGGGCGCACGCGCAACACCGCGCCTGCGGCCCCGGGCCACCTCGGCGACGAGCACCCTCATCGCGACCGTCGTGCACGCCTCGACGAAAGGGTGCGCCGAGGCTATCACCCCAGGCGTGGGGGACGCTACGACAGCGGGGAGGATCGGAGTCCCTCGCCCGAACCACCCGGTCCGCAGGTCTTCAGCCGAGCCATTCGGCGGGCGCCGTTTCCGCCCCGATTCTGACCCCCGACTACTATCACAAAGTACTCGGGGGAAACGAGACCGGAATTGTGGCTCGCGGACCACCACCTAGCCTGTCAGCTGGGTGGGACGGACGACGACAACCTCATCATCCGCAACCTCCCCCTGTTCCTCTCCGACACCGCTCGTGCCTGGTTGGAGCACCTGCCTCCGGGGCAGATTTCCAACTGGGAGGATCTGGTCCAAGCTTTCGCCGGCAACTTCCAGGGCACGTACGTGCGCCCCAGGAATTCCTGGGACCTCCGAAGCTGTCGGCAACTGCCGGGAGAGTCTCTTCGGGACTACATCCGGCGGTTCTCGAAGCAGCGCACCGAGCTGCCCAACATCACCGACTCCGACGTCATCGGCGCGTTCCTTGCCGGCACCACCTGCCGCGACCTGGTGAGCAAGTTGGGTCGCAAGACCCCCACCAGGGCGAGCGAGCTGATGGACATCGCCACCAAGTTCGCCTCCGGCCAGGAGGCGGTCGAGGCCATCTTCCGAAAGGACAAGCAGCCCCAGGGCCGCCCGTCGGAAGATGCTCCCGAGGCGTCTGCTCCGCGCGGCACCAAGAAGAAAGGCAGGAGGAAGTCGCAAGCGAAACGCGACGTTCCCGATGCAGACCTTGTTGCCGCCGCCGAGCACAAGAACCCTCGGAAGCCCCCCGGAGGTGCTAACCTCTTCGACAAGGCACTCAAGGAGACGTGCCCCTACCATCAGGGGCCCGTCAAGCACACCCTCGAAGAGTGCGTCATGCTTCGGCGCCACTTCCACCGGGCCGGGCCACCCGCAGAGGGCGGCAGGGCTCACGACGACGACAAAAGGGAGGATCGCCAAGCAGGAGAGTTCCCCGAGGTCCGCGACTGCTTCATGATCTACAGAGGGCATGCGGCGAATGCCTCGGCTCGGCATCGTAAGCAAGAGCGTCGGGAGGTCTGCTCGGTGAAGGTGGCGGCACCAGTCTACCTAGACTGGTCCGACAAGCCCATCACCTTCGACCGGGACGACCACCCCGACCACGTGCCGAGCCCGGGGAAGTACCCGCTCGTCGTCGACCCCGTCATCGGCGACGTCAGGCTCACCAAGGTCCTGATGGACGGGGGCAGCTGCCTCAACATCATCTACGCCGAGACCCTCAGGCTCCTGCGCATCGATCTGTCATCCGTCCGAGCAGGCGCTGCGCCCTTCCATGGGATCATCCCTGGGAAGCGCGTCCAGCCCCTCGGGCAGATCGACCTTCCCGTCTGCTTCGGAACGCCCTCCAACTTCCGAAGGGAGACTTTGACGTTCGAGGTGGTCGGGTTCCGAGGAACCTACCACGCAGTGTTGGGAAGGCCATGCTACGCGAAGTTCATGGCCGTCCCCAACTACACGTACCTGAAGCTCAAGATGCCAGGCCCCAATGGGGTCATCACCGTCGGCCCCACGTACAAACACGCGTTCGAATGCGATGTGGAGTGCGTGGAGTACGCCGAGGCCCTCGCCGAGTCCGAGGCCCTCATCGCCGACCTGGAAAGCCTCTCCCGAGAGGTGCCGGACGTGAAGCGACACGCCGGCAACTTCGAGCCAGCGGAGACGGTCAAGGCCGTCCCTCTCGACCCCAGTGGTGACACCTCCAAGCAAATCCGGATCGGCTCCGGGCTCGACCCCAAATAGGAAGCAGTGCTCGTCGACTTTCTCCGTGCAAACGTCGACGTCTTTGCGTGGAGTCCCTCGGACATGCCCGGCATACCGAGGGATGTCGCCGAGCACTCGCTGGATATTCGGGCCGGAGCCCGGCCGGTCAGACAGCCTCTGCGCCGATTCGACGAGGAAAGGCGCAGGGTGATAGGCGAGGAGATCCGCAAGCTGATGGCGGCAGGGTTCATCAAAGAGGTATTCCATCCCGAATGGCTTGCCAACCCTGTACTTGTGAGGAAGAAAGGGGGGAAATGGCGGATGTGTGTAGACTACACTGGTCTTAACAAAGCATGTCCGAAGGTCCCCTACCCTCTACCTCGCATCGATCAAATCGTGGACTCCACTGCAGGGTGCGAAACCCTGTCTTTCCTCGATGCCTACTCAGGGTATCATCAAATCAAGATGAAAGAGTCCGACCAGCTCGCGACTTCTTTCATCACACCCTTCGGCATGTACTGTTATGTCACCATGCCGTTCGGTTTGAGGAACGCAGGTGCAACGTACCAGCGGTGCATGAACCATGTGTTCGGCGAACACATCGGACGCACGGTCGAGGCTTACGTCGATGACATCGTAGTCAAGACGAGGAAAGCCTCCGATCTTCTCTCCGACCTCGAACTGACATTCCGGTGTCTCAAGGCGAAGGGCGTCAAGCTCAATCCCGAGAAGTGCGTCTTCGGGGTGCCCCGAGGCATGCTCTTGGGATTCATCGTCTCCGAGCGGGGCATCGAAGCCAACCCGGAGAAGATCGCAGCCATCACAAACATGGGGCCCATCAAGGACTTAAAAGGCGTACAGAGGGTCATGGGATGTCTCGCGGCCTTGAGCCGTTTCATCTCGCGCCTCGGCGAAAGAGGCCTGCCCCTGTACCGTCTCTTAAGGAAGACCGAGTGCTTCACGTGGACTCCCGAGGCCGAGGAAGCTCTCGGGAACCTGAAGGCGCTCCTCACCCAGGCGCCCATCTTGGTACCCCCAGCTGATGGAGAAGCCCTCCTAGTCTACGTCGCCGCTACCACTCAGGTGGTCAGCGTCGCGATCGTGGTCGAAAGGCAGGAAGAGGGGCATGCTTTGCCCATTCAGAGGCCAGTTTACTTCGTCAGCGAGGTACTGTCCGAGACCAAGATCCGCTACCCACAAGTCCAGAAGCTGCTGTATGCAGTGATCCTGACGAGGCGAAAGCTGCGACATTACTTCGAGTCTCATCCGGTGACTGTGGTGTCATCCTTCCCCCTGGGGGAGATCATCCAGTGCCGAGAAGCCTCGGGACGGATCGCAAAGTGGGCGGTGGAAATCATGGGCGAGACAATCTCGTTCGCCCCTCGGAAGGCCATCAAGTCCCAGGTACTGGCTGACTTCGTAGCCGAATGGGTCGACACCCAGTTGCCGACGGCTCCGATCCAACCGGAGCTCTGGACCATGTTTTTCGACGGGTCGCTGATGAAGACGGGAGCCGGCGCGGGCCTGCTCTTCGTCTCGCCCCTCGGGAAACACCTGCGCTACGTGCTCCGCCTCCATTTCCCGGCGTCCAACAATGTGGCTGAGTACGAGGCTCTGATCAACGGATTGCGAATCGCCATCGAGCTAGGGGTCCGACGCCTCGATGCACGCGGCGACTCGCAGCTCGTCATCGACCAAGTCATGAAGAACTCCCACTGCCGCGACCCGAAGATGGAAGCCTACTGTGAGGAGGTTCGACGCCTGGAAGACAAGTTCTACGGGCTCGAGCTTAACCACATCGCCCGGCGCTACAACGAGACTGCGGACGAGCTGGCGAAGATAGCCTCGGGGCGAACGACGGTTCCCCCGGACGTCTTCTCCCGGGATCTGCACCAACCCTCCGTCAAGGTAGGCAACGCGCCCGAGCCGGAGGTGCCCTCAGCCCCGTCCGAGGCGACCTCGGCCCAGCCCGAGCCACCCTCGGTTCAACCCGAGGAACCCTCGGCCCCCGAGGGCGAAGCACTGCGCATCGAGGAGGAGCAGAGCGGGGTCATGCCAGGTCAAGATTGGCAAACCCCGTACCTGCAATATCTCCGCCAAGGAGAACTGCCCCTCGACCGAGCCGAGGCTCGGCGGGTAGCGCGACGCGCCAAGTCGTTCGTCTTGCTGGGCGATGAGCAGGAGCTCTACCACCGTAGCCCCTCGGGCATCCTCCAGCGATGCATCTCCATCGCCGAAGGTCAGGAACTCCTGTGGGAAATACACTCGGGGGCTTGCGGCCATCATGCAGCACCTCGAACCCTCGTCGGGAACGCTTTCCGCCAAGGCTTCTACTGGCCGACGGCGGTGGCTGACGCCACTAGAATTGTCCGCGCCTGCGAAGGGTGCCAATTCTATGCGAAGCAGACTCACCTGCCCGCTCAGGCTCTGCAGACGATACCCATCACCTGGCCCTTCGCTGTGTGGGGTCTGGACCTCGTCGGCCCTCTGCAGAAGGCGCCCGGGGGCTACACGCACCTGCTGGTCGCTGTCGACAAATTCTCCAAGTGGATCGAGGTCCAACCCCTGAACAGCATCAGATCCGAGCAGGCGGTGGCATTCTTCACCAACATCATCCATCGCTTCGGGGTCCCGAACTCCATCATCACCGACAACGGCACCCAGTTCACCGGCAAAAAATTCTTGGATTTTTGCGAGGATCACAACATCCGGGTGGACTGGGCCGCCGTAGCTCATCCCATGTCGAATGGGCAAGTAGAGCGCGCCAATGGCATGATCCTACAAGGGCTCAAGCCTCGGATTTACAACGACCTCAACAAGTTCGGCAAGCGGTGGATGAAGGAACTCCCCTCGGTGGTTTGGAGCCTGAGGACGACGCCGAGCCGAGCCACGGGTTTCACGCCGTTCTTCCTGGTCTACGGGGCCGAGGCCATCTTGCCCACGGACCTGGAATACGGCTCCCCGAGGACGAGGGCCTATGATGACGAAAGTAACCAAGCAAGCCGAGAAGACTCGCTGGACCAGCTGGACGAGGCTCGGGACAGGGCCTTACTACACTCGGCGCGGTACCAGCAGTCCCTGCGACGCTACCACGCCCGAGGGGTCCGACCCCGAGACCTCCAGGCGGGCGACCTGGTGCTTCGGCTGCGGCAAGACGCCCGAGGGAGGCACAAGCTCACGCCCCCCTGGGAGGGGCCGTTCATCATCGCCAAAGTTCTGAAGCCCGGAACGTACAAGCTGGCCAACAGCCAGGGCGAGGTCTACGGCAACGCTTGGAACATCCAACAGCTACGTCGCTTCTACCCTTAAGATGTTTCCAAGTTGTTCATATACCCCACACCCACGCAAAGTTTAGTCAACAAGGAAGGGTCGGCCTCGCCTCGGCAAGGCCTGACCCTCCCTCGGGGGCTAAAAGGGGGGAAACCCCCTCTGCGTCAAAATTTTCCTCAAAAGAAAATCTCTTTTACCAGAACATCTTTCGTGCTTTTTGGCTACTTCGAAAAGTGGGTCCTGGAAACGACGGGGTACACGTAAGCAGTCAAGGCTGACCGAGCCGAGGGACTCCTACGCCTCCGGGATACGGATACCTCACTCATCACCTTCTGCGATAAGTAACTCGCGGCTGGACAGGCGACGTTTCTGGCAGGGGCAGCTGGCGACGCCTCGCCTTCGCCAAAACGACCACACCCAAAAAAGGTACGCCACGTCGCTCAATTTCGTACCTTTTTTCCCTTTTTCCTCTTTCTCTATCTCTTGCAACAAGGATCGGGAAAGGGGATACCCCCAAAGGGATCCTTCCCCGTGAAGGAACTAGGCTCCGAGCCTCCTTACTGATCAGGGGTTCGAAGGCTGGCCCCCCGAAGGGTTCAACGGCCGCCTCAGATCGCGTGGGCCCGACACCCACTACTGGTCAGGGGTTCGAAGGTCGGCCCCCCGAAAGGTTCCACGACTGCCTCAGGCTACTCGGGCTCCGCGCCCATTACTGATCAGGGGTTCGAAGGCTGGCCCTCCGAAGGGTTCACAGTCGCCTCAGACACCGAGCGAGGGATGACCAGGGGTACGTTCGATACATAACCAAGGCTCGGGCTGCGCTCCCGAGGTACCCTAGGACATTTCCGAGACCAGCGGGAACGACTCTGTAACGGAATCCCATCGGAGGGAGGCAACGAGCCCTCAGACCCCGTCGCCAGGGGACCGGGTCCGGCAGATCACCCGCAGGTACTTTTGGGCATGCCTCCGGGCCCCTAGCCGACCCCCAACGAACGGGGCACGGACGTCCACTCGGATTACCCGATTGCAGCTCACCGGACACACCATGTTCGGTGCCCATCGAGGGTAACATGGCGCTCTCCCCCCCTCCTCCTTGCGGAAAGGCGACGTAGGGGCGTATGTAAAAAAGTCGAGTCTGTCCCTGATCGTCCTCTCGCTCCGTGCGGAGGCTCGGGGGCTGCTCTCGCAAACCCGGCTCCGGCCGAACCGTTGACAGCGTCAACATACCAGCCCGAGAACTTGGGCCCCGACAGTGCACCTGGGCTACGGCCTGTTCGCATGAGGGAACTACCAGACTGGCCGAAGCATTGCGCAAGGCATTAAGACCTCGAAGGAGTGAAACCACTCCTCCGAGGCCTCGGGGGCTACACCCGGCGGGTGCGCTCGCGCGCACCCACCGGAACAAAGAGCAACCGAGAAAGGCTGGTCCCCTTGCAAAAAAGTGCGACGAAAAGCCTCCAAGCGAGTGTTATCACTCCCTTCGAGGCTCGGGGGCTACTGTCGGGGACCATAATTAGGGGTACCCTCAAGACGCCTAATTCTCAGCTGGTAACCCCCATCAGCATAAAGCTGCAGAGGCCTGATGGGTTTGATTAAGTCAGGGATCGGTCCATACGAGTGACCTGATCGCGCCTCGCCCGAGCCTAGCCTCGGGCAAGGGCAGCCGACCCTGAGGTGTTTCCGTCTCGCCCGAGGCCCCCTTTTTTTACGGCAGACGCACCTCCGGCTCGCCCGAGGCCTTGCCTTCGTTGAGAAGCAACCCTGACTAAATCACCGCGCCAACCGACCAAGTCATCGGGGCATTTAACGCAAAAGGTAAGACCGACGGGCGACCAGGCTTTGCCAGAAGTGCCATAGGAGGCTCCGCCCGACCCAGGGCTCGGACTCGGGCTAAGGCCCCGGAAGACGGCGAACTCCGCTCCGCCCGACTCAGGGCTCGGACTCGGGCTAAGGCCCCGGAAGACGGCGAACTCCGCTCCGCCCGACCCAGGGCTCGGACTCGGGCTAAGGCCCCGGAAGACGGCGAACTCCGCTCCGCCCGACCCAGGGCTCGGACTCGGGCTAAGGCCCCGGAAGACGGCGAACTCCGCTCCGCCCGACCCAGGGCTCGGACTCGGGCTAAGGCCCCGGAAGACGGCGAACTCCGCTCCGCCCGACCAAGGGCTCGGACTCGGGCTAAGGCCCCAAAAGACGACGAACTCCGCTCCGCCCGACCCAGGGCTCGGACTCCGCCCTGGCCTCTGCCGAACGGCCTCCGCCTCGCCCGACCTAGGAGCTCAGGTTCGGCCTCGGCCATGCAGGACAGACTCGACCTCGACTTCGGAGGAGCCTCCACGTCGCCCGACCTAGGACACAAGACCGCCACGTCAACAGGAAGCGTCATCATCACCCTGCCCTGAGCCGACTCGGGTCGCAGAGAACAAGACCGGCGTCCCATCTGGCTAGCTCCGCCAGATAGGCAATGATGGCGCCCCACTAGACCATGACGACGGCGACTCTCGGCTCCCTTACGAAAGCAGGGAGACGTCAGCAAGAGCACGGCTGTTCCAACAGCTGTCCCTCCATCAAGCTCCACTGCTTCTCCGACAGCCACGACGCCACACCAACAGGGTGCCAAGATCTCTCCGGCTGCCACCTTGGCATGTACTTAGGGCACTAGCTCTCCCCCGCTAGACACGTAGCACCTTGCTACACCCCCATTTTGTACACCTGGATCCTCTCCTTACGCTTATAAAAGGAAGGACCAGGGCCTTCTTAGAGAAGGTTGGCCTCGCGGGAACGAGGGCAGGGGCAGGCGCTCTCTTGGGGCCGCTCGCTCCCCTCACCCGCGCGGACGCTTGTAACCCCCTACTGCAAGCGCACCCGACCTGGGCGCGGGACGAACACGAAGGCCGCGGGAATCTCCGTCTCCCTCGTCACGACCCGGCTCCGGCCACCGACCTCTCGCTCTCTTCCCCCCTTCGCGCTCGCCCACGCGCTCGACCCATCTGGGCTGGGGCACGCGGCACTCTCACTCGTCGGCTTGGGGACCCCCCGGTCTCGAAACGCCGACACCTATGGCCTATGATCCAATAGGTTAAGTGGTAAGGGAAGGCACTAAAAGCTTTAAAATCATGGCTAAGCTAGGTATTGATCATAATAAGAGAGATACCCTAGCCTTCATACATTCTCACTTATGAAAAAGGTTCTAAAACCCTAATTTCCCCCTAAAGCTATTAAACCCTAAACATTGGATAACAGGGAAAAGATTATGCAAATGGCCAAATCATGAAATGGAACCTTTACTGAAAATGAAGTACATTAATAAAACTGCAAAATATAGTAAGGGAAGTTTTACAAAAAGGCCCAACAAAACCCCCAAAAACAATTCACTAAGTGGAGAGCACACTAGAGCCATCAAAATTTTCTCTAAGTCCCAAATCAACCCTAGCCTAAAGATCAGATGTGTTCACCCTTGTGCTGGCGCCAAAACCACTTGGTCCAAATAACAAAAGTGGCCAAACAACCCAAGGCACACCCCTGAAAAATTTGAACCCAAACCAGGGTCGTTTGACATGGTTTGGCATCTATTTTGTCGCTGGTGAACAGTGCAGACAGACAAGACTTGGCGCCACCATATCTTCTAAGCTAGGCCAGATCTTCCCTTGGAACTCACATGAACTAGCTAGCTCTAGGTGCCAGGAAGAAATCTTGCACAAGACATTTGGCGAGATTCGCACGTTTGGGAGCTCTGCAGATGCAAGAACTTGGGCAAATGAACACGGGCACGTGTTCGACGCGCCCTGGCAACGCCAGAGCACGCCCTCAGCGCTCGACTCGCGCGCGCAGCCCCGCGCCTTGGCAACCCCGCGCCCACACCCGCGCCCGCGGCTATAAAGCCTACACCGGTCTCGACCGTACGCCCCCGCTCACTCCTAACCTCGCCCGAGCACGAGTTCGCTGGTGTTTGCCCAGAGAACCCCGTGCCAGCGGCTACGCAAGCCACGACCACCATAGACCGACCAAGCAGCCATCCTTCACCCCGTACGACCCTTGGGTTGGCTTCTCCGGACTTCAGTTAAGCTCCCCGAGCCGCGGATTAAACATCACCTCACCGGAGACGCCGGATCGACGTCGCCGGACTTCAACTGGCCGCCATCGCATGTAGACCGAGCCCCACGGTAAGACATTCGTCGATTCCTTGTACCTATAGCATCCTTAGCATCCAGTGAAGCTCCCCGTGCCATTTGATTGAACCCTACCGCCGTGAGCAGGCCGGAGCACACGCCGCCGACGAGCCCAACCACATGCACACGTGGCCAGCCCTATTCCGGCCATCACCATCGGTGATCCGCACCTCGATGTGACCGCCAGGACCTCTCGGACCTCACCCAGCCCTCCACCGGACCTCCCTCGCCGCCGGTAAGCCGCGCCACCCTTTTTCCTCTCCGCGGTCACTGTTACGGTGGGGAAGGAGCCCGGGTTGAAAGAAAGAAAATCCAGGGGGTTTTGCGGGTCAGTGACACAGGGAAATAGTTCCGCAGGGGCACCGTTGAAAGGAATAGTTAAAGGAAACCCCAGGGGCCTCGATGCAAACCTGTTTTCCTTAAACCTTTTAAGTTTTATTATTTTAAATGAGTACAGAACTTGCAAAATTCATAACTCGAATTTTATCCAACTGAATTTGGTCAAACCAATTTTGCTAGGTCCTAAATATTATGAACTGCTTAGAAAAAATAACAAACACCCTGAGTACTACAATACTTTTTAGAGTTTTAATTTAAATAAGTATACTGCCCAAAACTAAATAAATAGAGGAAAAATAGAAATACTTTTGGACTGAGGATAAGAAAAATTAGAGATATACTTAACTACTAACTACCCTGTTTAAAAATGTTAAACTCCTCAGTACACCAGATTAAGAAGGGATTAACCATTAAAACTTGCATTAACCCAAACATTGAGAAAATGAAAAAGGGGATTCCAAATAAGAATCAGAGGTCAACCACATTTTTCCTAGCTTGCTTAAGTAACATAGTTCACGAGAAAATTTTGTTGAACCCTCTGTTAGTATAAAGGAAATGCACCACATTTTTTTCATACAAACAATAAGAACTTAGAAAAATCCTAGAAAAATAACCCTAAAGAGAAACCACCCCAACCCTTGGGATAACTACTGGTATTCTAGTAAGAATCTAGGAAAAATATAAGTTTTGTTGTTTGATATTTTTCAAAGAACAAGTTAGTTCTAAGTGCCTTTTTGACATTAAACTTTAGAAAATCACAACTAAATAACCATTAGGTCACTTTCTGTGATTTTTGGCACAGAGACCTATTTTGTTATTTTTTTGCCCAAGGTTTATCTGAATTAATTCTAACCTCAAATTGATAGAATAAACTACAGAGACCAATGTTTACCCACTGTAATTTTTGTAACATTTTTTTTAAAATTCTAAATCACCATGGTAGGTCAAGAGCACTAAAAAACAAGCATAAATAGAAAGTAAAAGAGGAATTATGGAAGAAATTAATTTTATACAACTAAATCTCTCTAAGGGTCCAATAAAACATAAAGGGGATGATTAAAAGTTTTAAGTTCACTCAAGAACCTAAGATAGGTGTGTACAAAACACTAAGAGCACCATCCGATAAAGAAACCCTAGTTTACCCACAGTTTTAATATTGTTTCACCATACATAGTAATTACTAAATTGGCATATCACTAATATACATGTATCTTATTCATTGCATTCGATAGATTGTAATCTCGCTGATGGAGAGTACGTCCTTATTCCGGAGCAAGGAGTTGCTCAGGAGGTAGTCCAGGAGCCAGCACCAGAGCCTGCTATTGAGGATCTGTCTGCCACAACTTTTGAAGGCAAGCCCCAGTTTTATGCATAACCGTTTATATATGCTATTTTACTACACTTAATGTTTGTAGGCCTGTACTGTGCACTTAAGTGTAGGAGTTGCCTGAAACCCTAGTTGCATGAACTCAGGATTCCTTTTGAGATGGATACTAGTATGCTAGGTCGAGTAGCTGCTTTGCTAATTAGGGATCTCGGTAGAAGTCGAGTGTTTTTTCTAGCACTCGCGCGAGGTCAGGAGATGATTGTATCCATTTTCTATATCGGAATGATGATGGTATGTGGACACGGATCCATGGGGATGCGTTGTCTACGAGACAACATTGGAATAAGGATTAACGTGCGGATATCTGTGTCAAGCGTTTGAATGTACTAAGCATATGCTGAGAAATATGGTAAATCGATAAGCCTAGTACCTGAGTGAACCTGCCCGCAGATTGATCTCCTCACGCGACCTGACATGTGGTCTCCCATTCCGGTTATGGTGGGTACAAGTGCGGTCACTGCACGACGGCAGTCGGGGTCAGTGAGGCATTGTACGCCAAGGCGGTGGGCCTCTTTCTGTTGATGGGGAATCGATGGGGACGGTTGACATGTGTGGGGACGGAGTGCCTCGCCACGTCGTGTGTTTAGGTTTACCTTGCAAGGTTTAAAACTCGATTCGAATCGTTTGCTTCTCACAGCTAATGAGACTGCTTGATCCATTGTACTGCATTGAGTAATAAGTGGAAATGAGGTGACTGGCAAAAGATGTTGATTGGTAAAAATGTTTGATACCATGAATGATTAGTGTTTGGGACTTGTTCTCAAATGCTATGAATTAAGAACAAGGCAACACAAAAAGAGGTTAATGGTTAATGCCCTTCGTCCTTCGAAGCATTGTTTCCCTTAGGATATAACGATCTTCGGACAAAGGTCATGAAGGACGTACCTTCATCATCACAGTATACATTAATGAAAGGAGAAGCATATAAAACATGAGAAATAACATGAATAATCATATGACATAATTAATATATCTTTATTATATAATCATGGATGAATAAGAACAATATTGAATTACATTTGTACCTTTGGCTTGACAGAAGACAAAAGTACAAGCGTGACGCAGGAGCAAATACAAGTCAGCGTGAACAGTACAGGGGTACTGTTCATCTATTTATAGGTACAGTGGTACTGTTCATCTATTTATAGGCACAGGGCGGAGCCTGTATGAAATTACATCCATGCCCTTCATGTTTACAATTGACTTAAGGACAATCTATCGAGGACTAAATAGCCTTTTCCTCTTTAAGTCGGTTCCTTTTTCTACTATTGAGCCGAAGCTTCCTCGCGCATAGCTTCGGAATTGATTCGACCTTCGTCTCGATCAACCTTCGTCCAGATCATGCTTTCCATATTGTGGACAACTTCGTTCCAAGTCCGAAGGTTCCTGTACATATATTTCAATTGGAAAACATTGTTAATCATGTTTTTGAGGACCTTCGGAAGACGAAGGCCCCCAATAGTAGCCCCTCGCAGTATTAATTTGTTATAATAACGAATTTAGACTGTGACGTGAACGAAGGCCTTAAGCCGAAGGTCCGAAAAAACACCTTCCCTTTGCTAGAATAGCAACAGTCAATGATAGACGGGTCCTTCAAGTTGCAACGCACTAGGCGTATAAATATGAACCCACGCCGGCAGCATTCTACACGCCATTTCTGCCATTTGCGTTATTTTCTCAAATTTTTAGCTCTTGCTCACTAGCTCTTGCCTGATTTTCAAGCTTTTCGAGCTTCGGTTTAAAGACATGTTTTCACCATGTATGGGGAAAAGATGACTGAGGAAAAGAAAATGACTGTAGAGACAAAGCTAACTGAGGAGACGAAGTTGTTTGAAGAAAAGAAAGCTGTGGATCCTTTTATCGCCGGGTTTATTGAGTCTATGTCAAAAACAAACACAGAGAAGATTACTAAAGAGATACTGGAAGGTTTGTCTGAAGACAATGATGACAGTGATAGTTATGATGTGGAAAGTGGGGATGAAGATTCTGAAGATTGGCCCTGGCAACCAAGCTATGCTGTCTTAGAAAAATCGACTATTAAACAGAGTCATCTTGACAACATGAGAGAAAGGTACTTTCGTGACATGTCTATCGTGAGAGTTGGAGGAGACAACATCGTCCCTGCCCCTGAGGAGAATGAAGTTGTTATCTACCGAAGCTTTTTTAAGGCTAGTCTTCGGTTCCCCTTGAGCAAGTTTGTGGTTGAAGTGCTGAAGATATACCAGATCTTCCTTCACCAGATCATCCCCGAAGCCATAATAAGGATGGGGATTTTTGTCTAGGCTATAAGGAGTCAGGGGCTAGAGCCAAGCGTGAAGTGCTTCTATAGTATGCACGAGCTTTTGTATGAGACAAAGGCTACTAGCAAAGAACAGTACCACAACAACTTTGGTTGTTATGGATTTATTGCCCGCCCCAACGCAAGCCACCCGGTGCCAAACATTCCGGAAGAGATGGCCCGGAGCCTGGATGGAGGAGTGGTTTTATGTTAAAAATGACTTAAAGGCAAGGGAAGATATCAAAGAAATCATTCAGCGGCCCATTTGGTCTCGTTTTGGCCTTCGAAGGCCGAAGGTGGAAATTGATGACGCTGTTGAAGCATGTCAGAGGGCTTTTAGCACTATTTGTTCCTTCATTGGCACAAGGGATTTGATTCAAGAGCATATATCCTTCAGGGTATGGCCGCTTGTGGAAAGCTGGGAAATGCCGAAGGAGACCACCATCGACTCTAGTGTTGGTGGTCTGGTCCGACTGAAGTATACCTTCAGATTTAGGGAGAAGTTTGATGAACCAAACGATGACTGGCTGAAGTGTATTGAAGCTACCAGTGATGAGCTACTTGGAGCTTACTCCAAGGCCGAAGATAATGCTTTGTCCGCAGCCTTCGGAGGCCGGGGGAAGAAAAGACTGAACAGGGTCTTTGATGCGATTGGCTTCATATACCCCGATTATTGCTTCCCACTGCGGGGGCAAGGAAAAAAGAGGAAGACTGCCACTTCGGCCACTGTAGCTGAGCCAAAGGGCAAAAAGATGAAGGTTCTGACCCACCGACCGCCGTACATTGAACCGGCCGTGGTGCCTAAATTTGTTGAAGGAGCCTCTTCAACTGCTGAAGCAAGACAAGCTGCTTCAATTGCACAGAGCACTGAAGAACCAACTGTAATGCTGAAGACGCCAACAGTCAAGCCAGTCGAAGCTAAGGTTGATAAGGCTAAAGATCCAAAGGTTGAAGAAATAATGAAAATGTCAGAAATTCTGAGCCCTCCAACAGAGGCAAAACTGCCAAAGGTGCAGAAGGCTTCTGCCGCGACTCCCAAGAGGAGGAGGATGGCCAACGTGCTGGATGCTGTGTTGGAGACTACAAAGGCCTTGAGCCCTGCTCGTATAAAGAAAATTGCTGAAGCTGCAAAAGCGCAAACCGAAGCCGAAACTAGGCAAGCAGAAACTGAAGCTACGAAGGCTCAGGCTGAAGCCGAAGCTGGGCCTTCAGCGCCCAGCGAGACGAAGGCTGTCACATCTGAAGTTCAAGCTGGTCAGCAAACTTCGGATACCATTCTGACAGCAGGGCAAGATATGGTAGAAAGGGCAAAATCTCCTGCCTCCGAAGCGTCGGCCGAAGCTGCTGATTACATTTACCGACATGCTTCGGGGAAGAAATTGTCCGAAGATGAAATTACAGAAGCAAGGCATTATGCTCAAAAACTAAAATATCTGAAAGGAGCCTTAGTGTTTAACGGTAGTAATGAAGATGATTTCCTGTACTGTCTCCCGGACAATAAAGAAATATCTGTTTGCCGGGAGATAGGTAAGAGCATGGGATTCCCAAAACTGGAGGATGGCCTTTCGATTTTGTCGAAGGATGATCTTGCTGACAGCCTTGCATACAACAGTATAAAGGTATAAAAGTTAATTTTTAATTTGAGAATGAAGTATTTTATTTATCATGCTCAATTCTTTCCTCCTCTTTGCAGGGCTTAATTCTTAGTAATTGTCACACCCGATTTTGAAGGTAAACCGAATGCGAACCATATACGTGCCAAGATCAGTAATTCACGTACACAGCAATTACATAAATGACTCATCATAGCACAATGCTTCGAATTACAATAAAGAGTAAGCAATAATATTACAGTCTAGAGCCATTTACATAATATAAATCAAAGTACACAGAATCGAAACGTAGCCAACGTACACAACCCACCACAGGCAGCTGACAGGGGGAGGTCGCTAGCCTAATCCTTGAACTCGTCGAAGTCCTGGAACTCCTAGAGATCCGCCTCGACACCTTCTTTACCTGAGCATAGATTGCACCAAAGCAACCTAGTGTTTTGTGAAAGCAAGGGTGAGTACACATCAACGTACTCAGCAAATGTCTCGTTTAGCTGTAGTGGACTAGCTTTATGCGGGGTTAAGTCAAGCAGTTTCTTTTAGTTGGTCAGGTTATTATTACTAGTAGAAAGCCAAGTTTTAGCATTAACCCAAGTTCTTAACCCAAAGTACCCTTTCCAAACGGAAAGAATACCACTTACCATTACCATAATCATAAACATCATCCTCGTCACCATCTGTAAACCAACCATCTCTAATCAAGTATCTCTAATCAATGGAGCTCCCTTGGCCGCTCATAACCACGAGCACGGCTGATATATCAGTTTCATAACACTCTGCAGAGGTTGCGCACTTTACCCACAAGTCGTGATTCCCTCTTGCCTCGGGCCGATCAAACCCTTAAACACTACCAAGGTGAATAGGCAGGGTCTCACTACATAGCCTTTACAAAGATTCCCTGGGGTTGTAGCCGCCCATTAGGTTTCCTAAATGCACCACACTCCTCCCCAAGGGGCGAACCAACCTTAGCAGAGCGAGCCGCATACACCGAGCCCAATTAACGGCACGATGGCAAAGCGAACTACACCCCAGTTCCTCTAATTATTCAGCTAAGGGCGTCCCACTCCACCCTCATGGTTGCACTGTTTTCCCGGGCGGTCATCCAACGAACAGGTCCTTACGGAGAGGCAGTCGAGAAACAGCTTGAGACCCCTAAAGTATCACCAGTCGAACATCACAATCATAATGACAACATCGTATCATAAGTGTTCACATCATGGTCATTGATTAAAGTAAAGCAATAGCATGAAGCTAACCATAATAACCCAAAAGGTAATCAAGGACAAGGTAAATACAAAGCTAGTCAATCCTTAGGTTGATCATAGTATGCAGGTTGATGAATTATAAAGTAAATGGGACATAATAGGTCAGAGGACACTTGCCTTCACCAAACAGATGCTCAGGGTCTTCAACTTTGTAGAACTCGTAGAGTTTGACCTCTTGGTCGCCGAAGCTTGACCGCCAATTCCTCGAAGCTCGGAAACGAATCACGGTCTATTCACAACGCACAACGAATACAAACAGGCACAAACAAACATATACTTGCATAAGAACATTACACCATACAAGATAAACTTAATAAAAACATGCAATACAAAATAGAGCTCGCTTCTACGGTCACGTGAGGAAAAATGAAAGCAACAGTCGGAACTCGGAACTACGGTCGAGAAATTAACGGGTTTAGGCTAAACAAATATTAACTATTACATTTAATTCGATATTATCAAATATAAATAATATCTACCATTTAGTTCGATTAATCCGCTATACTAACAATTGTCTGTTAATTAAATAATTTAATTAAAACGAGAGATTATAAGCGAGATGAATTTATGATGCGTGAAACAGCACAACAGCATGCAAACGACGTGCGGACTCGTGTGACATAACACGCTGACGACACACGAGACGGTGCGCGCTACGAGCGTGAACGACGCGCGAACCAGCACGCCGCCACGAGCACATCGCGCACGAACAGCACGCAGACAGCGCCTACGTCACGCGGGAGTTACTAATAATCACCGCGTTTATACTAAATGAATATTAACTCACAAAACATTTAAGATGGCATTAATCATATTAATCGGTATTTTCAGAGTGCCAATTAAAATTATAATTTAGATTTAACCATACTTCTATTTTAATAATTATCAATTAACTAAATAATTAACAAAAGCCTGTGTCGCGACAAAATAATGCTAATAACACGCGGGGTAGACGAACGGGTTCGGTGGGGTAGACGAACGTCGTCTAGGGGTAGAAAGATGTCGTCGGGACCCCGACGACAAGTTGCGCGTGCACAAAACAACACGCACAACAGCGCGCGACACTCGAAGAACACTAACAAATATCGTATTTATTATAAACGAGCATTTGGGCAAGACGTTTGAGTTACTAATATTGACATGGATTTATTAGAGCATAAGTTAACTACCATAAATTAGTTTAGTTAAAATGTCAAATTAACTAACGTTAGTTAAACAAAAGTATAATTAATTATTAAAACATGAGACATGGCGAAACGATGTTACTGGCGCATAGACGATGCTCACCCGCGACGACGGCGGACGGACGGATGAGCTCGTGGCGAAGCACGAGGACGTGCGGCGCGCACAACGCGAAGCGACGACGAGGCTGCCACTACACCACACAGATTACGCCGGGGCACACGCGAGCGAGTCGCGGGCATGTCAGCCACACGCAGGCCGTGCCGAACGCGAGCACGAGGCCGCGCCGGGGGCACACGCATGGGCCATGCCGGAGCACCGCCTGGCCGCGAGCAGCAGGTCACACCGACGTGCACGAGGGACGCGCTGCCGGTCGCGCGCTGGCTGCGCGCCATGACGCAGGCCGCGCCGCACTGCGGGCCACGAGCCGCGTTGGCCGCGTAGGCTGCGCGCCACGCTGGCCGCCGCCCTCCGCGCAGGCTGGCCACGCCGGGCCGCCGCACACTGGCTGGCCGCAGGCCGTCACGCAGGGGGCGACGATCAGGCAGCGATGGCCGCCACGCAGGGGCAAGCTTCGCCAGGGATCGAGCACCGGACGTGCGTTCACGGCGACAGTCGACGGCGGGACGAGCTCGACACGGCGGGACTCCAGACGCAGGAGCAGGGGCGGTTGCGAGCATCAGGGAGGAAAAAAAATGGTGTTGCGCGTCGTGGGGAAGCAGGGAGAGAAGTTGGGGGAGAGAGAGATGGCAGGGGAAGATAAACAGGGGCTCTGGCGGCGCTAAGGAGCGCCCGAGCATGCGCCGTGGGGCTACAGAGCGCGGCTGGGCCGAGCAGCGCGCGGCTGGGCCGAGCAGGTTGGGCGATGGGCGTGTTGGGCCGACCACGCATGCAGCCCAAGGGGGAGGGGGCGCGACGTGGGCCGCAGGCAGGCTGAGTGGGGGAGGCGCCACCTGGGCCGCGACGGCTGGCTGGAGCGTGGGCGCGGCGTGGGCCGACCAGGGGAGGGGCACGCTGGCTGGGCCACTGAGGCCGAGTAGGCCAGAGGGGGAGCAGGGGAGGTGGGTCGCGCGCTCGGTGGGCTGGCTAGGGCAGGCCGCAAGGCTGAGCTGGGCTGAGGGGGAAGGGGCTGGGTCTCTTTCTTTTTCTTTCCATTTTCTTTATCTTTTGTTCTTTCCTATTTTCTTCACGATGTCAAATTGAATTCCTTATTAAACCCATGCTCCACAAAATCACTCATCAAACAAAGTGAAAGTATACGCCAGCATGATGCGACAATCAAAGCACTCATAGGGTTTTAATTTACTAGGCTTACACGTAGATATAAAACAAAATAATTCCCCACTATTTAGGGAAAAGAAAAGAAGAATCAAGGGAAAGAGAGGGTAAGACCTGAATTTGGTGGATATTGGAAAAGAAATTTTATACCCCCAAATTCAGGGTGTTACAGTAATGCCCTTAGGGCGGAGAAGAATATTGAATAGGAAGGGTATACAATGGCTCTTAATAACCTTCGTTCAGAGGTGATTGAATTAAGAAACGAAGGTCTGGAAAAAGACAAAATCTTAATTTCATTGGTGAAGAAAGTAAAGGAAGACGAAGCTAATTTCAAAGCTTAAGCCGAAGCCCAGAAGACTGAAATTGAAGACCTTCAGAGACAACTGGACGAGGCTAAGGAAAGCTGCACACTCGCACAGGCTAATCAAGAAATCAGCGAATATTGGAAAAATTATCTAGATAAAAATGTTAAAGAACTTCGCAAATCCAAGGAAAGATGCTTCGAGAAATCCTTGGATTGCGTGAGAAAGTTAAAAACTAGCTTCGCCAAAGTGGGTGCCTACTCTACTAAAGAAAACTTCATTCGAGGTGACCCCGAAGGCGTCGTTGAATGGATAAATGGAGAAGCCGAAGCCTTCAAAGAAATTTTGAGTGATCGCGGGGATGTTTGCGCATTTTCTGGTGCACAGGGAATTTCACCCATCTTGGAGAAGGCGGGATGTGATCACATTAAAGTCGTAGCCCAGGCCGAAGCTGTCTTCTCCGTAGATGAAACGAAGGATCCTTCAGCTGAAGCAACCTTGATGGGCAGGAAGTTTTATAATGATGTCTAGGTGAATGGTGGCCGAGAGATGGCCCATGAAATTATAAAAAAGAGTGACAAAGACACCCATGACGCCCGAGCAGAAGCAAGACAAGCTGAAGAAGCTATAGAACGCGAAAGGCGTATAGGTATTATTTTTTGGTTTTTTAGCTTTGGTACTTGTTTTTTGACTTTGAACTAATCAATTTTACCTACTTCAGCTGAACTATCTCCGCCGCCAGAACCGTACGACCCCCTGGCCGATCCAGAAATGAAAGAATCATTGGATATCATAAGCATGGCTGAATCCATTGTCGATGAGGTCGTCAACAAATTATTGAACGAAGTTGCAGAGAAAGTCCTTAAAGAGGAATGAGTTTTATTGTAATAAACATTTTGAAAAGCTTGATGTATATAACAAGTGAAGGAAGATTATGCTTCTATTGTAACAAAGCTATGTAATATTTGAAGTGTGTAATGTTAAATTGAATATGTAAATTATTGCAATTTATTTCTTTGCGATGCATGAAATTTACATACATACCGTTTTTGAGCCTTTGGCGAAAAAACACCTTCCCTTCTTTTCATGCTTCGTAAAGAAAAAGATCCATGCCTCGTAAAGAAAAACATCCCTTCTTGTGACAAGACTGATAAAACTGTATATCCCGAAGCTTACTTCATGTCTTAGCATATTTTCATTTTGACGAAGCTTTTGCCGAAGGTTGGCTTCGTATTTGATTTTTGTGCCATTGATGCAATATGATGTATGATGCAATGTTACACAGAATGATATGATGCAAATTGATGAGGATGCCGAAGACACACACCCACACGCCCACATTGGAACACACAAGCTCTGCATCCCCTTAGGAACGACTTTTGAGCTTCTTCACCTTCTATTTCGGTGATATAAGTTCTGCATCCCCTTAGGAACGTCTTTTGAACTTCTTTGCCTTCTATTTCGGTGGTATAAGTTCTGCATTCCCTTAGGAACGACTTTTGAACTTCTTCGCCTTATATTTCGGTGGTATTTGGCTCTGCATTCCCTTTGGAACGACTTTTGAGCAGAAAATTTACGCTGCGCTCCCTTAGGAACGACTTTTTGTAACTTCGTCGATTTTGGCTCTGCATTTCCTTAGGAATGACTTTTGAGCACAAAACTTACGCTGCTGTAACACCCCAGGTGTTACTTTGAGTGTTCACCAAGGCCACACCATTTAAACTTACTATCACATGTGATTTAGTTTGAGCAAAGTACACCAAACTTGGAAATCAAAATCCTAAGTAAGTGTAACCCATCTTAGATGTCATGCCTTGGCTTGTTATGCAAGTATAAGGGGGAGAATTGCCCAAACCCTAATGCAAACCCCTTTGGACAATGGGAACCCTAGAAGTAATTATGACAAAAGGATTATGAAAACCCCATGATCATGACTTGGGCCATTTATAAAAGTTGTAGTACACTTAATAACCTACAAATAATAGTAAGAAAGCAACCCCAAAAAGATTTCAGAAAAACCCCAAAAGGTTCACCATAGGGGTGAGCATGAAAGAAAAATCAGAAATTGTCTAAGTCCAAAACCAACCTTTGGCCAAAGATCAAACATGTTCACCCTCATTCAAACTTCAAAATCATTTGACCCAATTGACAAAGTGGCGCCAAAATACCTCTAGAATACCCTGGAAAGGTTTGAACCCAACCCTAAGTCGTTTGACACGACTTGGCACAAGTTTTGTCTCCGTTTGGACATCTCTGACATAGCCGACTTCCCACCCCCGTATTTCTCTAACCCGACCACATCTACCCTTGGAACTCACATGAACTAGGTAGCTCTAGGTGCAGGGAAGAGATCTCTCATAGGTCCTAGGGCAAGATTCGTACGTTTTGGCCGCTCAGCAGAGGGAAGAACAGGGGCAGAAGCAAAGAGCCACGTGTTCGACGCGCTCTGAGCTCGCCAAAGCACGCCCGACGCGCGCCCCCGCGTGCCCCGCGTCGCGCCAAAGCCAAGCCGGCGCCATGGCCCGCGCCCGCGCCTATAAAGCACCCAGGGACTTCGGCCGTACCCCTCCGCGCACGCTCGACCTCACCGGAGCCCGAAACCACCGGCGTTTGCCCCGTGCACGGCGTGCCCGCGGCCACCCGAGCCCCTGCCACCGTAGACCGGCCAAAAGAACCCTTCCCAACCCCGTCCAACCCTTAGAGAAGACTATGCACACCTCGGTGAAGCTCCCCGAGCAAGGAATCGGAGTTTGCTTCGCCGGAGAAGCTAGTCCACGGTCGCCGGACTTCGCCCGACCGCCGGTGAGCGTAGACCGGGTAATCCTCTGCTCCATTCTTCGATTCCTTGTGCACACAACCTCTACGTCACCCCGTGAAGCTCATCGTGCCCTTTGATTGAACTAGATCGCCGTGGTTTGGCCGGAACACCCGCCGCCGACGAGAGCACCCGCCTGCGCACGTGGACCGGACGATTCCGGCCACCCCCGCCGTCGAGCCATACACCGTTGTGACCGCCAGGACCTCCCAGAGCCAAACCCGCCCCTCGCCGGACCTCTCTCGCCGCCGGTAAGCCGCACCGCCCTTTTCTTTTTCGCGGGTACTGTTTAAACCTAGGGAGGGACCGCGGGGGAGAAGAAGAAAAGGCTAGGGGGTTTTGCGCATTATCAGTGACTCAGAGGAATAGTAGCGCAGGGGTATAACTGAGAGGATTAGTTTGGAAAGAACCCGAGGACTTTGGTGCAAAGTGGTTTTTCCAGGAAACCTTTTATTTAACCTAATTTAAATTCAAACAGAGATTGAATAATTCATATCTTCTGTTTTATTCACCCAAATCAAGTCAAACCAATTTTGCCAGATCCTAAATAATGTAAACTACTTAAGAAAAATATAAAACCCCTAAGTGTTACAGAAAACTTTAGGGTTCTGATTTAATTATTGATTTGGCCAAAAGCTACATAATAGGAGGAAAAATAGTTGCACTGTTAGACTGAGGTTAAGAAAATTTGGAGAAGTACCTCATCACTTCCTAACCTATTTAAAAATAATAAACCCCTCTGTACCCCCATTTAAAGTAGAGTTTACCATTTAAAACCTTTTTAGCCTAAAGTTAGAGAAAATACTAATGAAGGTTTAAATAAAGAACCAGGGAGCACCCATATTTTTGTTAGCCTACTTATTCAATATAGTTCACTAGAAAAATTTATTATACCTTGGTTTAGTATAAAATAATTGGGATACCTTTTATTTTAAGAAAACAAGGAAAACTTAGAAAAACCCTAGAGAAATAACCCCAAGGTGAAAACACCCCAAACCTTGAGATAATTAATGATTTGTTATTAAGAACATAGGAAAAATATGAAATCTACTGTTTGACAGTTTTCAAATAACAAGATAGTAGAAAGTGCCTTTTTGGCATTAAACTTTAGAAAATCACAACTAAATAACCACCAATTAACTTTCTGTGATTTTTGGCACAGAAGCTTGTGATTACTGTTAGATGCCAGCAAAAATAACCCTTAGGACAGAACCCATCCTAGTTAAGAGTTGTAGTGCAAAGTGACCCCCTTTGCCCAACTTTTGTTACTTTTGTCCAAGGCATACTCTTTTTATTCTGGACCTCAAATTCCTAGAACAGACTATAGTGACCAATGGCCACCCACTGTAATTTTTACAGAATTTTTGGGAAAAGTTAAGCCACTGTTGTAGTTCAAACCCACACTAGAATTCATAATTAGAAAATGAAAAAGGGGAAATTGATAGTGGAAACTTGTGTCACCCTAACCCCACTAGCAAAACCCTTTTTGAATTGCCCACTGAAATATGTAAGGAAAATACAAATCCACTATGCTTATTCTCAACCAAACCTAAACCTAGAATGATAAGCATAAACCACTAAAAGCCACGTATGACCAAGAAAACCCTAAGTTACTAACTAACTTAGTTTTTCTTCTTTTAGCATAATGTTGTTAAATCCTGCATAATCATGACATACATATTCATTGCATTCGATAGACTGCAACCTCGCTGACGGAGAGTACGTCCTCGTGCCGGAGCAAGGAGTTGCTCAGGAGGTAGCCCCGGATCCAGCACCAGAGCCTACACCAGAGGATCTACCTGCTACTGCTTTGGAAGGCAAGCCCCGGTTTTATGCATAACATGTTATTTATGCTATTTTACTATACTTAATGATTGTAGGATTGAATGTGCACTTAGGTGTAGGAGTTGTTTGAAACCCTAGTTGCATGATCTCAGGAATCCCATTGAGATGAATACTAGTATGCTAGGTCGAGTAGCTGCTTTATTAATTAGGATCTCGGTAGAAGTCGAGTGATTTTCTAGCACTCGCGCGAGGTCAGGAATTGGTTGTACCCACTTTCATATCATAATGATGCTGGTCTGTGGACAACAATCCATGGGGATTGGTTGTCTACAAGATGGGAAATTGGAATAAGGATTAACGTACGGATACCTGTGTCAAGCGTTTGAACGTACTAAACACATACCGAGAAATATGGTAAATCGGTAAGCCTAGTACCTGAGTGAACCTGCCCGCAGATTGCCCTCCTCACGCGACCTGAGACGTGGTCTCCCATTCCGGTTATGGTGGGTACAAGTGCGGTCACTGCACGACGGCAGTCGGGGTCAGTGAGGCATTGTACGCCAAGGCAGTGAGCCCCTTTCTGTTGCCAGGGAATCGATGGGGACGGTTGATGTGTGTGGGGACGGAGTGCCTCGCCACGTCATGTGTTTAGGTTTACCTTGCAAGGATAAAAACTCGATTCGAATCGTCTGCTTCTCGCAGCTAATGAGACTGCTTGATCCATTGTACTGCATTGAGTAACAAGTGAAAAATGTGATGAGTTGACACAAGATGTTGATTGCTAAATATGTTTGATACCATGTATGAGTAGATAGTACACTTTTAGCCTTAAGAGAGTCACACTTAAACTTGACAAAGCTAAAACTTGAATTACAAACTCAGCTAGTGCTTTTGGCAACCAAACCCCACAGCCAAACAGCTGCATGTCTAGAGGTAGAGGAGTAGACTCCTCACACCGGGTAAGTCTAGCTAAGTATTAGTATACTCAGGCTTGCTTGTGGCATAATTTTACAAGTTCTCTGGAGGACATGGTTGCTGGAGTGACTTGGCCGTCCATCTTGCCACCAGGGTGGACAGTCGAGTGGGATCCTGCCTCGGCTGAGGAGGAGCATGAGGAGTGTTGGGACAGGCTTCCCCATCTCTCTGTTTCATTATCGTTAGTTTTATTCCGCTGCACTTCGAACAATGATGACTACTTTTGCAAAAACTCCGATGATGATGTAATAATTTAATACTCCTTAATGTTTGGTTTTATGCTTTATTGTATTTGCTCTGTGACTCACCATCGAGTGAGACTGTGGTACTTGATCCTGTCAGTGGCCTCGTCGGACTAGATCTGAGGGATTGACGGGTTATTCCCATTTAAGTGTGGTCTAGCCTCTGAGGCGGGACTTAGGCACTTAAGTTGGAATAATTCGGGCAGTTTCGCCACAGCTGCGCTCCCTTAGGAACGACTTTTTGTTGCTTCATCGATTTTGGCTCTGCATTCCCTTAGGAACGACTTTTGAGCTTCGTAAATCTGTGAAGAAGATATATTTCATTCTGATAGAAGCAAAATCATTACAAGAAATTAAAATTAAACTTGCATTGCTTGTTCCTTATTCAAAAAGTAAAATAGCTTAGAAGGTAAAATTATTTCAAAAGCAGGATATTGCTCAGTATATGTGTTTTGACTCTGATACAGTACTATTGACTGTACGAGCTTCAGACTACTCCTTGAAGTCACATTGTTGTTGGGAGTGTTGGCGCCCTTCTGGCTGCTGGCTCTGAGAATAGGTAGGTGAGAGCACCTAGAGGGGGGGGGGTGAATAGGTGATCCTGTAAAATATAAACACTAAATAGCCACAAACTTGATTATCAAGGTGTTAGTGTAGTCAAGTGGCTAAGAAACGTTCTCGAGCGAACAAAGCAATCACAATAAGCAGCACACGAGACACGTGATTTTTATCCCGTGGTTCGGCCAAGTAACACTTGCCTACTTCCATGTTGTGGCATCCCAATGGACGAGGGTTGCACTCAACCCCTTTCAAGCGATCCAATGATCAACTTGAATACCACGACTTTCTTCCTTAGTCTTTCTCCCATTTGCGAGGAATCTCCACAACTTGGAGCCTCTTGCCCTTACAATGATGATCACAAAAGAAGCACAGAAGTAAGGGAGGGGAGAGCAACACACACAAGACTCAAATCCACAGCACAACCACGCACACAAGTCACAACTTGAGCTCGAAGGACAGCACATGGAGTTTGCAACTCAAATGGAGCTCAAATCGCTAACACAGAGAATCAAATGCATGGGAGCGGAGTCTGGATGCTTTAGAATACTCAGAGAATGCTTGGGTAACTGTGGGGGACAGATATCCCCCGGGTCCACTAGAAGGATAAAAGACCTCACGAAAGGCCCAAAGGCCCCATAATTCGTAAGGTCATCCCCCTCATGGGCCTGGGAGGAACGACCAGTGAGAGAGATCAACGCAAGGTCGGGTCGGTGCAAGCCTAGACGGCCCAACAACATCCAAGCAGTAATCACAGCAGTGACCCGACCTTCTCGCACAGAAGCCCCGTACATCGGAACTGGGCGAGGATGAGTCGGCTGAATTATAGGGAGACAGACTCAGTTAGTTCACTATTATTCAGGTTCATGTTGTTATCATATCCACATGTAATGCCCCACGGTCGAGTATATAAGGCCTAGGGGGCACCCCTTCAAGAGGAGGAAGCGACATCATTCATCACTTAGCCATCCACCCCGCTCGCTACGTTTTCGAGCACTAGAGAGCTCCCTTGTAACTCATCGCATAAAGCATTCCAGCCAGGACGTAGGGTGTTACGCATCTCAAAGCGGCCCGAACCTGTACATCATTGTCTACTATTTCTCGTGCGCCTAGCACGAACCATCGAGCTACAGTCGGTAACACCGTCCTACTCCTAAAAGCACCTTGGGGGTAACCCTGGGTGCGCGGTCGGGCCCGAAACACCGACAGCTAGCGCGCCAGGTAGGGGGTGTGTCATCGATCCAAGCTAGCTCAATGGGCGTCACCTTCCAGCACAAGATCATCCTCCGCCCCGGATCCATATTCTGCTTCGGCACTATCTCATCTGTAGCGGATGAGGAGGGAACTCTGCATCGCCTAGCGGATCCGCCAGAGAGAAAGCCTTCCTCAGAAATCTCCAAGAAAATCGGGGCGAGGCAGGAAAATGCACAACCTCCAGCGCTCCTAAAAAAGATCACCTCCAGCAAGATAGGAGCTGAGGGTCCGCCAGCTCGGAGAACTCCGCTGTCCACCTCTCTGACGAGAGAATGGACACAGATCATAAGGAAAAAAGAAGCAAAGGATCATCAAGCTGATCTTTCTGTGCCTCCGCTCTCAAAGGAGAACAGAAAGAAGATCGCCGTGATAGCTACTCCATTCTACCCCGACGTCCTCTTCATCGGGAGAGTGGAGTCGCCCCTATCTTCGACGACGAGCCGACCGCACCCGGAGAGGAACCTCCTCAGCGGGAATCCCACCGACGAAGGAACCGACGCCGAAATATCCGGCGACATCACGAGGCCGGAGAGCGGGACCCGGCGCAACCTGTATCGCGAGACGAGGTCTCGGAGATAGGAGAAACTCCGGAGGAACGTGTCTTTAGGGAACGAAGGAATTCCCGACAGCGTGATCGTCGACGGGCTCAAGAACAGGCCGAGCAGGAGACAAGGCAACATCGGGAAAATCCACTCTTCGGGCGCAACCTGAACCCTGACTTCGCTCGAGCCATGAACACATCGAGTGAAGTCGGAGGGGTGTTGGCTCGGATAGCTGATGGCCTCCCTCGGACCCCCGACGCCGAGGGCTATCGGCGGCTGTTCACTCAAGCAGCCAATCACCTTCTACTCCTCGCTCACCCGCCGAACGATCTACGACACGCCATCAACAGTCGCCGGGACGCGCGGAGCTCCATCAATGCTTCGCGTGAACGATGACACGAGAACGAGATCTGTCGCCGGGAAGAGTACGACCGAGACCATGGCGTCCCAGCATGGAGTCAGGCTACCAGGACTGAGTCAGCCACGGCTTCAACTGGTGGCACCACCCGGGGACGGTCGAGGCACCACGACAACCACTCCCCTCCCCGGGATAGACAACACCATCGACGACAGGAGGACACATGTGGAGTATCGGCACTTACTCCAAGCTTAAGGTTCAAACATGGTAGGGGAGTTAAAGCAATTTGATAGATTCCAAATAAAACAAAACGGAAACATAAACCTTCCGTCCACATTTAAACTGCCATTAATCATCTCTAAACCTCCAAAAGAGTTTTAAACTGGTTACATCAAGGATCAAAAGACTCAACTCTACCTAGCCTAGTACCCTAAGGGTGCAAAAGCTAAGCTAGTGGCGAGGAGTCCACTATCATCAACTTCTAGTATTAGTCTGGCATCTAGTGAGCGAACGAGGCAACGCTGGACTCGGGGGAAGGTGGTCTCCCTGAGCCAGCGGTGTCTACACTGGAGGCAGGCTCATCTCCTCCCTCGATGTCCACGTCTTCGTCAGCCTCCTCATCATGGATCTCTTGGTGATGCATGTCCAGGTGCGCATTAGCCTCCGCTAGCTGCTGCTGGGTGTTGAGGAGCTGATCCTCGAGAACCTCGATGGTATTCTCCCTGGTGCCCACTAGCTCCTCCAGCTCATGAATCTCATCAGTCAGCTGCTCCACTTGCAAATTTTTCTCCACCAGCTCCTGGGATAAATCTACCACGAGCTCCTCCCTGTTGTCCAGGGTGATCTTGGTAGCCTCCAGTAGTGCCATCAGCTGAGACATGGCCTCCCCACGCATCACTTGCAGACGATACAGAGCGTTCATGCATCGTACTGACAAGTGAGCGGTGTGGCCTGGGTAGAGAGCCCAAATGTCCTTGGCATGCTCCACCCGATCCTTCCACATCGGGTCGTCCTCCTTTTCCGCGGGGAACAACCCAATGGGGTGGGTAGCCAGCTCCAAGGGATGGAATCCGCAGAAGGTAGTCAGTCCATGCAGAGCGATTGCCTCGATGGTGTCCTCCGCTCGGTACCCGAAAGACTCAGAGTCCAAGGAGCGCCAGCCTGGCTGCAGGGGATGAGGCTCCAAAGTCATCCTCACCCTACAGCGAGGCACCCGGTGCTTCTCGAACAGCCGCACTGCGTACTGAGGGGGTGTCGAGTATCCGGCCCCCTGAAGTACCTCCCACAAGATGCGGGGAAAACCCTCTCGTGCAAGTCCGTCAGTGTGGGTCAGTGCATCTCCATCCTCGGAGGATCCGTGGGAAGTCATCTGTGCACGGTTAAGCGTAAGCAAGGAAAAAGAAGTACAAAAAGAACAAGGAAAAACAAAGCTCAGCTTGCCTCTAGCTAAAAGAAAAAGGCATTGGGGACCTAGTTAGCTGCTATCTCATTTTTACATCCTTTTACTTAGTTATTCATTTGCTTAATTAAGAATGCATGCATGCATGTCCTGAACGACCTCACAAGAAAATAAAAGGAATAGGGAAAAACTCCCATCCTGTAAAAGTGGCCTGTAGGGCCTCGTTAATTAGCCACCTAGCTACCCTTCTACCATCCTAAGGCTTCACGTCCTAGGTCTATCCTGCTCGCCCTACTTTCTATCCAACATTGTTTCTATCAAGTTTTACTTTTAGAAAAGGGATGGTATTCATGTTTTATTGATTCCTCTGTGGTGGTACAAGCTTCGATACCAGCTGTGGCGGAACCGCCCGAATTATTCCAACTTAAGTGCCTAAATCCGGCCTTAGAGGCTAGACCACACTTAAATGGGAATAACCCGTCAATCCCTCGGATCTAGTCCGACACGGCCACTGACAGGATCAAGTACCACATTCTCACTCGATGGTGAGTCATAGAGCAAATACAATAAAGCATAAAACCATGCATGGAAGAGTATTAAATTATTACATCACCATTGTCATCATCGGAGTTTTCGCAAAAGTAACCATCATTGTTTTGAAGTGCAGCGGAAAATAAACTAACGACAAATAAATGGAGAGATGGGGAAGCCTGTCCCATCACTCCTCATGCTCCTCCTCGGCCGAGGCAGGGTCCCACTCGACAGTCCAACCCGGTGGCAGGGTGGATGGCCAAGTCACTCCAGCAACCATGTCCTCCAGAGAACCTGTAAATTATGCCACAAGCAAGGCTGAGTATACTAATACTCAGCTAGACTTACCCGGTGTGAGGAGTCTATACTCCTCTACCTCTAGACATGCAGCTGTTTGGCTGTGGGGTTTGGTTGCCAAAAGCACTAGCTGAGTTTCTAAATCAAGATTTTAACTTTGTCAAGATTAAGTGTGACTCTCTTAAGGCCAAAAGTGTACTATCTATTCATACATAGTAGCAAGCATTTTTAGCAATCAACAGCTTGTATCATCTCAACACAGTTCCACTTGTTACTCAATGTAGCAGCATGGATCAAGCAGTCTCATTAGCTGCGAGAAGCAGACGATTCGAATCGAGTTTTTATCCTTGCAAGGTAAACCTAAACACACGATATGTAGGGGCACTCCGTCCCCACACATATCAACCGTCCCCATCGATTCCCCGTCAGCAGATCAGGGCTCACCGCCTTGGCGTACAATGCCCCACTGACCCCGACTGCCGTCGTGCAGTGACCGCACTTGTACCCACCATAACCGGAATGGGAGACTACGTCTCAGGTCGCGTGAGGGGTAAAGTCCACTGCCAGGTTCAATCAGGTACTAGGCTTGCCGATTTACCATATTTCTCGGCATATGTTTAGTACGTTCAAACGCTTGACTCACGGTACCACACCTTAATCCTTAATCAACTTTTTATCCTGTGAACAACCAATCCCCATGGATTGTTGCCCACAAACCAACATCAATATGGTAGGAAGGTGGATACAGCCAATTCCTGACCTCGCGCGAGTGCTAGAAAAATCACTCGACTTCTACCGAGATCCTAATTAATAAAGCAGCTACGCGACCTAGCATACTAGTATCCATCTCAAGGGGAATCCTGAGTTCATGCAACTAAGGTTCCAAACAACTCCTACACTTAAGTGCACAGTACAAGCCTACAAACATTAAGTGTAGTAAAATAGCATATATATACGGTTATGCATAAAACCGGGGCTTGCCTTCCAAAGCAGTGGCAGGCAGGTCCTCTGGTGCAGGCTCTGGTGCTGGGTCTGGGGCAGCCTCCTGGGCAGCTCCTTGCTCCGGCACGAGGATGTATTCTCCGTCAGCAAGATTACAGTCTATCGAATGCAATGAACATGTATGTTACAATTATGCAAGATTTAAGAACATTAAGCTACAGAAATTAAGTCAAGAATTAACTTAGGGTTCACTGGCTATACGGGTCTTTTAGTGGTATATAGACTTATTACCCTTTAGGTTTAGGTTTTCTTTTAGGATAACATGTTGGACTTGTATTGCCTTTATGGATTTTAGTGGACAATTTGTAAAGGTCTTAGGAGGACATTAAATTCCATCATCCATTTTTCCTTTCTTTAATTTCCCCCTTAGGGTTTTTAGTAGGGGTTTGAACTATGACAGTAGTTTAAAAAATTCCAAAAATTCTGTAAAAATTACAGTGGGTTGTCACTGGCTATTCTAGCTTGTTTTAAGAATTTGAGGCTTAAAGTACAAAAGCTAGCCTTTAAACAAAAATAACAATAGTTAGGCAAAATGGGCCACTTTACACTACAAGTCTTTTATTAAAGTGGTTTCTGACCTAATGGTTATTTTTGCTGGCCTCTAACAGTGATAAAAAGCTCTTGTACCAAAAATGACAGAGAGCCACATGATGGTTAATTAATGGTGGATTTTTAAACTTTGGTGCAAAAAGGGTGATTAGAACTAACTTGTTATTTGAAAAATATCAAACAACAGATTTCAGATTTTTCTTAAGTTCTTATTATCAACACATTAGTTATCCTAAGGTTTGGGGAGGTTTCACCTTAGGGGTATTTTTGTAGGGTTTTTCTAAGTTATCCTTATTTCCTTCATTTAAAAGGTATCTTTCTTATCTTACACTACCATAGGGTATGATACATTTTTCCAGTGATCTACAGTGACTAAGTATCTCAACAAAAATAGGGGTGCCCTCTGGTTCATTATTTATATCACTTTTTCTATTTTCCTTAAACTTAAGCATATTATAGCATAAGGGGTTAAAACTAACTTAATGTAATGGACAGAGAGGTTTAACATTTTTAACTAGGTCAGTAGGTAGACAATAACTTCTCTAAATTTTTCTAACCTTAGTCAAATGGTACAACCATTTTTCTTGCTATTATTAAGCTTTTGGCCAAAACTGAAAATAAATCAGAACCTTATATTTTTCCCTAGTACTTATGGGGTTTCATATTTTTCTTAGACAGGTTATATTATTTAGAGTCTGGCAAAATTAGTTTGACCAAATTTGGATAAACCAAACAGAAGTTATGGGTTTTTAAAGTTTCTGTTTGAATTTAAATCAGGTTTTAATTAAGTTTTTCTGGAAAAACAGTTTGCGCCGAGGCCCCTGAGTTTAAATCGAATCAAACTTCGCAGATCTACCCTCTGGCCACTATTCATTTGAGTCTCTGGCTTTGCACTTAACCCCCTGGGTTCCTCTCCCTCTCACCCGCAGTCCCTTCCCCAACCAAAACAGTAGCCGCGGGAAAGAAAGGACGGCGCGGCTTACCGGCGGCGAGGGAGGCCCGGCGAGGTGGTCAGTGATGTTCGGGAGGTCGCGACGGTCACGTCGATGTGCGGGTCGTCGTCGGAGGTGGTCGGAGTCACACTGGCCACGAGCGCAGGCGGCGGAGGTCGACGGCGACGCCTGCTCCGGCCAAACCATGGCGGCAGAGTTCAATCAAAGGGCACGAGGAGCTTCACGGGATGACGCAGAGGCCATACGCGCAATGAATCGGAAAATGGTGAAGGGGTTTACCTGGTCCACGTGCGCCGGCGGGTTCGTGAACTCCGGTGAGCGTGATTCGGCTACTCCGGCGATGCAGGCCCTCGGTTCAAGCTTGAGCAAGGCTCACGGCTTCACCAGGAAGCTAACTGAGGGCTTGGATTGAACGGAGAGGGGCTGGAGAGGGGTTGGCCACGACGGTGGCTTTCGGTCGGCACTGGCGGGTCGCGGGGAGGTCGCCGGAGGCGATGGCTGGCTCGGGCAAGTCCGGCGGGGTACGGAGGAGGCAATGGGGAAGGTAACCGAGCACTGGGGTGGGTTTTATAGGCGCGGACGCGGCCGAGGCGCCGGCTTGGCTCGGGCGCGGCGCGGGGCGCGCGCGGGCGTGCTCTGGCGCGGCAGAACGCGTCGAACACGTGGCGGTTTGTTTCTTCCAGTGTTCAAACGTCGACAGAGGTCGCAAACGTGCGAATCTTTGCAAAGGTTCGGCGCAGACCTCTTCCTGGCACCTAGGGCTGTCACTCAACTGTGAGAAGTCGGGGCAGATACGGCCTAGGGAGGGAGATCTTTGGATGCCAAAACAGGTGTGTCACACTGGGCACTTCGCGACAAAAGCCATGCCATGGCATGTCAAACGTCCGAGTCTCGGGCTCAACTTTTTCCAGTAGGTGCCCTAGGTAGTATGCCACATTTTTGGTATAGATCACAAGTGGATTTGATGCCATCTTCAAGGTGAACACGGCTGATCCTTAAACTAGGGTTAAATATGGACTTAGAGAGGAATAGAGAGCTCTAGCTCTCTCTCCACTTAGGGGTTTGATTTAGGGTTTCACCAGGGGCCTTTTTGCAATATCCCCCCCTAATTGCTGGTTACAAGGTTACTTAAGGTTTGGGTAAATGTTACTCATGTTTTGCACACTTGCTCACTCTCTTTTCCCCTCTTATCCAAGGTAGTAAGTGTGCAAGGATTAGAGTAATGTTTTTTGGTTACTCACAACCCTTGGTTAACCTCTAGCTTTCCAAGGCCCTTATACTTTTATCCACTAAGTTCTTCCACAGGGGCTCATACCCTTTAAAAACAAGGTGGGCTCTAGCCATGGTAACACCTGGGGTGTTACACGCATGGCGACCTGCGGATATGCCGGGAGTCCCAAGAGAACGGGCCGAGCACAAATTGAAGGTCTACCCCCAGGCGAGGCCGATTCGGCAAAAATTGCGTCGTTTCACGCTCGATAAGAGAGAGGCCATCCACGCTGAGCTGGCTCGCTTGGTCGTGGCTGGATTTATTAGAGAGGTGTTACATCCCGAGTGGTTAGCCAATCCTGTTCTTGTACTCAAAAAGAATAAAGTGGATTGGCGCATGTGCGTCGACTATACGGATCTCAACAAACACTGTCCAAAGGATCCCTTCGGGCTTCCTAGGATAGATCAGGTGGTAGATTCCACCGCTGGATGTTCTGTGTTGTCTTTCTTGGATTGCTACTCTGGGTATCATCAGATCAGTCTGGCAAAAGAAGACGAGGAAAAAACAACATTCATCACTCCTTTCAGAGCTTTCTGCTATACCTCCATGCCGTTTGGCCTTAAAAACGCTGGAGCGACTTACCAGAGAGCTATTCAAACATGCTTAGCTGATCACTGGGGCAAGGGTGTGGAAGCTTATGTAGATGATGTGGTAATCAAAACAGAAAATTCAGAAAATTTCATTGAAGATTTACAGCTGGTTTTCAACAGTCTACGGCGATATCGATGGAAGCTTAATCCCGAAAAATGTGTTTTCGGAGTACCAACTGGAAAGTTACTCGAGTTTATTGTCAGCCACCGGGGGATTGAAGTTAATCCAGAAAAGATCGAGGCTATCATGAGAATGGAAGCACCACGATCACAGAAGAAAGTTCAAAGACTTACTAGATGTATGGCAGCTCTAAGCAGATTTATATCCAGGCTGGGAGAAAAAGGCTTACCATTTTATAAGTTACTCAAGAAGGTGGACAAATTTCAGTGGACTTCAGAAGCACAAGAAGCCTATATGCATTGAAAAAAATTCTTGACGACACCTCCAGTACTGAAACCACCGCGTCGAGCCACGCCGACTCAACCAGCTGAAGATCTGCTGCTATATATCTCTTGCACGACTCATGTGGTGAGCACCGCGTTGGTAGTTGAGCGAGCAGAAGAAGGACATGCATACCCAGTACAACATCCTGTTTATTTCATCAGTGAAGTTCTGGGTCCCTCAAAGAAGAAATATCCGCAAGTTCAGAAGCTATTATATGCAATACTTCTAACTGCACGCAAGCTCCGTCACTACTTCGACGACCACAAAGTCATAGTAGTCACTGGATTTCCGATAGGAGATATTCTTCACAACAAAGAAGCCATCGGGAGAATAGCCAAGTGGGCCTGCGAGCTGGGATCTCATGACATTGAATTTCGACCTCGCACTGCCATTAAAACTCAAGCACTGGTTGATTTCGTATCAGAGTGGACCGAACAACAAGTACCAGATAACCCGGAAACCGCAAAAGTATGGCGAATGTATTTCGATGGCTCGTTAAAGCTGCAGGGAGCAGGCGCAGGGATCCTCTTTACTGCACCTAGAGGCGAACACCTCAGATATGCCCTTCAGTTGTTATTTCCAGCCTCTAACAATGCAGCGGAATATGAAGCTCTGATTCATGGACTGAACATTGCTATATCACTAGGCATCAAGAGACTGATGGTATATGGAGATTCTCTGGTAGTCATAAGTCAGATAAACTAAGAATGGGATTGTTCGAGCGATTCCATGGGAAAATACTGCACTGCCGTCCGGAAACTAGAAGACAAATTTGAAGGTCTGGAATTTCACCATGTAGAGAGAGATCGAAACACGGCGGCTGATGTATTGTCCAAGCTAGGATCCAGTCGAACTCAGGTCCCACCTGGAGTTTTTGTTCAAGAAATATCACACCCAAGCATCTCACTGGATCGGGCAGAAGAATGTAATACTTTGAGCCAACCAGAGTCAGATTCTGATGACTGGAGGGGGCCGGTCATCAAATATATAAAAAATGAGGAGGAGCCAGATGACAAGAATACAGCCGAGCGCATCGCAAGACAATCAGCTCACTATACACTCATTGGGGAAACACTATACAGAAGGGGCGCATCAGGAGTCCTCATGAAATGCATTCTCTCAGCTACTGGAAAGCAACTTCTAAATGAGGTCCATGCTGGGCAATGTGGAGTACACGCAGCATCCAGGACCCTGGTTGGGAAGGTCTTCAGGTCAGGTTTTTACTGGCCAACAACAAAGAGTGATGCGACCGAGTTAGTCTAGAGGTGAGAAGCCTGCCAGTACTTGTCAAAACAGCAGCATATACCAGCACAACAGCTGCAGACTATACCCATAACCTGGCCGTTCGCATGCTGGGGATTGGATATGATTGGACCTTTCAAGAAATCTCAAGGAGGATACACTCATGTACTGGTGGCTATTGACAAATTCACTAAATGGATAGAGTTCAAACCCATTGCTTCTCTAACTTCAGCTAAGGCAGTGGAATTCATACAAGATATAATATTCAGATTTGGGATACCGAATAGCATCATAACTGACCTAGGATCCAACTTCACCAGTTCAGAATTCTTCGATTTCTGTGAGCAAAAGAGCATTCAGATCAAATATGCCTCGGTGGCACATCCAAGAGCCAACGGGCAAGTAGAAAGAGCCAACGAGATGATATTAGAAGCACTCAGAAAGAAAGTCTTCGACAAGAATGAGAAGTTCGCAGAAAAGTGGATCAGAGAATTGCCATATGTAGTTTGGAGCCTAAGAGCAACTCCAGTAGTTCTCTAAAAGACTTCCTAAATTAATAATTTAGGTAGTTAACATAAAAACTATTCTCCAACAGTTCTCTAAATGAACTTTCTAAATTTAACAACTTGTCATCTAACCTCATTCTCTCTCTACATTTAGCAACCATTTAACAACTCCCTAAACAAAAATGTTGACTGCATTATATAGTTTTTGTGACTTATTTTTTTGTGTGGATAGATACAAAACAAAATTACAACCTATATTTAGAGAACTATTGGAGAACTCACATTTTTTTACTCCAAAAGTCATTTAGCAACTTCTTAAATCTGTGATTTAGGGAGCTAAAATTTAGCTAACTATTGGAGTTGCTCTAAGAACTCAACCCAGCCAAGCTCTGCATGGAAATAACCCCTTCTTTATGGTCTATGGTTCGGAGGCAGTGCTACCTACTGATCTCAAGTTCGGGGCACCAAGGTTAATCTTTGATAACATAGCAGAAGCTGAAGCCACTAGGTTGGAGGACGTTGACGTACTCAAAGAAGAGCGACTGAATACGGTGATTCAATCAGCGCGATACCAGCAAACTCTGAGGCGCTATCATGATAAGGCCATATGACATCGATCCTTCGCAGTGGGAGATCTCGTCCTCCACCGAATTCTAACGGGGGAGGGGCGGCATAAATTGTCACCTCTATGGGAAGGACCATTCATAGTAGCAGAAGTCACTCGGCCGGGATCATATCGCCTCACTCAGATGGACGGAACGGAAATTGGGAACTCATGGAACATAGAACATCTCAGGAAGTTCTACCCGTAGCTACATCACAGAGGCTCTCGGAACGATGATGTATTCTGTAAATCGAGAAAAATATCATCAATAAAAAGGTTTCAAAGGCACTCAGATTGTTCACTGTCAATTGGCACGCTTACTTAACTCGGGGTGACCACTATGCCTACTAACGGAGCAATCGGCTTAAGTCGGCAATGACTTAAGGCGGTGCGACATGCTCACGCTTACTTAACTCGGGGTGACCACTATGCCCTACTAACGGAGCAATTGGCTTAAGTCGGCAATGACTTAAGGCGGTGCGACATGCTCATGCTTACTTAACTCGGGGTGACCACTATGCCCTACTAACAGAGTAATCGGCTTAAGTCGGCAATGACTTAAGGCGGTGCGGCATGCTCACGCTTACCTAACTCGGGGTGGCCACTATGCCCAACCAGCAGAGCGGTCGGTTTAAGTCGGTACTGACTTAAAATGGCACGACACGTTCGACACGTTTGCAATCACCCATCTTAGGGCAACTTCTATGCCCACGATGAAATTTCAAAACCATCACACTGCATTGACTTCTACAATTGTAGATACTATGGAATTCTAACAATGGGAAAACAGTAGTAGCATTCAGTACTAAAAGTTGTCCTCTAACAAAACATCCGAGCGCATTAACCACACATTCAAAGCATTCAGTGTTTTCTATTTAGTAATGTTCTTATCAGGAGCAACTGACGAAGAAGGATGACTCGAGGAATCAGGAGCGGCATTCACGTCAGCCACTATGTCGTCAGGAACAACCACACTGGGTCTCCTCATCAAGATCCGCCCCGCGCGAATAGCTTTATCCATAGCTTTATCGTGCTGGGCCCTCAGGGTAGCAGAAGTCTCTTCAGTAGCTTTGACAGCCAGCCGAGCGGTTTCTAGCTCCTGGGCGATGGATTTCTTGGAAGCGCGCAGATCCTTGATGACAACATCTTTGGTCGACACCAACTGCCTGAGGCGAATCACATCATCCAAGGACTCTTGCAGCTTATAACGATGATTATCTAACTCCTCCCTGGTGAAGCGATGACTCCTCTCCAAGATGGTCAATGAATTGCTGGCGTCACGGTATAGCTTGTCAAGGTTGTCACGAGAAGTGGCGAGGGCACGCTTTTCCTCCTGCAGACAAAAAATCAGTTTCTCCAAACGTTGAGCAAGCAATAAGAACACAACAAACAAAGCCAAGATTCACAGGTCACCTTTTCAGAGTCGAGCTGAGCATGGAGAGTAGAGTTCAGCGTGTTAGCATCATTCAGAGAAGCAGAAACCCGGGCCAGTTCAGTCTGACCGTGAGAATACTTTTCTTCAAGATCAGAGCACCGCCGGGCCAGTTTAGTCTGACCTTGAGAATGTTTTTCTTCAAGATTAGAGTACTGCCGAGCCATATCTATCAAAAAACAGTCAAGCAAAGATACACGCCGCTGAAGCAGCACTGCATTCCAATGCGCCAGAGACAAAGCTCCTTCTGGGACAGAGGCACCCTGCAATTTCAGCCGACTAGACATCTCGTCGACCAACGCCTGGCATTAAAAACAGACAAGCATGAGAACAATTATCTGCCTGGGTAAAGTCAGACCAGAAGAAACCAAAATACCTGGAGGTTGGAGAAGAATGAGGGGACCCCAAGTCGTGAGAGATCAACTGATGGCTCGGCGAAGGATCACCAACCGGAACAACTCGCAACTAATCAGCAGGAACCAATTCAGTGTCATCAGCAGAATCCAGAACTCTGTCGTCGGGTGCGCTGGCCTCTAAAGCGACTCCTTGACCGAAGGCTTGGGCTATCGCCATGCAACAAGAGTGTGGAGGAGAAGACCCTACGTGAACATCCATGGAAGTGTGGGAGGGAGAACCCACTCGGACACCCTCGGGGGCTGGGTCACAGCTTGCGCTACCCATCCGAGCCGGATCATCTCCGGCAACACCCTCGGGGGCTGGGTAAGCGCCAACACCATCCTTGAGGGCCGAGTTCTCTGCAGCAGCCACCTCTAAGGCTGAAGGTCCCTCAGTCACTTCCATGGGAGCAATGCAATCCAGACCAGCTTCCTGACCCTCAAGACCCGCTCCAAGGTCGATGAGGCGCGGGACGCTGCCCGGGATGACCCCAACCCGACATCGAGCACATCAGCACAAACACCCGTCGTGCCACCATCTGCCGGCTCTGACAATAGATCTTCTGAAACCATGTCCTCAAGAGTTTGATCAAAGTTCGCCAGAGATAATTCTTGCAGACCAATGAGGGCAGACAAGGCAGAAGAAGGAACACCACTACTTTCCCCACTAGCTATATAACGCCGGCTGTTCTTCCGAATCAGAGGGACTTCGTCCTCTTCTTCATCATCCTCATCAACAACATGGACAGTACACCCATTGGGGCCAGCTTCAGCAGGATCACACCCATTGGGGTCAGCATCAGACGGGTCACACCCATTGGGGTCAGCTTCAGCAAATTCAGGCACTGGCACTTCCCCAGCAACAGGAACAGAAGGACCGGCACCCTGATCCAAGCTAGACACCTGATGAAGACGTCTCTTTTTCTTTTTCTGCCCCTCAGCAGGAAAAGTGGGTTGATCGGCTCGGCGAGAACATTTCGGGCGAACATTGTCGGACCTCTAAGCGTCCAAAGCTTTGCCGGCCTTAGGGATGGGTGCCACCACCAGTGTTTCAGCAGGAGCAGCGTCAGAAGAATCCTCAGCTAACATATCCAGCATGGCACTTATCTCTGCATCACTTGGATTCAAAGGCACCTCAAAATGAACCTGCCTCTCGTCGTCTGGGATTTCTCCAAGTGAGGCAACCAAAGCACTAACTTCTTCAGGAGAGGGTCGCACTCTGAGGCCCAAACCGCTATCACCAGCAGAAGGATTTGACACAAAACTGGTAAAGGCCTGGGAAGGAGGCAAATTCCAGGCCGAGTATGCAACAGGAGCGCCGATGTTCGACACCTTGCCTCTGAGTATCATCTCGAGTCGGCTCACCAAGTCCACAACAGGAATTGTTCTGTTGATTACCCGGGTTGAGTCAGCCAAGCCTCGGTATAGATAAGCCAGATATGCTCTGTCTTTCAATGGCTGAATGTTCTTGAAAACAAAGTCAGCGACCACAGCTTCTGCAGTCAGACCCCTTTCTTTCAACAATCCAACTTCTGCTAACAAAACCCCTGCCTCAGCCACTTCTTGGTCCATGGGGGATTTGGTCCAGCTCGAAGTGCGAACATCCGGCTGTCTCCCTGACCGTGGGGGGAGGGAATTCCCATGATTCTCCATGATGAACCACTCCAGGCGCCATCCCTTGATGCTGTCCTTGAGTGGGATGTCAAGGTAATCAGTCTTCCTTCCACGGCGCATCTCCAAGCTCGCGCCCCCCACCAGCTGGTGCTGCCCCCTGGCCATCCCAGGCCGACAGTGGTACATATACTTCCAAAGGCCAAAGTGGGGCAAAACTCTAAGAAAGGCTTCACATAAATGAACAAAAACAGAAACTTGCAGGATAGAATTGGGGTTCAGATGGGTCAGGTTCCAGCGATAGAAATCAAGGAGACCGCGGAAGAAAGGAGAAATGGGAAGAGCAAGTCCGCAGATAAGAAAAGGAACATAAATGACGGATTCGTGGGTGTCTTCTGTCGAAACAGTGACCCCACGGCAGATCCGCCATGAACAGAGCTCCTTTAGAGGAAGAACTCCGATGGAAACGAGATGAAGAAGGTCGGATTCAGAGACAACAGACATATGGTTACCTGCGAAAGGCAACTAACTGTTAGGATCGATGGGGGGAATGATTGCGACGGACGAACTCGAAGCTTTCTGCTTGGGCGCCATCTCAACCTCGCTAGCGAGCGGAGCGGAAGCGATATTGCAGGAAAGCAGAGAAAGCCTGGATGCAAAAAAGCAGAAACTAGGGCACGGAGCGTGGAGGCGTGCGACAGTGCAGTACATATGGGGTTTTTTCCGGGCCAGATGCCGTTTCTAAAAAGTGCCCAGTCATCACCCAGCCGTTATTTCTAAAACGTTGGTGTGCCATGTCATCACCCAGCCGTTATTTCTAAAACGCTGGCGTGCCATGACATCACTCGGCCGTTATCTCCAAAAGAGCCGACGCGACCCAAATTGACTCAGCTGTTGTTTCTAAAAACGCTGACGTTATTCGACTTCACTCGGCCACTACTTTCAAAGCGGTCGATGTGGTCCGTTATCATTCGGCTGTTACCTCTAAAACGCCGATGTCGCCAGTAACCGCTCGGTAATTATTTCTAAAACACCGACGCAGCCCGTTATCGCTCGGCTATCAACTCTAAAAAGTCCCAACATCGCTGATAATCACTCGGCCACCACTACTAAAGCGCTGGCATCGTGAAGAAGGCAGTCTGAAGCACGGCTCAACGATTCTAAGTTGCTACTCAAACATTACGTTCAGAAACAGCCTCTGCAGTAGGCATCAACACAAACGATGATCAGCAAGAAGGCGGAATGATACGCACAAGAGGGATCGAAATCATTCTTCATTATACGGGAAGTACTACCGAACTTACAAATCAACTCATTATGAGCTGATGCTTTCCCTTCCACTACATTACATTTAACTAACTATACTACTAGCTACTACTACATTATTTCACTAATACTATTTCTACCACTAATCTACACTAACATCTAAAACTAGTGGCGTCTAGCCACTGGCCTTGTTGCTGCCCTTGCTGCTGCCCTTGCTACCGCCGCCGCCGTCGCTGTTGCTGCCCTTGCCGCTGTCGTCACTGCCCTTGCCGCTGTTGCCGCCGCCGTCACCGTCGCCTCCGTCGTCGTCGCCGTCACCGCCGTCGCCGCCGCTGCCCTCCTCGGACAAGTCGGAGGGATTCTCCTCGTCCGAGGAGTACTCCGACTCATCACAGCCCTCGAGCCCGGCACGCTCGACGGCCCGGATGTAGGTCCATACCTCCGCGGCGATCCCCTGGGAGTCGTCTGAATCATCAGACGACGCCGAGGGAGAGGCAGGAGCCGGAGAGCCCTCGGACTCGGAGGAGAACTCCTCCTCCGAGTATTCCGAGTCGCCGAAGTCCTCCAAGGGAGGAGTCGGCTCGCGCTTGCGCTTGTCGCCTGAGTGATGCGAAGAGCTGCCACCTCTCTTGCTCTTGCCCATGGCGGAAGTGGAAGGAAGGAGAGGAGATGAAACAACAAGCAGTAGCAAGAAGCGTGAAAACGCTGGAGAAGCAAGATCACTATTTATAGAAGAAGAAGGCAACCGCTCACCTCCTACCATGGCCATCGAACAGTCACAAAAATTCAATATGCAATTCAAACCGTCTGAAGACACGTCAAGCGGCTGACGCTGTTTCACGTAACACGACACCCATTGGGACTCCAGTCAACTGCGCGGGCGATATGATTACACCCGCGGTCACATCAAGTTACTACTCAGAAGCAGCTTGCTAAACGCTCAGCGTACCAAGCCGTCCCTTGCCTACACCCATTGGGGGGGACGCCAAGAAATTATCAGTATATTTTCCAAAACTGTCACATCCGTGCAGTATATGCAATGAATACTCCAAGACAGAAAAGAGATATCAGCAAGGATTAAAGGAAAGCCAAATATAGCCGATAAGGTACAAGTCTAATCGACAGAAGCATCAAAGCACGAAGTGACATGAAGACTAGTCAAGAGCCATCTATCGAACGTCCAATCAGTCGCAGATCAAATAAATTGCCAGACCTAGCAAGATATGGGCAGATCAGGAACTCAACTTCAGAGACAAAAATACATGCTGACCTCTAAAGCATAACGCTGATGACATAATACTGACCTCTAAGGCATTCAACAAAAGAAAAGGATGATTTATAAAAGGAAAAAGAAAAAAAAGGGAGACACCATGAGATGAAGACCTTCGAGCGGATTATTTTCAAAAATCCACTCGAAGCTCGGGGGCTACACCCAATAAATAATCATCCCTGAAAGATAAAATGCTGACCTCTAAAGCATACGACAAAACTAAGGCAAGATTGACCTCTGAAAAAGCACAGGTGGAAGATAAAAAACTCTCTGAAAAGACTTGAAATGAAGACCTTCGAGTGGATTATCTGCCAAAATCCACTCGAAGCTCGGGGGCTACACCCATTGGGTGCACCTTTGGTGCACCCAATGGACTTCACGGTTCAACAGTGCAAAATGCTAACCTCCGAAGCATAAACCTGAGACAGAACACCAAATATTGAGGAATAATAGCAGAAGAAGATAGTAAAAAGAAGACGCGTTAACCGGATCACTCAGAATTCTGAAGCAGTGGCCCGACAGACTTATTTCCAAAGCATTCCCTGGTAAAATCAAATACCGCAAGCTGGACCTAGGATCTTTCGGCCGTTTATTTCAAAATCAGCCTAAAGATCGGGGGCTTGTGGGGGACAGATATCCCCCGGGTCCACTAGAAGGATAAAAGACCTCACGAAAGGCCCAAAGGCCCCATAATTCGTAAGGTCATCCCCCTCGTGGGCCTAGGAGGAACGACCAGTGAGAGAGATCAACGCAAGGCCGGGTCGGTGCAAGCCCAGACGACTCAACAACATCCAAGCAGTAATCACAGCAGTGACCCGACCTTCCCACACAGAAGCCCCGTACATCGGAACTGGGCGAGGATGAGTTGGCTGAATTATAGGGAGACAGACTCAGTTAGTTCACTATTATTCAGGTTCACGTTGTTATCATATCCACATGTAATGCCGCATGGTCGAGTATATAAGGCCTAGGGGGCACCCCTTCAAGAGGAGGAAGTGACATCATTCATCACTTAGCCATCCACCCCGCTCGCTACGTTTTCCAGCACTAGAGAGCTCCCTTGTAACTCATCGCATAAAGCATTCCAGCCAGGACGTAGGGTGTTACGCACTCAAAGCGGCCCGAACCTGTACATCATTGTCTACTATTTCTCGTGCGCCCAGCACGAACCATCGAGCTACAGTCGGTAACACCGTCCTACTCCTAAAAGCACCTTGGGGGTAACCCTGGGTGCGCGGTCGGGCCCGAAACACCGACAGTAACTCCTCCATGCGCCTAGGGGTCCCTTTTATAGCCCCAAGGCAGTTAGGAGCCGTTGGACGCCAACTTGGAAGGCCAAACTTGCCTTCTGTCGGGTGGTGCACCGGACAGTCCGGTGCACCACCGGACAGTCACTGTAGCTGTCCGGTGCACGATCTCCTTCCTTTTCTGGCGCATCCGACCGTTGGTCCTCGGGGGCAGTTGGCGCACTGGACACTGTCCGGTGCCCCATGCCGACCGTTGGCGTGACAAAGTGTCGCGCGAAGATTGCGCGACTGACCGTTGGCTCACCGGACAGTCCGGTGCACCACCGGACAGTCCGGTGAATTATAGCCACGTCGCCTTTTCTGTTTCCCGAGAGCGATGAGTTCGCCGCGGACGACTCACCGGACATTCCGGTGCACCACCGGACGGTCCAGTGAATTATAGCCGTACGCCGCCGTCGAGTCCTGAGAGAGTCCTTTTCACGTGGACCAACCTGGCGCACCGGACAATGTCCGGTGCACCACCAGACAGTCCGGTGTGCCAAGCCGAGCTGGAGTTGGCTGCATAGAGCCAAGTCTTTTTCCAATTCTTTCTTCCCTGTTTATAGCACTTAGACAAAACACATTAGTACTTAAAACAATGTACTAAGTCTAGAATATTACCTTTTTTCTTTGATTTGCACTTCTCACTTTACTTGGCACATAAGAACTTAATTAGATGTGTTGGGCACTTAATCATCAAAACATTATAGAAATTGCCCAAGGGCACATTTCCCTTTCAATCTCCCCCTTTTTGGTGATTTATGCCAACACAACCAAAGACAACCAAAAGAAGTGCAACATCAATGCAATTGAAGACCAAATTGTTTTTGACTATAATTTGGCATATTTGGATCGCTCTTTGCCACCGCTTGGTTTGTTTTTGTAAATCAAATCCTTTTTCCTATCTCTAAGTCAAACATACCTGTTTGGGCAAATCAAGAGATATTCTAATGGAAAAATTGATCAAGTACCAAAAACTCCCCCTTTTTCCCATAATTAAAAATTCTTCCCCCATAAGAGACCAAATTTTGCAATAAGAGCATTTTGGACAAATCAAAAAGTTCTAACTCTATTGTTTTCAAAATTCACAAGTGGTAGCTGATCCATTTGCTTTGGCCTTAATTTCTCCCCCTTTGGCATTAAGCACCAAAACGAAATCATTTTTGGCCCTTTAACCTCATTGCCTCACCAAAAATGGCAATTAAGAGCAAAAAGGTAATAAGAGCATAAGTATGAACTTGGAATTAAATACACCAATACCGGAGTGCAGTGGAAGTCTTTGCAACGTCCAAGTCCATTTTCCCTTTCAATGCACCTTTGAGACTCATCAAGCACTCAAACAAACAGATTAGTTTCAAAGGGTCAAGTTGTAGCACATCTCCCCCTAGATATGTGCATCATTCACACATGGACTTGTGAGGTCCGGGGATCCCTTGCACAACTTGAGCACCATAAATAAGCAACAAATCATATGAAGTAACATGATCAAGGCATAGAACACATGTATGCTATAGATCAATCCAAGTTACGCGAATCTAAGACATTTAACTCACTACACAACCTGCAAAAGGTTTTCTCATCCAACGGCTTGGTAAAGATATCGGCTAGCTGGTTTTTGGTGCTAATATGGTACACCTCGATACCTCCCTTTTGCTGGTGGTCTCTCAGGAAGTGATGCCAGATGTCCATGTGCTTAGTGCGGCTATGTTCAACAGGATTATCCGCCATACGAATTGCACTCTCATTGTCACATAGGAGTGGGACTTTGCTCAGATTGTAGCCAAAGTCCCGGAGGGTTTGCCTCATCCAAAGTAGTTGCGCGCAACACTATCCTGCGGCAACATACTCGGCCTCAGCGGTGGATAGGGCAACAGATGTTTGTTTCTTTGAACTCCAGGACACCAGGGACCTTCCTAGAAATTGGCACATCCCCGATGTGCTCTTCCTATCTACCTTGCACCTGGCATAATTGGAGTCTGAGTATCCAATCAAGTCAAAGGTAGACCCCTTTGGATACCAGATACCGAAGCAAGGCGTAGAAACCAAATATCTAAGAATTCACTTAACGGCCACAAGGTGACACTCCTTGGGGTCGGATTGATATCTAGCACACATGCATACACTTAGCATAATGTCCGATCTACTAGCACATAAATAAAGCAATGACCCTATCATAGATCGGTATGCCTTTTGATCAACGAACTTACCTCCTTTGTTGAGGTCGACATGCCCATCAGTTCCCATAGGTGTCTTCGCGGGCTTGGTGCCCTTCATCCCAAACCGCTTGAGAAGATCTTGAGTGTACTTCGTTTGGGAGATGAAGGTGCCGTCCTTGAGCTGCTTCACTTGTAACTCAAGGAAGTAGTTCAACTCGCGCATCATTGACATCTCAAACTTTTGAGTCATCACCCTGCTAAACTCTTCACAAGACTTTTGATTAGGAGAACCAAATATTATGTCATTGACATAGATTTGGCACACAAAAAGATCACCATCACAAGTCTTAGTGAAAAGAGTGGGATCGGCTTTCCCAACCTTGAAAGCATTAGCAATTAGGAAATCTCTAAGGCATTCATACCATGCTCTTGGACTTGCTTAAGTCCATAGAGCGCCTTAGAGAGCTTAAACACATGGTCGAGGTACCTGTCATCCTCAAAGCCAGGGGGTTGTTCCACGTATACCTCCTCCTTGATTGGCCCGTTGAGGAAAGCGCTCTTCACATCCATTTGAAACAACCTAAAAGAGTGGTGAGCAGCATAGGTTAATAATATTCGAATAGGCTCTAGCCTAGCCACAGGAGCAAAAGTCTCCTCGAAATCCAAACCTGCGACTTGGGCATAACCTTTTGCCACAAGTCGAGCCTTGTTTCTTGTCACCATCCCATGATCGTCTTTCTTGTTGCGGAACACCCACTTGGTTCCCACAACATTTTGCTTGGGACGTGGCACCAGGCTCCAAACTTCATTTCTCTTGAAGTTGTTGAGCTCTTCCTGCATGGCCAACACCCAATCCGGATCCTGCAAGGCCTCTTCTACCTTGAAAGTCTCAATAGAAGAGACAAACGAGTAATGCTCACAAAAGTTAGCTAATCTTGAGCGAGTAGTTACTCCATTGCTTATGTCACCCATAATCTGGTCAATAGGGTGATGTCGTTGGATCGTTGCTCGGATTTGAGTTGGAGGGGCACTTGGTGCTTCTTCCTCCATCACTTGTTCTTCCTGTGCTCCCCCTTGATCATGTCCCTCTTCTTGAGGTACCTGTTCACCGTCTTGAGTTGGAGGATGCACCATTGTGGAGGAAGATGGCTGATCTTGCTCTTGTTGTTCTTGCGGTCGCACATCACCTATCGCCATCGTGCGCATTGCGGCCGTCGGAACATCATCTTCATCTATATCGTCAAGATCAACTTGCTCTCTTGGAGAGCCATTAGTCTCATCAAATACAACTTCGCTAGAGACTTCAACCAAACCCGATGATTTGTTGAAGACTCTATACGCCTTTGTATTTGAGTCATACCCTAGTAAAAACCCTTCTACTGCCTTGGGAGCAAATTTAGAATGTCTACCTTTCTTCACCAGAATGTAACATTTGCTCCCAAATACGCGAAAGTAAGAAACGTTGGGTTTGTTACCGGTCAGGAGTTCATATGAGGTCTTCTTGAGAAGGCGATGTAGGTAGAGCCAGTTTATGGCGTGAAAGCTGTGTTCACAGCTTCCGACCAAAACCGCTCGAGCGTCTTGAATTCTCCAAGCATCATTCTCGCCATGTCGATAAGTGTCCTGTTCTTCCTCTCTACCACACCGTTTTGCTGTGGTGTGTAGGGAGCGGAGAACTCGTGCTTGACACTTTCTTCCTCAAGATACTCCTCCACTTGCAGATTCTTGAACTCAGACCCATTGTCGCTTCTTATCTTTTTCACCTTGAGCTCAAATTCGTTTTGAGCCCTCCTTAGAAAGCGCTTGAGGGTCCCTTGGGTTTCTGATTTATCCTACAAAAAGAACACCCAAGTGAAGCGGGAAAAATCATCAACAATAACAAGACCATACTTACTTCCCCCGATGCTAAGGTAAGCAATGGGTCCAAAAAGATCCATGTGAAGAAGCTCCAGTGGTCTTGATGTTGTCATCACATTCTTGCTGTGATGAGTGCTTCCCACCTGTTTTCCTGCCTGACATGCTGCACAAGGTCTATCTTTTTCGAAACAAACATTGGTTAGTCCTAACATATGTTCTCCCTTTAGAAGTTTATGAAGGTTCTTCATCCCAACATGTGCTAGACGGCGATGCCATAGCCAGCTCATACTAGTCTTAGCTATTAAGCATGCATCTAGATCGGCCTCCTCTTTCGAAAAATCAACTAAGTAGAGTTTGCCATCTAATACACCCTTAAACGCTAATGAACCATCACTCCTTCTAATGACAGATACATCAACATTTGTAAACAAACAATTGTAGCCCATGTGGCACAATTGACTTACAGACAGGAGGTTGTACCCTAATGACTCTACTAAAAATACATTTGAAATAGAGTGCTCGCTTGTGATGGCTATCTTTCCCAAACCTTTGACCTTGACTTGATTCCCATCTCCAAATATGATTGTATCCTGGGAGTCCTTGTTCTTGACGTAGGAGGTGAACATCTTCTTCTCCCCCGTCATGTGGTTTGTGCATTCGCTGTCGATTATCCAGCTAGAGCCCCCGGATGCATAAACCTGCAAGGAATTTATGCTTAGGTTTTAGGTACCCAACTCTTGTTGGGTCCTACAAGGTTAGTCACAATAGTTTTTGGAACCCATATGCAAGTTTTGTCTCCCTTGCATTTGGATCCCAATTTCCTAGCCACTACTTTTGCATTCTTACATGAAAGAACAAAAGAGGTGTTGCAAGCATGGAAAACAGTAGTAGATTCATTACACACTTTCCTAGGCACATGCTGCACAACATGATTTCTCCTAGGCCTACTTCTACCGTGAACAAAAGTAGAACTAGAGGCAAACATAGCATGTGAATCAAGAGCATCATGATCATAACTCCTATTATAATTAGAATGACTAGCAATTTTCCTATTATAAATGAAAGCATGATTCCTTTGAGTACTACTAACTATAGGGGCCTTCCCTTTCTCCTTGTTGGGAATGGGAGCCCTTTGGCTTGTTAAGTTCTGTTGGGGACTTGTTCTCAAATGCTAAGAGTTAAGAACAAGGCAACATAAAAAGTGTTAAGTGTTAAAGTCCTTCGTCCTTCTAAACATTATTCCTCTTCGGGAAACAATGAGTTTCGGACGAAGGTCACAAGAGACATACCTTCGTAAATATAACAAGTAATGACGAAGGATTCATATAAAGCATGAAATATAATATAAACATCATCATAAAATCATTTCTATTTTATTAACATGGAAAAATAGAAATGATTTCAAATTACAAATGTACCTTTGGTCCTGAGAGAAGGTAGAAAGTACAAGCGTGACGCAAAAGCAAATGCCAAGTCAGCGTGAACAGTACGGGAGTACTGTTCATCTATTTATAGACGCGGGACGCAGCCCACGTAAAATTACATCCATGTCCATTACATTTGTCAATGACTTATGGAAATCTGTCAAGGCCCACGTAGTCTTTTCATCTTTAAGTCGGTTCCCCTCTCTGCTATCGCGACGAAGCTTCCCTGCGCACAGCTTCGGCTGTGCACCATCCTTCGTGGAGCTTGGTAATCAGCTCGTCCTTCGTCTGGTTCAGGCTTCGTCCTGACCGTGCTTCATGTTCATAATTCTGAGTCCGAAGATACCTGTTCACATAATCCACTTGGAAAACATTGTCAAATCATGTTTTTGAGGACCTTCGGAGGACGAAGGCCCCCAACAGTAGCCCCTCGCAATATTAATTTGTTAATGATAAATTCAGATTGCGATATGGACGAAGGCCTTGAGCCGAAGGTCCGAAAAAACACCTTCCCTTTGCTAGAATAGCAACATTCACTGACAAGTGGGGTCTTTCAATTTTCAACGCCCTGGGGGTATAAATAAGATCACACCGCAAACTTATTTGGTACGCACACTTGCCATCTGCTTCGGCCCACTAAATTTTTAGCTCTTGTGCACTAAGATTTGCTGATCTTTTTGATTTTGAAGCTTCGGCCTTAAAAACAGTTTTTAGCGTTTCCGAAGATGTCTGAAGGTAAGAAGATCCCTGCCGAGACGAAGCTGAGCCTCGACGAAGAGAAGAACTTGGGGTTCCTTATAGCGATGGCGGAGACCAATACGGAGAAAATCACCAAAGAGATTCTTGAAGGTTTGTCCGAAGATACTGGTGACAGCGACAGTTACGATGTAGAAAGTGGTGGGGAAGAGTCCGAAGATCGACCATGGCGGCCAAGTCACACGGTTTTCGGGAAAACCACTATTAAGCAAAGTCATATTGATAATATGAGGGGGCGGTATTTTTGAGATATATCTATTGTGAGGGCTGATGCTGGAGAAAAGACTTCTCCCACCCCCGAAGAAGATGAAGTCGTGATCTACCGAAGCTTTCTCAAGGCTGGGCTTCGATTCCCCCTAAGCAACTTTGTTGTTGAAGTACTGAAAACATTTCAAGTCTACCTTCATCAAATTACTCCCGAAGCTATCATAAGAATGGGGATGTTTGTCTGGGCTGCAAGAAGCCAAGGTTTAGAACCAAATGCTAAAAGCTTTTGCAACATTCATGAGTTGTTATACGAGACGAAGCCCTGGGGGAAAGAACAATATCACAACAACTTTGGGTGTTACAGCTTCGGTGCTCGCTCTGGGTCAAGCCGCCCTGTGCCAACTTTTCGGAAGAGGTGGCCCGGAGCCTGGATGACAGAGTGGTTTTATGTAAAGAATGACTTAGCAGCGCAAGAAGATGTCAAGAATATCATTATGCGCCCCATCTGGCAACGCTTCGGACTTCGAAGGCCGAAGGTTGAAATGGATGAAGCAGCCGAGGAATGCCAGAGAGCCTTCGGCGTAATCTGCTCTTTCATTGGGACAAGGGACTTGGTCCAAGAGCATATTGCCTTCAGGGTGTGGCCACTTGCAGGTAAGTGGGAAATGCCGAAGGAGACCATCAAAGAGTCCGACGAAGGCGGACTGGTCAGACTGAAATACACATTCAAATATGCGGATAAGTTTGTTGAACCTGATGATGACTGGTTGAAAAGCATTGAAACATTAAGTGACGAACTGCTTGGGGCATATTCGAAGGCCGAGAATACTGCGTTATCAGCAGCCTTCGGAGGCCGAAAGAAGAAAAGGCTCAACCGGGTATTTGACGCATTCAGGTTTGTCTACCCTGACTATCACTATCCAGTACTGGGTCGCAAAAGAAAAATTACTTCTCCGGCGACAGAAGCTACCACGAGTGCCACTAGTGAGCCAGCGCCGCAAAGGAAAAAGATGAAGGTGCTCACCCACCGAGCGCGCTTTATTGAGCCGGCCACAGTGCCAAAATTTATTGGTGAAGTCTCTTTGGCCTCTGAAGCTACAGAACCAGCTCCAGTGCCGAAGATAGAAGAGAAAACTGAAGCGCCTTCGGCAGAAAAAGTAGAAAAACCGAAGATTGAAGGGCCAAAAGCATCGGAAATCTTAAGTCCTTCAGCAAATGTCGAAACAATAAAAAACCAAAAGGGCCCATTGGTGACCCCAAAAAGAAAAAGAATGGTGAACGTACTAGATGTCTTGGAGACAATTAAGTCTTCAAGCACAACTCCAAAGAAGACTGTTGAACTTGCTGAAGCGTCTACCGAAACTTCGAAACAACAAGCTGAAACTGAAGCTGGGCCTTCAGAGCCCACCAAGGAACAATCTTTGGAGACCGAGAAAATATCAGAACCAGCTTTGGTTAAAGAAATTGACACTGCCGCCCCCGAAGCTCCTTCTAGCACATGCGATTACATCGTGCGACATGCTTCGGGGAAGAAATTATCTGAAGAAGAGACTTATGAAGCGAATCACTATGCTAGAGAGTTAAAGTATCCGAAGGGGGCAGTAGTGTTCAATGGGACAAATGAAGATGAATTCCTATACTGCCTCCCTGATAACAAAGAATTATCTGTCTGCCGGGAGATGGCTAGAAGTATGGGTTTCCCGAAGCTCGAAGCTGGATTATGTGCTATGACGAAGGAAGATCTCGCGGACAGTCTTGCGTACAATAGCTTAAAGGTATGGGAATTAGACGCTTGAAAAATTTTTTTATTACGTAATTCATTCTTTTATTCTTATATAGATTCTTTTTCGTATAGGGTTTAATCCTAAGCAACGCATTAAGAGCACAAAAGAGCGCCGAAGATGAAAGCTACGAAATTGCGTTCAACAATTTACGTTCAGAAGTTATTAAACTGAGAAACAAAGCTCTAGACAAAGACAAAATTCTGCTTACATTAGTAGATAAGATAAAAAAGGACGAAGCTGCTGCGAAGGTTCAGGCCGAATCTCACAGACGCGAGATTAAAGATCTTCAGAAGCAACTGGCCCGGGCGAAAGAAGAACGCATACTTGAAGAAACAAGACGGGAATGTAGCGACCAATGGGCTGATCATTTGGAAGCAACCGTGGAAGAGCTTCGGTCTTCTAAGAAAAAATGCTACGAAAAATCCATGGAATGCGTAAAGAAAATCAAAACCAGCTTCGCCAGCGTGGGCGCATTTTCCAGTGAAGAGAATTTCTCAAGAGGCAATCCCGAAGGTCCACTGGAATGGATCAGTCACGAAGCAGAGGCCTTCGAGGAAATCCTGAGTAGCCGCGGCGACATCTGCGCTTTTTCGGGCGCCAGGGGAGTCGCTACTGTCTTGGAGAAGAAAGGTTGCGGGCATGTAAAATCTTTAGCTCAGTCCGAAGCTACCTTATCCTCCGAAGACATCAAAGACCCCTCGGCTGAAGCAAGCATGGTTGGCGGCAAATTCTTTACTGATATCTGGGACAACGGCGGCCGAGAAATGGCGCAAGAAATCATTCAAAGGAGTGAAAAAGGCATCCATGATGCTAGGAAAGTGACAGAAGTTGCCGAAGGGCAAAAAGGTATTAATTAGTCGCTCTTGTTGTGTTGTAATTTTTATTTCAAACTTTGCTCGCGGTTTGTAATAGTAATGCAAAAATATTCTGCTTCCTCAGAACCTGCTAGATCGTCTGTTGACCCCCACACAAAAGAGGATGACGAAATCAAACAAATGGCCGAAGCTATCATGGATAAAGTTGTTGAACAACTTCTAAATGAGGCCGCCGAAGTAGTATTAAGAGAAGACTAGGTGTTATTAGAAAAAAAACATTTGAAGTGTGATCTATGTAATATTTTGTACATTTGAATGTAATATACAAGTCTCTTTTCATTATTCAATTCTTTACGATGCATGAAATTCTACATACATACCATTTTTGAGCCTTCGGCGAAAAAACACCTTCCCTTCTTTTCATGCTTCGTGAAGAAGACATTCTCCGTTAAAACTATTCTGATGAATCACGTCCATGCTTCGTGAAAACATTCTCCGAAGCTATACAATTTCGATATTGCTTTGATGAAGCTCGTCCATGCTTCGTAAAAACATTCTCCGAAGCTGTATTCCGAAGATTATCATCGTGACTTTACACAATTTTCACTTTCTCAAAGCGTCCTTTCGAAGGTTGATACTGTGTCCCCTTCTTTTGCCAAATGCAACATGATGTATGATGCTTATGCTATGCAAAATGATGTGATGATGTTATGTTATGCAAATGACATTTGTTCCGAAGATACACACAAAATATATTTGTAAGCTCTGCATTCCCTTAGGAACGTCTTTGGAGCTTCTTCGCCTTTTACTTAGACGGTATAAGCTCTGCATTCCCTTAGGAATGTCTTTGGAGCTTCTTCGCCTTTTACTTAGGCGGTATAAGCTCTGCATTCCCTTAGGAACGTCTTTGGAGCTTCTTCGCCTTTTACTTAGGCGGTATCAGCGTTGACTTTTCGCTGTATGCTCTGCATTCCCTTAGGAACGTCTTTGGAGCAAAAAACTTACACTGCGCTCCCTTTGGAACGGCTTTTTGTAACTTCGGCAACTTACTCTGCGTTCCTTAGAACGACTTTTTGTTGCTTCGAAGGATTTTTAATAATTCGAAGGTCCTCCTTGTTACCGCAAATTTTTAAGCTTCAGCAACTTAAGCCTGTGGAGAAGATAGGTTTTCCTCATAACCAACCACGAAATTATTATATGAAAACTGAAATGTTCTTTATTACACAGAAAATAGAACTTAAACGGGAAAGACTGCTATCAAAGTAGGATATATGTCAATAAATGTGCTTCGACTCTGGCACAGTACTATTGACTGTGCGAGCTTCAGATTGCTCTCTGAGATCCCTTTGGTGCGGAACATATTGGCTCCCTTCTGGCTTTTGGCCTTGTTGCAGTGGAGGTGGAGGTGGGGGCTGTTGCCATGAAGCTTGAGGTTGACTCGCCGAAGCTACGGAAACTGCAGGGTGGTTGCCCACGTATTCCGGGATGTAAGGCTGATGGTACGAAGCAGTATGCATGACCTGCTTCGGCTGGCCCTGTTGCGCTGCAGCTTCTGCTAGCTCCTTTTGTTTCTGGATGGTGACATGGCACATCCTGGTGGTATGGCCCTTGTTTTCACCACAGAATAAGCAAAATATCCTCCTTGGTTGATCTCCAAATCTTCCGCCGAAGCCCCTGGCGCCTCTGCCTCTTAGAGCTGGTGGCCGGAAGAAAGTTTGCTGTTGCCCCGAAGCCTGTGAGGAGCACTGCGGTCTGTTCTGCTGACTCCCCTTATCATCATTTTGAGTGGAGTTGTGGATGGACCTGACATGCCTCGGGTAGAATCTTCCTCCGAAGCCCCTGGTCATCTCAGAAAATCTGAAGGCCTCCTCCCTTCTTTGGCGAAAGTCATTATCGGCACGAATGTACTCGTCCATCTTTTGGAGCAGCTTCTCCAGAGTCTGAGGAGGCTTCCTAGCAAAGTATTGAGCTGCAGGTCCAGGACGAAGCCCCTTGATCATGGCTTCGATGACAATTTCATTGGGCACCGTTGGTGCCTGCGCCCTCAAACGCAAGAACCTTCTGACATACGCCTGAAGGTATTCTTCATGATCCTGAGTGCACTGGAACAAGGCTTGAGCAGTGACCGGCTTCGTCTGAAATCCTTGAAAGCTGGTTAACAACATATCCTTCAGCTTCTGCCATGAGGTGATCGTTCCTGGTCGAAGGGAGGAATACCAGGTCTGAGCAACACTCCTGACGGCCATAACGAAAGACTTTGCCATGACTGCAGCATTGCCCCCATACGAAGACACTGTTGCTTCGTAGCTCATCAAGAACTGCTTCGGGTCTGAGTGGCCGTCGAACATGGGAAGCTGGGGTGGCTTATAGGATGGAGGCCAGGGTGTAGCCTGCAGCTCAGCGGACAGAGGAGAGGCATCATCGAAAACAAAATTTCCATGATGGAAATTGTCATACCAGTCATCTTCGTTGAAGAAGCCCTCCTGATGAAGGTCTTTTTGTTGAGGCCTTCGGTTCTGCTCATCGTGGGTAAGATGACGAACTTCTTCAGAAGCTTCGTCTATCTGCCTTTGCAGCTCAGCTAGCCTGGCCATCTTTTCCTTTTTCCTCTGCACCTGTTGATGAAGCATCTCCATATCCCTAATCTCTTGGTCTAGTTCATCCTCCTGAAGCGTCGGGCTGACGGCCTTCCTCTTCTGGCTTCGGGCCTCCCGAAGAGAGACGGTCTCCTGGTTGGGGTCCAGCGGTTGCAGTGCTGCAGCCCCAGTCGCTGAAGCTTTCTTCGGCGCCATAGCGAAGGTCTATAGCTTCCGAAGGTGTTCAAAAAACTCGAAGTGGAAGTGAGTTCACCGGAGGTGGGCGCCAATGTTGGGGACTTGTTCTCAAATGCTAAGAGTTAAGAACAAGGCAACATAAAAAGTGTTAAGTGTTAAAGTCCTTCGTCCTTCTAAACATTATTCCTCTTCGGGAAACAATGAGTTTCGGACGAAGGTCACAAGAGACATACCTTCGTAAATATAACAAGTAATGACGAAGGATTCATATAAAGCATGAAATATAATATAAACATCATCATAAAATCATTTCTATTTTATTAACATGGAAAAATAGAAATGATTTCAAATTACAAATGTACCTTCGGTCCTGAGAGAAGGTAGAAAGTACAAGCGTGACGCAAAAGCAAATGCCAAGTCAGCGTGAACAGTACGGGAGTACTGTTCATCTATTTATAGACGCGGGACGCAGCCCACGTAAAATTACATCCATGTCCATTACATTTGTCAATGACTTATGGAAATCTGTCAAGGCCCACGTAGTCTTTTCATCTTTAAGTCGGTTCCCCTCTCTGCTATCGCGACGAAGCTTCCCTGCGCACAGCTTCGGCTGTGCACCATCCTTCGTGGAGCTTGGTAATCAGCTCGTCCTTCGTCTGGTTCAGGCTTCGTCCTGACCGTGCTTCATGTTCATAATTCTGAGTCCGAAGATACCTGTTCACATAATCCACTTGGAAAACATTGTCAAATCATGTTTTTGAGGACCTTTGGAGGACGAAGGCCCCCAACAAGTTCTTGGCTTACTTTCGAAAACCAAGCCCATCCTTAATTGAGGGGTGTCTACCAACGGTGTAGGAATCCCTAGCAAATTTTAACTTATCAAAATCAATTTTGCAAGTCTTAAGTTGAGCATTAAGACTTGCCACCTCATCATTTAGTTTAGCAATAGAAATAAGGTGTTCATCACAGGAATTAAAATCAAAGTCCTTACATCTTTTACAAACACTAACATGCTCTACACAAGAATTTATTTTACTAACTTCCTCTAGCTTAGCAGTCAATTCATCATTTAAACTCTTTAAACTAGATATAGTTTCATGGCAAGCAGATACCTCAGAAGATAGCATTTCATTCCTCTTAGTTTCTAAAGCAAGAGATTTTTGAACACTAATAAATTTGTCATGCTCTTCATACAAAATATCTTCTTGCTTTTCTAGCAATCTATCTTTTTCATTTAGAGCATCAATTAATTCATTAATTTTCTCTACTTTAGCTCTATCTAAACCTTTAAATAAGCTAGAGTAATCTACTTCATCATCGAAAGAGTCATCATCGCTAGAAGTAGTGTACTTAGGGTTATCTCGAACATGTACCTTCTTTTCCTTGGCCATAAGACATGTATGGCATTCGTTGGGGAAGAGAGAAGACTTGTTGAAGGCAGAGGCAGCGAGTCCTTCGTTGTCGGAGTCAGAAGAAGAGCAGTCCGAGTCCCATTCCTTTCCAAGGTGCGCCTCGCCCTTTGCCTTCCTGTAGCTCTTCTTTTTCTCCTTCTTCCCGCTCTTTTCTTGTTCCTGGTCACTATCATTATCGGGACAATTTGCAATAAAGTGACCAGTCTTACCGCATTTAAAGCAGAAGCACTTCCCCCTTGTTTTACTTTTGGAGGGGTATTCTTTGTGTCCTTTGAGTGCGGTCTTTAAGCGCTTGATGATAAGTGCCATTTCATTATCGTTGAGCCCTACAGCCTCTACTTGTGCTACCTTGCTTGGCAGCGCCTCCTTGCTGCTTGTTGCCTTGAGCGCAACGGGCTGCGGCTCATAGACGGGTAGTGGACCGTTCAAGGCTTCATCCACATATCGTGCCTCCTTTACCATCATGCGCCCGCTCACAAATTTTCCGAGTATCTCCTCGGGCGTCATCTTTGTGTACCTGGGATTTTCACAGATAAGATTCACAAGATGGGGGTCAATAACTGTAAAGGACCTGAGCATGAGTCGGACGACGTCGTGGTCCGTCCATCTTGTGCTTCCATAGCTTCTAATCTTGTTGACTAGGGTCTTGAGCCTGTTGTAGGTTTGTGTTGGCTCTTCTCCCCTGATCATGGCAAATCTTCCCAACTCGCCTTCCACCAACTCCATTTTGGTGATCATTGTAGCATCGTTTCCCTCATGAGAGATCTTGAGGGTGTCCCAAATTTGCTTGGCATTGTCCAAGCCACTTACTTTATTGTATTCATCCCTGCAAAGTGAAGCTAACAAGACAGTAGTAGCTTGGGCATTCTTATGAATTTTTTCATTAATTAATACAGGGTTATCAGTGCTATCAAAATGCATCCCATTTTCCACTATTTCTCAAATGCTAGGATGGAGAGAAATTAGATGACTATGCATTTTATGACTCCAAAATGAGTAGTCCTCTCCATCAAAGTGTGGAGGTTTTCCTAGTGGAATAGAAAGTAAATGTGCATTCGAATTGTACGACATGCGAGAATAGTCAAAAGAGTAATTTTGATTAATCGTCTTTTTCTTTGACGAAGAATCGTCATCATCGTCGTCTCTTGGTGAAGAAGAAGATGCATCGCTGTCGTAGTAGATGATCATCTTGATGCGCCTCTTCTTCTTCCCGTCCTTCTTTTTGTGACTCGAGCCTGAGTCAGTGGGCTTGTCATCTCTTGGCTCATTGAAGATGGACTCCTTCTCCTTGTCGTTGACCACCATCCCCTTTCCCTTAGGATCCATCTCTTCGGGCGATTAGTCCCTTACATGAAGAGTACGACTCTGATACCAATTGAGAGCACCCAGAGGGGGGGGGGGTGAATAGGTGATCCTATAAAATATAAACACTAAATAGCCACAAACTTGATTATCAAGGTGTTAGTGTAGTCAAGTGGCTAAGAAACGTTCTCGAGCGAACAAAGCAATTACAATAAGCAGCACACGAGACACGTGATTTTTATCCCGTGGTTCGGCCAAGTAACACTTGCCTACTTCCACGTTGTGGCGTCCCAATGGACGAGGGCTGCACTCAACCCCTTTCAAGCGATCCAATGATCAACTTGAATACCACGGCTTTCTTCCTTAGTCTTTCTCTCATTTGCGAGGAATCTCCACAACTTGGAGCCTCTCGCCCTTACAATGATGATCACAAAAGAAGCACATAAGTAAGGGAGGGGAGAGCAACACACACAAGACTCAAATCCACAGCACAACCACGCACACAAGTCACAACTTGAGCTCGAAGTACAACACACGGAGTTCGCAACTCAAATGGAGCTCAAATCGCTAACACAGAGAATCAAATGCGTGGGAGCGGAGTCTGGATGCTTTATAATACTCAGAGAATGCTTGGGTAACTCCTCCATGCGCCTAGGGGTCCCTTTTATAGCCCCAAGGCAGCTAGGAGCCATTGGAGGCAAACTTGGAAGGCCAAACTTGCCTTATGTCGGGTGGTGCACCGGACAGTCCGGTGCACCACCGGACAGTCACTGTAGTTGTCCGGTGTGCGATCTCCTTCCTTTTCTGGTGCATCCGACCATTGGTCCTCGGGGGCAGTTGGCGCACCGGACACTGTCCGGTGCCCCATGCCGACCGTTGGCGCGACCACGTGTCGCACGAAGATTGCATGGCCGACCGTTGGCGCTGGTGGCCGTTGGCTCACCGGACAGTCCGGTGCACCACGGACAGTCTGGTGAATTATAGCCACGTTGCCTTTTCCGTTTCCCAAGAGCGACGAGTTCGCCGCGGATGACTCACCGGATAGTCCGGTGCACCACCGGACGGTCCGGTGTGCCAAGCCGAGCTGGAGTTGGCTGCACAGAGCCAAGTCTTTTTCCAATTCTTTCTTCCCTATTTCTAGCTCTTAGACAAAACACATTAGTACTTAAAACAATGTACTAAGTCTAGAAACGTACCTTTTTTTCTTTGATTTGCACTTCTCACTTTACTTGGCACATAAGAACTTAATTAGATGTGTTGGGCACTTAATCACCAAAACATTATAGAAATTGCCCAAGGGCACATTTCCCTTTCAGTAGGCTGCAGTAGTGGTGGCGGTGGGAGCTGAGGCCAAGAAGCCTGTGAATGGCTTGCCGAAGCGACAGAAGCTGCAGGTTGGTTGCCCACATATTCTGGTATGTAGGGAGAGTGGCACGAAGCAGTGTGTAGGACCTGCTTCGGCTGATTCTGCCGAGCTTCTGCTTCGACAATCTCTTTTTGTTTCAGAATAGTGATCTGGCACATTCTTGTAGTGTGGCCCTTGTCCTCACCACAGAATAAGCAATAGATTTTTCTGGGCTGATCCTCATATCTTCCTCCGAAGCCCCTGCTGCCTTTGCCACTTGGAGCTGGTGGCCTGAAGGAACTATGCTGCTGTCCCGAAGACTGTGAGGTGTGCTGTGGCCTCTAAAGCTGGCTTCCTTTGTCATCATTCTGACTAGAGCTGTGGATTGATCTGACATGCCAAGGGTGGATTCTCCCTCCGAAGCCCCTAGTCATCTCAGTAAATCTATAAGCTTCCTCCCTTCTTTGTCGGAAGTCATTGTCAGCCTGGATGTACTCATCCATTTTCTAAAGTAGCTTCTCCAGAGTCTGGGGAGGTTTCCTGGCGAAGTACTGGGCCGTAGGTCCTGGCCGAAGACCCTTGATCATGGCCTCAATGATGATTTCACTGGGCACTATGGGCGCTTGTGCTCTTAGTCGCAAGAACCTTCGGACATACGCCTGAAGGTATTCCTCATGGTCTTGTGTGCACTGGAACAAGGCTTGAGCTATGACTGGCTTCGTCTGAAAGCCTTGAAAACTAGTAACCAGCATGTCCTTGAGCTTCTGCCATGACGTGATTGTCCCTGGCCGGAGAGAAGAGTACCATGTCTGTGCCACGTTCTGGACTGCCATGACGAAGGACTTTGCCATGACAACTGTGTTGCCTCCATATGAGGACATTGTTGCCTCATAGCTCATAAAAAATTGCTTTGGGTCCGAGTGCCCATCGTAGATGGGTAGCTGAGGTGGCTTGTAGGATTGTGGCCATGGGATAGCCTGCAATTCTGTTGTCAGGGGAGAAGCATCATCAAAAGTAAAGGTACCATGATTAAAATCATCGTACCATTCATCTTCATTGAATGAGTCCTCTTGACGAAGCTCCCTATGTTGGGGCCTTTGGTCATGGTCATCTTGAGTAAGATGACGCACTTCCTCAGTGGCTTCATCGATCTTCTTCTGAAGATCGGCCAGCCGAGCCATCTTCTCCTTTTTCCTTTGCACCTGCTGGTGAATGATTTCCATGTCCCTGATCTCCTGGTCCAACTCCTCCTCCTGAAGTGTCGGACTGGTGGCCTTTCTCTTTTGGCTTCTGGCCTCTCGGAGGGAGAGAGTCTCCTGATTTGTGTCCAGTGGCTACAGAGCAGCCCCTTGCGCGGTTATCTTCTTCGGCGGCATGACGAAGGTTGATGCTTTGCCGAAGATTATGGAAGTGAGTACACCGGAGGTGGGCGCCAATGTTGGGGACTTGTTCTCAAATGCTATGAATTAAGAACAAGGCAACACAAAAAGAGGTTAATGGTTAATGCCCTTCGTCCTTCGAAGCATTATTTCCCTTAGGATATAACGATCTTTGGACGAAGGTCATGAATGACGTACCTTCATCATCACAGTATACATTAATGAAAGGAGAAGCATATGAAACATGAGAAATAACATGAATAATCATATGACATCATTAATATATCTTTATTATATAATCATGGATGAATAAGAACAATATTGAATTACATTTGTACCTTCGGCTTGACAGAAGGCAAAAGTACAAGCGTGACGCATGAGCGAATACAAGTCAGCGTGAACAGTACGGGGGTACTGTTCATCTATTTATAGGCATAGGGCGCAGTCTGTATGAAATTGCATCCATGCCCTTCATGTTTACAATTGACTTAAGGACAATCTATCAAGGACTAAATAGCCTTTTCCTCTTTAAGTCGGTTCCTTTTTCTGCTATTGAGCCGAAGCTTCCTCACGCATAGCTTCAGAATTGATTCGACCTTCGTCCCGATCGACCTTCGTCCCGATCATGCTTTCCATATTGTGGACAACTTCGTTCCAAGTCTGAAGGTTCCTGTACATATATTTCACTTGGAAAACATTGTTAATCATGTTTTTGAGGACCTTCGGAAGACGAAGGCCCCCAACAATTAGCTAGGTACACATCTAGTTTAAAAGGATCATACTAAAACTTGAAAAGCTAAAATTTGATTTTAGACTCAGCTAGTGCTTTTGGCAAACCCAACCCCTCAGCCAAATAGCTGCATGTCTAGAGGTAGAGGAGTAGACTCCTCACACCGGGTAAGTCTAGCTGAGTATTAGTATACTCAGCCTTGCTTGTGACATAATTTTTTTTATAGGTTCTCTGGAGGATATGGTTGCCGAAGTGACTTGGCCGTCTACCTTGCCACCGGGTTGGACTGTCGAGTGGGACCCTACCTCAGCAGGAGAGGAGCATGAGGAGTGATGGGCCAGGGTTCCCCATCCTCCCTTTTATCTATCGTTAGTTAATTTCCGCTGCATCCAAGACAATGATTACTACTTTTGCAAAACTCCGATGATGTTGTAATAACCTTAAGCACTTCTTTAATGAATGGTTTTATGCTTTATTGTATTTGCTCTGAGCCTCACCTTCGAGTGAGTATGTGGTACTTGATCCTGTTAGTGGCCTTGTCGGACTAGATCCGAGGGACTGACGTCTTATTCCTATTTAAGTGTGGTCTAGCCTCTAAGGCGGGACATAAGCACTTAAGTTGGAATAATTCGGGCGATTCTGCCACAAGACTCATCATTATTACACACATGGTTCAAAATCTTATCATAGGTGTTGGGGGCCTTCCTCTTCCGAAGGTCCTCAAAAACGTGACTAATATGTTTTTCAGTATAACACAGACTGTTATAGGAGGTTTTGGCTTTGAGATGAAGGTATGCGTGATACGAAGATACGACTTGAAGGCAAGATGAAAGGACGCCGAAGCTGTGGCTGAAAGAGCTTCATCTTAGTATAATGACGATGGTGAAAGATGGAACCGACTTAAAGGAGAAAAGACTACTTAGTCCTTTTTAGCTTGCCTTATGGTTAACAGTGAATGTCAGGGACATGAATGTAATTTTGTCCGGGCTGCGTCCCGCGCCTATAAATAGATGAACAGTAACACCATACTGTTCACGCTGGATTATAATTGCTCTCGCATCACTCTTACATTTTCACCTTCTGACAAGACGCATATATTAATGTAATATAAATATCATTGATGTTTATCCATGTTTATAAAATGAGAATATAAATAATCTATTGAATGGTATGGATTATTGATATTCTTTTGTGTTTTATGTGCTTTTGTTTATACTCGTTTATTGAAATGATGAAGGTATGTCCTTCATGACCTTCGTGTAAAGATCATTATATCCCAAGGGAGATAATGCTTTGAAAGACGAAGGTATCTAATTGTTAACAATCGTGTTTCTTTGTTCTTGATGTATAGCATTTGAGAACAAGGACCAACATTGGCGCCCACCTCCGGTGTACTCACTTCCACAACCTTTGGCAAAGCATCAACCTTCGTTATGCCGCCGAAGAAGATAGCAACGCCAAGGGCTGCACTACAGCCACTGGACACGAACCAAGAGACGCTCCCTCTCTGTGAAACCAGAAACCAGAAGAGAAAGGCTACTAGCCTAACACTTCAGGAGGAGGAGCTAGACTAGGAGATCAGGGACTTAGAAGTCATTCATCAGCAGGTGTAGAGGAAGAAGGAGAAGATGGCCCATCTGGCCGATCTACAGAAGAGGATTGATGAAGCTGCTGATGAGATGCATCATCTTACTCAAGATGACTAGGACTGAAGGCCTCAGCATAGGGAGCTTTGTCTAGAGAGCTCATACAATGACGATGAATGGTACGATGATTTTCATGGCAACTTTACTTTTGATGATGCTTCTCCCCTGGCAGCAGAACTGCAGGCTATTCCATGGCCACAATCTTACAAGCCACCACAGTTGCCCATGTACGATGAGCACTCAGACCCAAAGAAATTCTTAATGAGTTATGAGGCAACAATATCCTCATATGGAGGCAACGCCGTAGTCATGGCAAAGTTTTTCGTCATGGCAGTCCGAAGTGTGGCCCAGACATGGTACTCCTCTCTTCGACCAGGCACAATTACATCATGACAGAAGCTTAAAGACATGCTGTTCACTAGCTTTCAAGGTTTCCAGATAAAGCCAGTTACGGCTCAGGCATTGTTCCAATGCACACAAGACCAGGAAGAATACCTTCAAGCGTATGTCCGAAGGTTCCTGCGACTAAGAGCACAAGCACCCACAGTGCCCAATGAGATTGTCATTGAGGCCATGGTCAAGGGACTTAGGCTAGGACCCATAACTCAGTATTTTGCTAGGAAGCCTCCACAAACTTTGGAGAAGCTACTGTAGAAAATGGATGAGTACATCTAGGCCAACAACGACTTTCGCCAAAGAAGGGAGGAGGCCTACAGGTTCTCCGAGATGACCAGGGGCTTTAGAGGGAGGCTTTATCCTAGGCACGTCCGATCAATTCACAACTCTAATGCCAATGATGAAAGGGCCAGCAATGCTCAGCATAATCATCAAAATTCTCAGTCTTCAAGCATGACTTCTTTCAGACCACCATCTCCGAGGGGCAGAGGAGGAAGAAGTTTCAGTGGAGGAAAGGTTTGGCAACCAACCTAGGAAATTGTATTGTCTTTTTTGTGGCGAGGACAAAGGCCACACAACAAGGACATGCCATGTTACCATTTAGAAGCAGAAGGAAATTGCTGAAGCTGAAGCACAGCAGAGTCAGCCAAAGCAAGTCCTTCACACTGCTTCATACTATTCTCCTTATATCCTAGAGTATGTGGGCAACCAACAGCCTACGACTTCTATCGCTTCGACAAGCCATTCTCATGCTTCCTGCACCCAGTTGCCACCACCACCACCACTGGCACCTGTCTTGGGTCACAATCAGCAGCTAGAAGGGCAACACCATGCTCAGCAGCAACGTGACCTTCGGGAGGAGTCTGAAGCTCGCACAGTCAATAGCACTGTGCCTGAATCAAAACACATTTACTAAAGAGGCTACAGTGGTGCGACTAAAGAATATCCTGATCTGATGTATTTTAATTTTTTCTGCCTTTATATTTTCTCGCACAAAAGACAATTCAGGAAGAATTAATATCGAATTTCATGTAATAATAATACTTTGGTTACACCATTGATTGTCAAAACTCGTTCCTAAGGGGGCGCAGGGCAAGTTTCGAAGCTAAAAAGTCGTTCCTAAGGGAGCATAGAGTAAGTTCCGAAGCTCAAAAGTCGTTCCTAAGGGAGCGCAGAGTAAGTTCCGAAGCTCAAAAGTCGTTCCTAAGGGAGCGCAGAGTAAGTTCCGAAGCTCAAAAGTCGTTCCTAAGGGAATGCAGAGCCGATATGCCACCAAAATAGAAGGTGAAGAAGCTCAAAAGTTGTTCCTAAGGGGATGCAGAGCTTAAATGCCACCGAAATAGAAGGTGAAGAGACTCAAAAGACGTTCCTAAGGGGATGCAGAGTCTGGGTGTGTTTTTGTGTGGGTATGTGTCTTCGTCATAAACATCATGCTACATCATATCATCGCATCACTTCACATAGCATTACATCATACATCATGTCGCATCAGCAGCAAGATTATGCAGAAGGAAAGTTACTTCTTTCAAAATATGCGATGAATGAAACAGTGTGCTGGAGCACAAAGTACACCATCAGCAATTATAATTTTACATGCCAAGAAAATTTTCGTTAACAATATTATACAACAGCTGTGCTATAGAAGGGCTCTTTCTTTACGAAGCATGAAAAGAAGGGAAGGTGTTTTTTCGCTGAAGGCTCAAAAATGGTATGTACGCAAATTTCATGCATCCAAAGAAATATATTACACATAGATATACAATGTTTAACTCATGTATGAATATTACATTTCCTAAATACTACATTTCATAAGTACACAAAAATTTAGTCTTCTTTTAAGACCTTCTCGGCAGCTTCGTTCAAAAGTTTGTTGATAGCTTCATCAACAGCTTCTTCGGCAATCTTTATTGTTTCTAGTGCCGTTTTCATGGCTGGATCGGCCTCAGGATCATATGGTTCGGGTGGCGGTGAAAGTTCAGCTACTGTAAAGTAGCGAGTTGTTGATCCGAAGCCAGGAAAAAAATACTGAGCTAAGATTCAATAAAAATACCTATACGCCTTGCGCGCTCAGCAGCCTCTTCGGCTCGCTTGGCCTCTTCTCGGGCTTCATGGGATTCTTTTTCATTTTTCTTTATAGCTTCGTCGGCTATCTCCCGGTCGCCCTTCATCCAAACGTTGGAATAGAATTTCCCACCCATCATAGTAGCTTCAGCCGAAGGATCCTTTGTGTTGTCTACGGAGAAGACGGTTCCCGTCTGGGTTGCAGCTTTAACATGTTCACAGCCAATTTTCTCTAAAATTGCTGCAACCCCTTTGGCACCGGCGAAGGCGCATAAATCTCCACGGTCGCTAAGAATTTCTTCAAAAGCTTCAGTTTCTTCGCCGATCCATTCAATAATTCCTTCGAGACCGCCTCGAATAAATTTTTGCTCCGATGAGTATGCACCCACCTTTGCAAAACTATCTTTCAATTTTTCACAATTCAAGGATTTTTCATAATATCTCTCCTTCGATTCACGAAGCTCATCCACATTCTTTTGTAATCTTGAACTAGTCCATTCGCTTATTTCTTGTTTGGCTTTCGCCACTTCGAAATCCTCATTCTTTTCGACAAGTTTTTTCTTTAGGTCTTCAACTTCGGCCTTGTGAGCTTCAGACTGTGCAGTAAGTTTGGCTTCGCTGGCCTTTACCCTATCTACCAAGGAAAGCATAACTTTATCCTTTTCTAGGGCTTCATTCCTCAGTCTGATAACCTCTGTCTGAAGGTTCCCAAGGGCTATTTGGCAGCTTTCGTCTTCAGCATTCTTTTGTGCCCTTAGAGCATTGCTCAAGATTAAGCCCTACAAAAACAGGGGGTCAGCATAATAATGAAAGATGCAAAAAGTAATCTGTTTATAAGTCAGAACATCTTTACCTTAAGACTGTTGTAAGCGAGGCTGTCTGCAAGATCATCCTTCGACATTGCAGAAAGACCAACCTCAAGCTTTGGAAACCCTATGTTCCTTGCCATCTCCCGGCAAACAGATATTTCCTTGTTGTTCGGAAGGCAGTATAGAAAGTCATCTTCATCAGTGCCATTATACACCAAGGATCCTTTTGGGTACTTTAATTTCCTGGCATAGTGCTTAGCTTCGGCAATCTGCTCTTCCGACACCTCTTTATCGAAGCGTGTCGTATGATAAAGTCTAGCTCTTCAGTAGATGCTTCGGGAGTAGGAGATTTAACTTTCTTAGATGCGCCTTCTTTTTCCAAGATCAGAGTGGCATCCGAAGGTGTAACACCCTAAATTTGGGGGTATAAAATTTCTTTTCTAATATCCACCAAGTTCAGGTGTTACCCTCCCTTTTTCTTGCTTTTCTTTTCATTTTTTCTAAATGTTGTAGAGTTATTTTGTTATGTATATAGGCGTAAGCCTAGTAAAATAAAACCCTAAGAGAGTAATGATTGTTGCATCATGCTGGAATATATTTGTTGCGGCGTGGTGTTTTTCTTTGGTGTGTGTCCATTTAATATGTGGTTCATTATTGTAAATGCATTCGGTAGTAGGAAATAGAAAAGAGAAAGAAATAAAATGGAAAATAAGAACCCAGCCCAGCAACCCCTCACCCTCGGCCTCCCCGTGTAGCCCACTCCTCCCTACTCCTGGCCGGCCCGCCGCGCCAGCGGCCCATCGAGCTATGCATGGCCCAGCTCCTCGTGCCCACCTTTTCCCGGGCCTGTTTGCGTGGCCCACCGCGCCAAGTCGCAAGCCGGCCCAACCCCGTAGCCTAGCAGTCGCGCCCCCACGTGCCCTAGCGTCCGCTCCATGTTCCCTAGGCCACGCGCGTCTAGCCGCCATCTCGTCGCGAGCGCCTGCCACCAGCCAGTGGGCCCCACAAGTCAGCACCGACTCCTGTTCAACTTCCCCCAGTCGTCTCCCCCGCGATGTGCGTGCCTACCTTGCCCTCGTCACCCCAAAATAGGAACTGGCACTCTCGTTGCCTCATCCCTCACGTCTAGCTCTGCTAGAACCACCCACAACCCGCGCCCCGTCCGTTCTCGCCCAGCTCCGTCTACCCGCGCTACGCGTAGGCGCACGCCCGCCGCACTGTTTCCGTCGGCCGCCGTTGACCCGCTGTGCAGCCACACTGTCACGCTGATGTCGACACCGGCAAGCCCTTCTTCCCGGACGAGCCCTTCGTCTCTAGTGTGTTCCCTCCCTTCTCTGTTCTTCGTTTCCGTTTTTCTCCGTATCGTGCTGCTTTGTGTGCCCCGCTGCGTAGCCTCATCGTGTCGTCCCTGCTGCCGCTACGTAGCCCCGCCACGCGCGTCAGGCCGGTTGCGCGCCCCTGCACCCAACAGGTGGCTGGCTCCCAGGCAGCAGCGGCCAGGGGCTGGCGTGGCCAAGTCGCGGGCTCCCTGGAATGGCGGCTAGGGCAGGGCCCAGCGAGCTCTGCCGCTAGGAAGGCCATGGCTAGGCACACAGCTCCTGCGTAGCGCCGACGCGCAGCCGTACTTGCTCCCCTGGCGTCCTCCGTCCGGTCAGCAGCGACGTCCTCTGGCCGGCCAGCAGCCTCCGTCTATGCGTGAATTTCTTGGATAAGGAAAAAAAACCGTTCTCCCTGCGTGGCTGCATGCATGTGATTAGTGGAAGGCGAAACCATCACTAGTGGGCCCCACCTGTATGACTATTTTCTCTCCTAATATTCCCTTGTCGTGTGTTTGACCGTGACTCCGTTGCATGCACCACGCGAATTCAGAGCTGCTGCATGCAACACGCCAACACGATTCCACCAAATGCAAAACTGCACCCACACATTCCTCTATGGATCTTCTACACCCGCAGTATTTATGGTCATCCGTGTGGTCGACTTCACATCCAATGAGAACGCGCCATATCGTCGATTTTATAGCAGTAATGTTATCTAGTCATGTCACAAGTTTAATTGATTAATTAATTATCTATATTTTTGGTATTCTATAGTTATTCAAAAACGACCTTCTAATTAAAACTAGGTTGTAGTTTTTAACTTGGACTTTTATAAATATAAATGTTAATTAACTTAATTAATAACAGCTTAAATACTTTTAATTAATTATTTGTTTGTTGTTGTTCGCACACGACATCGTTTGCGCGTCATCGTGTTGTTCGCGCGCGCAGTCGCGTTGACTCACGCATATCGTGCGTTGTGTGCGCATTGTCTCGCGTGCCGCAGCTGTTTCGCACATGTTGTCGCATGTCGTTCGCGAGTGTCGCGCGTTGCCGCGTGCCGTTCACGTGTGTCGCGCTGCGTCTACGCGTGATAATAAATTGTTTTCACTTATAAACACTCATGTTAATAACGTTAATTCGTCAGGTCATATATTTTAGATAATTAACTTAAGGTTTGCTCGACTAATATCTATTAGATTAATATCCCGATTAGATTAAATGTGTAGTGCTCAACTCGCGCTTTTATAATAAACACTAACATGGCTAATATTGATTTAACTACTTTTTATTTATTTAATACTTGTCTAGTATAAATATGTCGCCTATTTAGCATTTTCTCGCCTGTCGCGAGTGCTTTTCCGCACGTGGTCGCGTGCTGATTCACGTGTTATTCGCGCTGGTCGCACACACTATTTCATGTGTCGTCAGCGTGCTATGTCGCGTATATCCGCGCGTCATTTGCACGCTGTCATGCTATTTCGCGCATCGTAAACTCGCCTCGTTTAGAATCTCTCGTGCTAATTATATTACTTATTTATTGGACAGCTGTTGGTGTAGCAGATTTAATCAAAACTAAATAGCAGTTATAATTTATATTTGATCATGTCGAATTAAATGTCCTGACTATTACTTGCGTAGCGTAAACGTTACGGCTTCTCGACCGTAGCTCCGACCGTCGCGTTTCTTATTCCCGCGTAACCGTAGAAGCGCTCTCTATTTTTATATTGTTCGTTTTGATAATATTTTATCTTGTATGGTGTAATGTTCTTATGCAAGTATATGTTTTCTTGTGCCTGTTTGTATTCGTTGCACGTCGTGAAGATTGCAATCTATTCCTGAGCTTCGAGGAATCGTCAATCAAGATTTGGTGAACCGCTGCTCCTGAGATCAAGTTCTTCGAGTTCTACGAGGTTGAAGACCCTGATCATTTGTTTGGTGAAGGCAAGTGTCCTCTGACCCATTATGTCCCATTTACTTTATAATTTACTGTCCCTCATACTATGAACAACCTAAGGAGTGACTAGCTTTCTATTTACCTGGTCCTTGATTACCTTTTGGGCTACTATGGTTAGATTCATGCTATTGCTTTACTTTGATAAATGAACATGATGTGAACACTTATGATACGATGTTGTCATTATGATTATAATGTTGGACTGGTGATACTTTAGGGGGCTCGAGCGGTTTCTCGAGTGCCTCTCCGTAAGGACCTGTTCGTTGGATGACCGCCTGGGAAAACAGTGCAACCATGAGGGTGGAATGGGACGTCCTTAGCTAAATAATTAGATAAACTGGGGTGTAGTTCGCTTCGCCGTCATGCCGTTAATGGGGCTCGGTGTATGCGGCTCGCTCTGGCAAGGTTGGTTCGCCCCTTGGGGAGGAGTGCGGTGCATTTAGGAAACCTAACGGGTGGCTACAGCCCCAGGGAATCTTTGTAAAGGCTACGTAGTGAGACCCTGCCTATTCACCTTGGTAGTGTTTAAGGGTTTGATCGGCCCGAGGCAAGAGGGAATCACGGCTTGTGGGTAAAGTGCGCAACGTCTGCAGAGTGTTATGAAACTGATATATCAGTCGTGCTCGCGGTTATGAGCGGCCAAGGGAGCTCCATTGATTAGAGATACTTGATCAGAGATGATTTGTTTACAGATGATGATGAGGATAATGCTGGTTTCTATTATGATTATGGTTTATGGTATTCTTTTTGTTTGGAAAGGGTACTTTTGGGTTAACAACTTGGGTTAATGTTAAAACCTGGCTCTCTACTAGTAATAATTGCCTGATCAACTAAAAGCAACTGCTTGACCTTAACCCCACATAAAGCTAGTCCACTACAGCCAAACGGGACATTTGCTGAGTACGTTGATGTGTACTCACCCTTGCTCTCACAAAACACCAGGTTGCCTTTGGTGCAATCTATGCTCAGGTAAAGAAGAAGGCGTCGAGGCGGATCTCCAGGAGTTCCAGGACTTCGACGAGTTCGAGGATTAGGCTAGCGACCTCCCCCAGTCAGCTGCCTGTGGTGGGTTGTTTATGTTGGCTACGTTCCGATTCTGTGTACTTTGATTTATATTATGTAAATGGCTATAGTCTGTAATAGTATTACTTACTCTTTATTGTAATTCGAAGCATTGTGCTATGATGAGTCATTTATGTAATCGTTGTGTATGTGAATTACTGATCCTGGCACGTACATGGTTCGCATTCGGTTTACCTTCTAAAATCGGGTGTGACATAAGTGGTATCAAAGCCGTGCTGACTGTAGGACCGCTGACCTAGAGTAGCATTGGCTGTTTTAAGGACTTATTGATTATTACTTCATCTCATCCTTGATTCTGCTTCAAAATATTAGCCACCTCGACTAATTCTATGTTGTGCTCCTATATGCCCTCTTGCCAAAAAGTATTTTATTCTAGTATGGTCTATACTTCTCTCAATCTATTAGATCTGATCTCATCTTGTGCTTGCGACATCTTTGTAGATGCCCCCTGACCATAGCCTTTAGTCTTTTGGGACTCTTTCCTCATCCATTATTAAATTGCTACTATTTGACCATCTCTATTCCATTTTGTTATTGACATGCTCGTATCCTTGCTTTTTTAATACCCTTATCCCTTAATCTAAAGCACTTACCCTTGTACCTCTACTGCCTATTTAAACATTTCAGTTTATATGTCCATGATCTTACTGTCTTTTGAGATCCTTTCCTATTCTGTTGTTAAGTTGCTATCTTTTTGGCAATTTGTACTTTCTTGGTCTTGGTATGCTCATACCATTGGAATCTTGCATACTCTTATTTTTATATATGCTTACCTTTATATCCCAATATCTGTTTGAAATATTTCAGTTAACATGCCCTTGACCACCCTTGTTTCTTAATGATCCATGAGTGATCATTTTATTTGGCACACCTGTGGTAATCTCGTTGTTTCCTTGTAACTCCACTCGGTAATGAATCTTTACTTCAACCTTTCTGTTGGAACCTTACCAATCTTACCCTTGATTGTTTTCTCCACTTTGTCGTTTCGCGAGTCTTGTCTTAACTATATCCTTTGTTATGCTTTTCAATTATTATCATATGCACCCTTGACACCTCTATATCCTACATTGATGTTTGTCTCATACCTGCCCTTTAAAATCGCCCCTCTTCCGTCTCATACCTTCTTTCTCTTGGTCGTATCCTCTTCTTTGGCTCGTGAGTTTGTAACCTCATCCTTTGTTGTGCTTTTTCTTCTTATTGCCTTAACCCTTCTCATCTCTCAATCTTACCTTGGTGATTACGCTATGTTCGTTATCTAAAACCTCCAATCTCCCACCTTAGTTCAAGCGTGGTCTCTTACTTATCTCACCTTTGGTTATATCCTATACTTTACCACTTGCAAGACTTATCTGAACTCTATTCTTGGTTGTACCTAGATTCCTGGTTTTTTATGCACATTTACCACTTCCTTTATATCCTTGCCTATTATCACCTTTGACCCTTGACCTCTCTCCATATTTACCATGATGTTTACCTATTTTTTTAGCCTCACTTATTCCATTTCAATCTGAGAGTGTTGTTTTCCCTATCCCGCTCTGGTTCGTTTCCTTTCCCTTTGTTGCTTTGCAAGTCTTGTCTTACCTTAACTTCATCCTTTGTTGAGTTTTTGTTTGATATCGTCCTTACCTTTGTAATCTGTAGATCTTGCCCTGATACTTATCTTAGGTCTGCTTGTTGAAATCCCCTCTTTTCTATCTCAATTCGAGAGCTATGTTTTACTTATCTCACCCTTGGCTATATCCTCTTCTTTACTGCGTGTAGGCCTAGACTTAACTCCATTCTTTATTGTATTTGTACCACTTGCTCTTCTATGCCTTCATCTTTTCTCTTACACCCTTGTCCGTTATTGCCTTTGGCCCTTGCGATATTTATGTCTTCTACCTAAATGCTTACCTTAAACTTATCCTTTAAATCCTCCCCTTTCTTTCAACCCAGTTTGAGAGTTGCGAGTTACCTACCTCTCCCTTGATTTCTTTTCACTTCTTGTCGCCTTACAAGTTTTGTTTCAATTCCATCCTTTGCTATGTGTTTTATTTGCTATCACCACCACCTTGTCATCCATCGACCTTGCCTTGATACTCATATTTATTCATACTCAAAAAAATCCCCTCTCTTCTACCTCACTTTGAGAGTGGCAATTTACGCATCTGCCCTTGGACGTAACCTCTCCTTTTCCATTTGCAGGTCCCATCTTAACTCCATCATTTATGGTACTTATATTCTTTGTCTTATGCCTATTTACCTCTTCTTCTACATCCTTGTCTGCTATTACCTTTAAAACCCTCGTGATATCTATGCCCTTGCCTTCCTGCTTACCTTAAACCTACCCTCTGAAGTATTCTCTTTTCCATCCCTGTTCAGGGATAATGCCTCATCTATTTCATCATTGACTGCTCCCCCCTTCTTCGACACCTTGCAAGTTCTATCTAAAGTACATCCTTTGTTGTGTATTTGTGTGTTATCACCTTAACCCTTGTCATCCCTCGATCTTTACCTTGATACTTATCATGTACCCATATTTTAAAGTCGCTTTCCCCATTTCCTTTCAAGAGTGTTGTCTTACCCACCCGCTCTTGGTCGTTCCCCTTTCCTCTATCGCATTGCAAGTCTTAGGTTTTGCTCGATATCACCCTTACCTTCCTAATATCCAGAACTTTCCATGATGCTTATCTTATGCCTACTTTTTGGAATATTATCTTCCCCATCTCGATTTCAGAATGGTGTTTTGCCTATCCTGACCTTGGTTGCATTCTCTCCCTGTCGGATACAATCCTTGCTTTAGCTCCATCCTTTATTGTACTCGTGTCCCTATCCTACACATCTTGTTCTTCTTCTCCTCATTCGACAACCTTAGAGAGTAGCTATTCCCTTTTCAAGAAAGTCCACCATCTAGTTAACATTAACGTGTAGCAACAAGATGTTTGTTGATGTGTGCTCATGATGTTTGTCCTTGTGCTATGACTGATTTGCTTCTTTGAAATGAGTGTTGCTGTGTTGTGGTCCTTGGTCCGCAATGACATCAGTTTACTAGGTGTCGGCGTTTCGACCCCGGGGGATCCCTGGACCGACGAGTAAATTTGTCGCTGCGCGTCCCAGCCTAGATGGGTTGGCGCGAGACAGAACACAAGGGGGGAAAACACGGCTCGTGTTGCCCTGCGCCAGGGGGGTGTGCTTGCAGTAGGGGTTACAAGCGTTCGCGAGAGAGAGAGAGAGAGAGAGAGAGAGAGAGAGAGAGAGAGAGAGAGAGAGAGAGAGAGTGAGTGAGCCAGTTCGTCAGCTCCTTCTCCCGCGCGACCCTCTCGCATGAAGGCCCTGGACCTTCCTTTTATAGATGCAAGGAGGGGTCCAGGTGTACAATGGGGGTGTAGCTATGCGTTAGCGTGTCCGGCAGAGAGGTGCCTGAGCCCTGTGTACATGCCAACGTGGCTGTCAGAGAGGTGCTAGAGCCCTGTGTACGCGGTAACGTGGCCGTTGGAGGAGCGCCTGAGCCCTGTACAAGCACAGCTGTCGGTGCTGCTGGGAGCTTGCTGACGTCTCCTTGCTTCCGTAGGGGGCTGAGAACCACCGTCGTCATGGACGCACGTGGGGAGCCATCATTACTTGTTGCCGGGGCGAGCCAGATGGGACGTCGATCTTGTTCCCCCGTAGCCTGAGCTAGGTAGGGGTAGGGTGATGATGTATCCCTATGGCGCGGTCGGTCCGAGCCCAAGGTCGGGTGAGGCAGAGACTTCTCCTGAGGCCGAGGCCGGGGTCGGGCGAGGACGTGATTCCTCCGAGGTCGAGGTTGAGGCCGAGCCCTGGGGTCGGGCGAGGCGGAGACCACCTTCCGAGGCCAAGGTTGAGGCCGAGCCCTGGGGTCGGGCGAGGCAGAGACCACCTTCTGAGGCCGAGGTTGATGCCGAGCCTTGGGGTCGGGCGAGGCGGAGACCACCTTCCGAGGTCGAGGCCTAAGGTCGGGCGAGGCGGAGTTTCCTGTTGCGCCTGAGGCCGAACTTGGCTGTTGTCAGCCTCACCCTGGTGAGTGGCACAACAATCAGAGTGAAGCGAGAGGCGCTGTTTTCCTGTCAGGTCAGTCAGTGAAAGGGCGAAGTGACTGCGGTCACTTCGACCTTGCTGACTGAGGCACGTGTGTCAGGATAAGGTGTCAGGCGATCCTCGCATTCAATGCGCCTGCGATACGGTCGGTTAGTGAGGCGATTTGGCCAAGGTTGCTTCACAATGAAGCCTGCCCGAGCTGGGCTTCGGGCGAGTCGAGGGTGTGCCCGTTGCTTGAGGAGGCCCTCGGGCGAGGCGTGAATTCGTCTGGGACTACTGTTCCCGCCTGAGGCTGGGCTCGGGCGAGGCGAGATCGCATCCCTTGAGTAGACGAAGCCTTGACCTGAATCGCGCCCATCAGCCTCTGCAGCCTGTGCTGATGGTGGTTACCAGCCGTGTTTAGGAGTGTTGGGGGTACCCCTAATTATGGTACCTGACAGTAGCCCTCGAGCCTCAAAGGGAGTGTTGGTACTCGCTTGGAGGCTTTGCCACACTTTTTTGCGAGGGGACCGACCTTTCTCAGTTACACTTTGTTCCAGTGGGTGCGCGCGAGCGCACCCGCCGGGTGTAGCCCCCGAGGCCTCGGAGGAGTGGTTTGACTCCTCTGAGGTCTTAATGCCTTTCGTGATGCCTTGGCCGGCTTGGTTGTTCCCTCATGCGACCTTATTGCAGCCCAGGTGCATGGTCGGGTTCCGAGTTTTTAGGCTGGTTTGTTGACGCTATCAACGGTTTGGCCGTAGCCGAGTTTGTGAGAGCAGCCCTCGAGCCTCTGCACGGAGCGAGAGGGCGATCAAGGACTGTCTCGACTTTTATTATATGCCCCTTCGTCGCCTTTCCGCAAGGAGGAAGGGGGGAAAGCGCCATGTTGCCCTCGGAGGGCGCCGAACATGGTGTCTCCAGTGAGTTGCTAACGGGTGATCCGAGTGGACGTGTCACACCCGGTTTTCGGGGCACCAAGACCCGGGCGCGAACATAATCACCAGGTGTGCTGGGACCAAGTCTCACACATATGATGAATCATGGCATAGGATCAAATGTCACATCTTTACTATATAATAGGAGTTCTGTACAAAATAAATAAATAATTACATTATAAGGAGACAACGGTCCAGCAACCCAAAGTTGACTGGGAGACGACGACCTAGATCTCTCACGAACACATCACAACATCCTCCATGCGCCTCGTCTTGCGGTACCTGTTCTTGACCTGTGGGGGGGTGTGAGACAGCAAGAGTGAGCTCACATACGTTCATCACTCAACAAGTTGTGGGGAATAATGTGCATGAACTCGCCAAAGGTGGGCGCTCACGTGAAGTGTAAGGCTTACCAAAGAGGATGGTTAGAGCTAAGCATTGCTTTTAAAGTTGGTCAAAATTTTATTAGCAATTACTAAGTATAAGTAAATACCAACCCAATTAAATAGTAGAACAAAAGTAACAACATCACCTACGATGCAATGCATATGACAAATTGTGTTTAAGTTCCATAATTTAATCATGTGAGTGTCCGAGCTGCTCATGACCGTGAGCACGGCTAGTATACCAGTTTTACACTCTGCAGAGGTTACACATCTTTACCCACAAGTCATGTTACCCATCTGCCAAGAGACGGCCAATCCCATACACCTCTACCGAGGAGGCGAGGCAGGGTAACACTACGAGGCCTTTACAAAGTTCCACTAGCTTCAGAAAACCCGCTACAGTTTATAGGAAGTTCCAATGCAGGAATCCCTCGCATGACCGCCATCACAGCAAAATCATCCCAAGGGCCTCCCTACACTGACCACTCCCTTACTGCCCTTGCCCCTTTCGGGTAAGGTAGTCATCCACTAGCTTTCCTAATTAATCAGCCAAGGGCGTCCCATTAAACCCTTGTGGTAGCACTGTTTTCCCGGGTGGTTCTCCATGTTCCAATTAACATAATGATCTTATCATGAACAATAAATAACAACTGATAACAAAAGTGTAATCATGGATAATGTATCTCCATACCCAAAACCACATATAGCACTAGCAAGTACTACCCAGAAAGTTCAGTGGTAAACAAGGTATAAAGATAGACAAACTAGGGTATCCTATTGGGTCCCATCAAAATTAACCTATGCAGATCATTATGATTAATTAGAACATGAGTGGGTAAAAAGAAGTGATCAAGGGCACAACTTGCCTGGGACTTGAGATTCCAGGTACCAGGATGATCTTCAGATTCTCGTGACCTCACTGCTAGTCGTAGCAATATAAGCAAACATGGTATAGACAAAATTAACATCACACCAAATATAAAAACAAACTGCATATTAATAATCTACGCATTGCTACGAGATCGTAGGTTCGAGAATGGCTAAAATCAGAGTTACGGTTAAGAAGTTATGGTTTTCCGAAGATCTACGTGGTTAAATATAGAATAGACTAAGTGCAACATTTTAACCTATATTTTATGACAAAACAAAGTTACCAGATGATAATAAATATTATTTTGAGACTAATGCAACTAGAATGGATCAAAACGGAGTTACGGTTATTGGGTTACGAATTTCTGAAGTTATTTAGCACCTAGAATAGATTAATTCAAATGAACAATTTTAATTCAAGTTTCATGGCTAACAAAGGTACTAGGTGATAAAAAATATTAATACAAAATTATTGAAACTGGAATGACTCAATTTGGAGTTAAAATGAATTAAATATGAATTATACAAGTTTCTAGCATTTATTTTCACATTAAAATCATTTTCTAAATTTATTTTTCTGATTTTTCTATCTCCTGGGCTGAGCACCTAAATCCAGGAAGGTCAGGGGCTAAATCATAAACTTTCTCAGACTCAGTAAACAATCCGAGTGGACGGCGGTGTTGGGGACTTGTTCTCAAATGCTTCGGATTAAGAACAGGGCAACATAAAAAGTGTTAAATGATAAAGCCCTTCGTCCTTTTAAACATTATTTCCCTTCGGGATATAATGTGTTCCGGACGAAGGTCACAAACAACATATCTTCGTAAGCACAATAAACTATGACGAAGAACTTACATGCAACACAAAAAGTAATGTAAACATTTAAATATTATCACAACGTCATTTCTATATTATTATCATATAAAAATAGAAATGACTTCAAATTACAAGTGTACCTTCGGATTGCAGGAAGGCAAAAGTACAAGGATAACGTAAGGCAAATGCCAAGTCAGCGTGAACAGTACGGGAGTACTGTTCATCTATTTATAGGCGTGGGACGCAGCCCATGTAAAATTACATTCATGCCCATTACATTTGCTAATGACTTATGGGAGTCTATCAAGGCTTAAGTAGTCTTTTCATCTTTAGGTCGGTTCCCCGTTCTGCTATCGCGACGAAGCTTTCCTGCGCATAGCTTCGGCTGCGCATCATCCTTCGTACAGCATGGCAATCAGCCCGTCCTTCATCTCAATCCCCCTTCGTCTGGCTTGGGCTTCGTCCTGACCGTACTCCATGTCCATAATCTGAGTCCGAAAATACCTGTTCATATAATTCACTTGGAAAACATTGTCAAATCTTATTTTTGAGGACCTTCGAAGGTCGAAGGCCCCCAACAGTAGCCCCTCGCAATATTAATTTGTTAGTGATAAATTCAGATTGCGATATGGACGAAGGCCTTAAGCCGAAGGTCCGAAAAAACACCTTCCCTTTGCTAGAATAGCAACATTCACTGACAAGCGGGGTCTTTCAATTTTCAACGCACTGGGCGTATAAATAAGATCATACCGCAAACTCATTTGGTACGCTCTCTTGCCATCTGCTCCTGCTTACTGAATTTTTTGCTCTTGCGCACTAAAATTTGCTGATCTTTTAGTTCTGAAGCTTCGGCCTTGAAAACAGTTTTTTAGTGTTTCCGAAGATGTCTGAAGGTAAGAAGGCTGCTGCTGAGGTGAAGCTGAGCCTCGACGAAGAGAAGAACTTGGGGTTTCTTATAGCGATGGCGAAGACCAATACGGAAAAAATCACTAAGGAGATTCTGGAAGGTTTGTCTGAAGATACTGGTGACAGCGACAGTTATGATGTGGACAGTGGTGGTGAAAACTCCGAAGATCGCCCCTGGCGACCGAGCCATTCAGTTTTTGGCAAGTCAGGTATCAAAGAAAATCATCTTGTCAACATGAGGGGAAGATACTTCCGGGATTTATCCATTGTGAGGGTCGACGAAGGAGAGAAAACTTGCCCGACCCCTGAAGAAAATGAAGTTGTAGTGTTCCGAAGTTTTTTGAAAGCTGGACTGCGATTTCCCCTGAGCGGCTTCGTTGTAGAAGTGCTGAAAATGTTTGAAATCTATCTTCATCAACTTACCCCCGAAGCAATTATAAGGCTGAATATCTTCGTGTGGGCCGCAAGAAGCCAAGGTCTGGAACCTGATGCAAAAAGTTTCTGCAACATACACGAGTTATCATACGAGACAAAACCCTGGGGTAAGGAACAGTATCACAATAATTTTGGCTGCTATAGTTTCGTTTCTCGGTCTGGGTCAAGCTGTCCCGTGCCAACATTTCGGAAAAGATGGCCCGGCGACTGGATGACAGAATGGTTCTATGTGAAAAATGACCTAAAAGCACGGGAAGATATTAAAGGTATAATTATGCGCCCTATTTGGCAAAGTTTCGGCCTGCGAAAGCCGAAGGTCGAGATGAGTGAAGCTGCCGAAGAATGCCAGAGAGCCTTCGGAGTTATTTGTTCTTTTATTGGAACGAGAGATTTGGTACAAGAACATATTGCCTTCAGAGTATGGCCGCTCGCGGAGAAATGGGAAATGCCGCAAGAAACCATGAAGGAGGCCGACGAAGGTGGACTTATCAGGCTGAAGTATACTTTCAAGTTCGGAGATAAATTCGTTGAGCCAGATGATGACTGGTAAAAGAGTATTGAAAATTTAAGTGATGAACTGCTTGGGGCTTATTCGAAGGCCGAAGATACTGCACTGTCAGCAGCCTTCGGAGGCCGAAAAAAGAAAAGGCTAAACCGGGTGTTTGATGCAATTGGGTTCGTCTACCCTGACTATCTTTATCCCATTCGAGGGCAGAAAAGAAAAAACACAACCTCTGCGAAAGAAGAAGCTGCAACTGCTCCAGAACCAAAAAGAAAAAGGATGAAGGTCCTCACGCATCGGCCACGCTATATTGAACCAGCTTCGATGCCTGAGTTCATCGGTGAAGTCTCTTTGGCCACTGAAACTACAGAGCCAGCTCCAGTGCCGAAGATCAAAGAAAAAACTGAAGCACCTCCAACAGAGAAGGCAGAAAAACCGAGAATTGAAGGACCAAAAATATTGGAAATCTTAAGTCCTTCAGCAAGTGTTGAGACAATAAAAAATCAAAAGGGTCCATCGGTGACTCCGAAAAGAAAAAGAATGGTGAACGTGCTAGATGTCTTAGAGACAATTAAGTCTTCAAGCATAACTCCAAAGAAGAATGCTGAACTTGCTAAAGTGTCTACCGAAGCTTTAGTTGCTGAAGCTTCGAAGCAACAACCTGAAGCTGAAGCTGGGCCTTCAGAGCCCACCAAGGAACAATCTTTGGAAACCGAAGAAAAAATAAAAATGTCAGAACCAATTTTGGTTGAAGAAATTGACACTGCCGCCCCCGAAGCTCCTTCCAACATATGCGATTATATCGTGCGACATGCTTCGGGGAAGAAATTATCTGAAGAAGAGACTTATGAAGCCAATCACTATGCCAGAGAATTAAAATATCCGAAGGGGGCAGTAGTGTTTAATGGGACAAACGAAGATGACTTCCTATACTGCCTTCCTGACAACAAAGAATTATCTGTCTGCCGGGAGATGGCTAGGAGTATGGGGTTTCCGAAGCTTGAAGCAGGACTATGCGCTATGACGAAGGAGGATCTTGCGGATAGCCTTGCTTATAATAGTCTGAAGGTGCGAGAATTGCGCGTTTTTGAAAATTTATGATTCGAAATCTATTGTTTTATTCTTATACTAACTTTTTACATCTAGGGCTTAATACTAAGCAACGCGCTGAGAGCGCAAAAGAATGCCGAAGACGAAAGCTACGAAATTGCTTTCAACAACCTTCGGACTGAAGTTATCAAACTAAGGAACGAAGCCCTGGAAAAAGACAAAATTCTAGTTACATTGGTGGATAAAATAAAGGAGAATGAAACTGCATTCAAAGCACAAGTTGCAGCTCAAAAGCACGAGATTGACGATCTTCGGAAGCAATTGGCCCGGGCGAAAGAAGAACGCATACTCGAAGAAACGAGGCGAGAATGTAGCGACCAATGGGCTAATCACTTGGAAGGAACCGTTGAAGAGCTTCAGTCTTCTAAGAAAAGGTGCTACGAAAAATCCTTGGAATGTGTAAAGAAAATAAAAACCAGCTTCGCCAGCGTTGGCGCATTTTCAAGTGAAGAAGACTTTGTAAGAGGTAACCCAGAAGGCCCAATGGAATGGATCAGTCACGAAGCAGAAGCCTTCGAAGAAATTCTGAACAGTCGCGGAGACATTTGCGCCTTCTCGGGTGCCAGGGGGGTTGCTACTATGCTGGAGAAAAAAGGCTGCGATCATATTAAGCTTCTTGCGCAATCCGAAGCCACTTTATCCGCTGAAGATATTAAAGACCCCTCGTCCGAAGCTAGCCAGGTTGGTGGAAAATTTTTCACCGACGTCTGGGACAATGGTGGCCGAGAAATGGCCCAGGAAATTATTCGAAGAAGCGAGCAAGGTATCCATGATGCTAGGGAAGTAGCCAAGGCCGCTGAAAAAAACGCAGAGCCCAAAAGCCAAATAGGTACCAACTAGTGGTTTTTAGGTCTGTTGTAATTTTTTATTTTCGAACTTGCTTATGGTTTGTAATAGTAACATAGACATATATTCTCTTCCCTCAGAACCTGCTGGATCGTCTGCTGACCCTCACACGAAAGGGGATGACGAAATTAAACAAATGGCCGAAGCTATCATGGATAAAGTTGTTGAACAACTTCTAAATGAGGCTGCCGAAGTAGTACTAAGAGAAGACTAGATGTTATTAGAAAAAACATTTGAAGTGTGATCTATGTAATATTTTGTACATTTGAATGTAATATACAAGTCTCTTTTCATTATTCAATTCTTTACGATGCATGAAATTCTACATACATACCATTTTTGAGCCTTCGGCGAAAAAACACCTTCCCTTCTTTTCATGCTTCGTGAAGAAGACATTCTCCTTTAATACTATTCTGATGAAGCACGTCCACGCTTCGTGAAAATATTCTCCGAAGCTGTACAATTTCGATATTACTTTGATGAAGCACGTCCATGCTTCGTGAAAACATTCTCCGAAGCTGTATTCCGAAGATCAACATTGTATTCCCTCGTGACTTTGCACGATTTTCACTTTCTCAAAGCGTCCTTTCGAAGGTTGATACTGTGTCCCCTTCTTTTGCCATATGCAACATGATGTATGATGCTTATGCTATGCAAAATGATGTGATGATGCTATGTTATGTAGATGACATTTGTTCCGAAGATACACACATATCCCCGTAAAACACAAAATATCTTTGTATCAGCGCTGACTTTTCGCTGTAAGCTCTGCATTCCCTTAGGAATGTCTTTGGAGCTTCTTCGCCTTTTACTTAGGCGGTATCAGTGTTGACTTTTCGCTGTAAGCTCTGCATTCCCTTAGGAACGTCTTTGGAGCTTCTTCGCCTTTTACTTAGGCGGTATCAGCGTTGACTTTTCGCTGTATGCTCTGCATTCCCTTAGGAACGACTTTGGAGCAGAAAACATACACTTCGCTCCCTTTGGAACGGCTTTTTGTGACTTCAGCAACTTACTCTGCGTTCCTTAGAACGACTTTTTGTTGCTTCGAAGGATTTTTAATAATTCGAAGGTCCTCCTTGTTATCGCAAATTTTTGAGCTTCAGCAACTTAAGCCTGTGGAGAAAATAGGTTTTCCTCGTGGCCAACAACGAAACTATTACATGAAAACTGAAATGTTCTTTATTACACAGAAAATAGAACTAAATGGAAAAGACTGCTATCAAGGTAGGATATTTGTCAATAAATGTGCTTCGACTCTGGCACAGTGCTATTGACTGTGCGAGCTTCAGATTGTTCTCTGAGATCCCTTTGGTGTGGAACATATTGGCTCCCTTCCGGCTATTGGCCTTGTTGCAGCGGTGGTGGAGGCGGGGGCTGTTGCCATGAAGCTTGAGGTTGACTCGCCGAAGCTACAGAAACTGCAGGGTGGTTGCCCACGTATTCTGGGATGTAAGGCTGATGGTACGAAGCAGTATGCATGACCTGCTTCGGCTGAACTTGTTGTGCTGCAGCTTCGGCTATCTCCTTTTGCTTCTGGATCGTAACATGGCACATCCTGGTGGTATGGCCCTTGTTTTCTCCACAGAACAAGCAAAACATTTTCCTTGGTTGATCTCCAAATCTTCCGACGAAGCCCCTGGCGCCTCTGCCTCTTGGAGCTGGTGGCCGGAAGAAACTTTGCTGTTGCCCCGAAGCCTGTGAGGAGCACTGCGGCCTGTGCTGCTGACTTCCCTTATCATCACTTTGAGTATTGTGGATAGACCTAACATGCCTCGGATAAAATCTTCCTCTGAAGCCCCTGGTCATTTCAGAAAACCTGAAAGCCTCCTCCCTTCTTTGGCAAAAATCGTTGTCGGCACAAATATACTCGTCCATCTTCTGGAGCTGCTTCTCCAAAGTTTGAGGAGGCTTCCTAGCAAAGTATTGAGCTGAAGGTCCAGGCCGAAGTCCCTTGATCATGGCTTCAATGACAATTTCGTTGGGCACCGTTGGTGTCTGCGCCCTCAAACGCAAGAACCTTCTGACGTACGCCTGAAGGTATTCTTCATGATCCTGAGTGCACTGGAACAAGGCTTGAGCAGTGACCGGCTTCGTTTGAAACCCTTGAGAGCTGGTTAACAACATGTCCTTCAGTTTTTGCCATGAAGTGATCGTTCCAGGTCGAAGGGAGGAATACCAGGTCTGAGCAACACTCCTGACAGCCATAACAAAAGACTTTGCCATGACTGCAGCATTGCCACCATACGAAGATACTGTTGCTTCGTAGCTCATCAAAAACTGCTTCGGGTCTGAATGGCCATCGAACATGGGAAGCTGTGGCGGCTTGTAGGACGGAGGCCAAGGTGTAGCCTGCAGCTCAGCGGACAGAGGAGAAGCATCATCGAAAACAAAATTTCCATGATGGAAATTGTCATACCAGTCATCTTCGTTGAAGAAACCCTCCTGATGAAGGTCTTTTTGTTGAGGCCTTCGGTTCTGCTCATCGTGAGTAAGATGGCGAACTTCTTCAGAAGCTTCGTCTATTTGCCTTTGCAGTTCAGCTAGCCTGGCCATCTTTTCCTTCTTCCTCTGCACTTGTTGATGAAGCATCTCCAAATTTCTGATCTCTTGATCTAGCTCATCCTCTTGAGGCGTTGGGCTGACAGCCTTCCTCTTCTGGTTTCGGGCTTCCCGAAGAGAGAGAGTCTCCTGGTTAGGGTCCAGCGGTTGCAGGGCTGCAGCCCCAGTCGCTGGAGCTTTCTTCGGCGCCATAGCGAAGGTCTATGGCTTCCGAAGGTGTTCAAAAACTCAAAGTGGAAGTGAGTTCACCGGAGGTGGGCGCCAATGTTGGGGACTTGTTCTCAAATGCTTCGGATTAAGAACAGGGCAACATAAAAAGTGTTAAATGATAAAGCCCTTCGTCCTTTTAAACATTATTTCCCTTCGGGATATAATGTGTTCCGGACGAAGGTCACAAACAACATATCTTCGTAAGCACAATAAACTATGACGAAGAACTTACATGCAACACAAAAAGTAATTAAACATTTAAATATTATCACAACGTCATTTCTATATTATTATCATATAAAAATAGAAATGACTTCAAATTACAAGTGTACCTTCGGATTGCAGGAAGGCAAAAGTACAAGGATAACGTAAGGCAAATGCCAAGTCAGCGTGAACAGTACGGGAGTACTGTTCATCTATTTATAGGCGTGGGACGTAGCCCATGTAAAATTACATTCATGCCCATTACATTTGCTAATGACTTATGGGAGTCTATCAAGGCTTAAGTAGTCTTTTCATCTTTAGGTCGGTTCCCCGTTCTGCTATCGCGACAAAGCTTTCCTGCGCATAGCTTCGGCTGCGCATCATCCTTCGTACAGCATGGCAATCAGCCCGTCCTTCATCTCAATCCCCCTTCGTCTGGCTTGGGCTTCGTCCTGACCGTACTCCATGTCCATAATCTGAGTCCGAAAATACCTGTTCATATAATTCACTTGGAAAACATTGTCAAATCTTGTTTTTGAGGACCTTCGAAGGACGAAGGCCCCCAACAGGCGGGTTTTATTTTCAAGAAAGCCAGGGGCTCTTTTGCAATTGCTCCAGGCCGAAGGGGTATCTTGTATCCTGAACCGTCCGATCTTCTATCAGCGGCTACAATTAGATCATCATTAATTCGAACGACATTCAATACAGACCACAGGATTTGAGATCTACGGCCCACAGTACGACTACATCCGATCCGCCCGCGATTGCATCAACAACCCGGATTCAATGCATCAAAGAGTTATTTCCCCATCTAATCCCCACTGTCCGATTGCGATCCAATGGCGGTCGAGCGCCCCACCCACACCCCAGTGGAACACGGCGGCGCCGCCATGTCCACCCGGTGGAGCACGCCGGCCAGGTAGCAACAGACCTCCCCAGATTACCAAAACCAAATTGGACGGGGCTTTTGCGAAGAGGATAGGAAGTAGAAGATAGCAGGTAGATCTTTACCTTGATTCAAGCCGCAGCGCCCACAACCCACGGTGAGGGGCGGACCAGCGGCCCCGCTAGAGTTCGGCGAGCAATTACGTGCAAATAAGGCACCAACGTGCTCCCTAATCCGGTTCCCCAGGTTCCCCGGCGATCCTTCATTACCCTTCATCGAGGCCGGAGAGGTGGTGCGGACATAGACTAATGGCGGCGGCAATTTCTTCTCTCTCTCTCTCTCTCTTCGTTGCGCTCACTCAGGTTCTCGCTCACGGTCCGAGGTCGAGGAAATCTCACGGATGGATTGGCGGAGGGGAAAGGAGGGGTCACGATATATAGGCACGGGGAAAGATGAGCTCATGCCCAAACTCGCGGTCGATTTGCCACGGCAAGCGCGGAGTTCGCCCAGCACAGGACGGGATTTGTTGAGATCCTGGAAGATTGATCCGACAAATGGGACCCACACGTCAGTGACGTGGATAGGCGCCCGCGGCTTATGCTGCAGAATGGGCCGAACAGAGGGGAAAACGGCCCATGTAGGTAAGTCAGTCTTTTTCTTTTCTTTTTGTTTCATTTAAACCTCTAATTTCAAATGGTCTTCAAATAAAGTTTAAATTCTAAACTTAATTATAATGAACAATCAAAAGGATACCAGTATGAGATGCAACTTTATTTATATTATTTATTTTATTCAATTATTGGGGCAAATGATTCAAGTGTGTAAGGCTCAATTACACAATACATATAATAGAATCTTTATTACTCTTGTAGGTTAATTTAAAATTATGTTCCTATTTATTTAAGAGAGAGGAGTTTCTAGTGTGTAATGTTCATTAAATTATATATTTTTTTAACTTAGTTCTTTTGGAGGACATTTCTAATCATATTATTCAACAAAGGTTGGTCTAAGTTACATGAGGGTATTTTAATCTTTGATTATAAAAGACTTTTGTTTAAATCTTGGAATATTATCATAAATATTTTTTATACCAATTTTGGGCTTTACAGGACGCTTGTGCCCCGTTCGATAAGGGTCAGCTAGTGGCCCAGAGGCGTGCTCCAAAAGTACCTGCAGGTGATTTGCCGGACCCGGACCCGTTCGATAGGGTTCGAGGGCTCGATGCCTCCCTCTGATGGGATTCCGTTACAAAATCGCTCCTGCTCGTCTCGGAAATGTCCTAGGGTACCTCGGGAGCGTAGCCCAAGCCTCGGCCATGTAACGGACGTACCCAGAGTCATCCCTCGCTCTGCGTGCTCTAGGCGGCTGTCGAACCCTTCCGAGGGGCCAGCCTTCGAACCCTTGCTCGATAGTGGGCGTGGAGCCCGAGTGCTCTGGGGCGGCTGTCGAACCCTTCCGAGGGGCCAGCCTTCGAACCCCTGACAGTAATGAGCTTGAAGCCCGTGTGCTCTGGGGCGGTCGTCGAACCCTTCCGAGGGGCCAGCCTTCGAACCCCTGATTAGTAGGAGGGCTCGGGGCCCGTTTCCTTCGCGGAGAAGGATCCCTTTCGAAATATCCCCTTTCCCGGTCCCTGTAGCAAGAGAGAGAAAGGGGAAGAGGAAAAGAATATGAATTTAAATGGTGGGGCGCACCTTTTTTGACGCGGTCTTTATGGCGGAGGTGAAACGACGCCCGCTTCGCCTGCCAAAGGCGTCGCTTGCCCTGCCGAGGAGTTAAGGCGACGGGACGGGCGATTTGCGGAGCGGCCGCGTGCGCGAGCCGTTCGAGGAACGGAATACGGGCGCGTCGTCTTCACGCCGTGGGAGAGGGCTCGCCTGCTGCTTCAAGAGGGGACGCGAGCCTGTAGGCGATTTGACCGCTGCTTCCGCTCGTCTGCTGCCGCCATTACTGCCGGTCCACTTTTGGCCATATCAACCGTCGCGCCTCCTCCCGTGGCTGACTGACCCATGACCGCTGTGCTCGATTGGCACTGTTGGGCCGTGCGCAGGGTTGCCTCGAGTCGCGGCACCGATTCCGCAGTCGAGAAGGCGCGGCATTGGCGCATGTGGCGGTGCGGTTTCTTGCACGGAGTAACCGGCGCGCCGGTTACATGACGTGTGGGCCTGGGCCTCCATGCTGTATGCAACGAAGCCGAAGGGGTGCGCCACCGTGGTGCGGTTGCACGCCACCTGCATGGCGCTCCGCCCTTTTGACCGCTGGTTTCGGCGAGGATGGAGGAGTGCTTGTAACCGCGAGGCGGTTACATGCTCCGCGTGCGGTGGTTTGGCTTCTTCCGTTTCGGGTTAGCTTGCATGATGCGTGGGACCCAGCCCCCGTGTCGTAGGGGGAGGACCCTAGAGCACGTCGGTGAAGACTTTGCCCGTGACGCTTGAGGATGCGAGTGGAGAGAGCCGCCTTTAAAAAGGGATAGACCCCTAGGCGGTAGCCATGCCTTCACACTCCCCTCATGCATCGTGCCCTTCCACCTTCCGAGCCCCCGGATGGGGAGCGCCCGCATTGCCTTCGTTTTGCTGCTGTTGGAGGAGCGCAACCTTGCAGGGGTTGGCACCCTTCAGCCATCGCTGGGCTTCAAGGATTTTCATCATGTAGCCCGGCTGCATTCCCTCACCAATGGTCATCCAGGATGATGACCACCAGTTCAATGGTGGGGAGAAGCAAGCCGGGTTGCGGCCTCTGCCCCGCCCTCAGCTTCAAGGATCTTCATCATCCTTGCTGTGGTGGAGGGCGAGCTGAGCCAGGGTTCTACCTCCTGCATGGGCCGGCAGGCCGCCTCTTCCTTCAACATTCAGGGGAGAGGGCGCTCACCGGCCTTGCGGAGGGGGCGAACTTCGACAACGCGGGGCCGGTCGACCGCAAGCGTCGTGAGCTCCAGCGTGCCTGGCTCGCTGGCTCAGCTGGCTCTGTCACGGCCTCCGACGCTGCCTCCTGCCGCTTGATCCGGGCATGGCCGTCTGCCCACCACACGGGCGGCTGTTGCGCCGTGCACACCGGGGGACCGTCCAAGATGTCGCACGCCGCTAGGGCGGCGTTTGTGTTCTTGGATTGTCTTGACCTCACTCCGGCACGACGCCTCCACGCGGAGGTCGGTGCCTGCCCATCCGCGAGGACTTGAGTGGGGATCTGCCGGTGCAGGCTGGGGCGGCCGCCATTCGTTGGCGTAGCGCAGGTGGCCGCTGTCATCGGTGCTGAGGTGGTGGCAGCCAGAGAAGGTTTCTCCACCGACGAGACCGTCGGCGCCACCTGCGGTCGGACCTCCGACTCTTTGGCTTTGATGGCTTGTCCTTGCCCCTCGAGTGGGGACATGGGCGAGGGCCTTCTTACAGCAGTGTTTACCCTAAGGTCATCAATGCTGCTGTTTAGCCGCCCGAGGCGGAGGTCGTTGTCGCTGCTGGTGCAGTGGTCGCCGGCGAGCCACCCAGAGTTTGTCGTCCCGCAGGCCCTCTGGTGTGGAGGTCGTTCATACCTGCGGGAGTGGAACCAGAGTTCCATTTGTAATGGCACCCTGGGTATGGGTGTTTGTTCATTTTGGCTGTCGAGGCCTGAACATCTGGGTATTTGGGCGTGAAGCCATGTTTCTTCCTCATTTCGAGAACTAGGACTCACCTGTCAGCTAGCTGAACCGCTTAACCGAGCGTGAGTTGCCTTGCGTGGTAGGTGACGAGTGAGGTATCCGTATCCCGGAGGCGTAGGAGTCCCTCGGCTCGGTCAGCCTTGCCACTCAAGGCCCCTCTTGCTTGGTTTTAGAACCTTCGGCCGCTCTGCGATGAGCTGGAGCCAGAGGCAGCGGTGTTGGCGTGGATAGAGGTGGAGTCGGCTCAAGAAGAGGCTTCGTTGGCCCAGAAGCATGCAACTTCCCAGGCCGATGAGGTGCAGCAGCGGCGGCTGGAGCTTGGCCAGGTCATCCGCGAGCGGGACTAACCCCGGAGTCACGCTGCCGAGGCCATGAGCCGGGCTGATGTCCTCGGGGGATAGCTGGCTGAGGCTACGGAGCGGCCAGCCGAGGTGTCCGCTCGGGCCAGGACCCTGGCGAAGACCCTAGCTGCGATGGCCCAAGCGCGGTGCTGGCGTCCTCCTTCGAGGTGGAGATCCTTCCGCCCGTGTCGCCGTCCGAGGCCGGGCCAGATTCCGCCGTAGGTGGAAAAGACGCTGAGGGTGCTGCTGCTCCCTCTGTCGATGTCTGAACCTGTAGGAACAGTTTGTCTGTAGTATGCGTATGTTTTTACGGCCACCGAGGCCTAAACATCTTATTGTCGTGTTATAAAGCTGCGTTTCCTTTCCTCTTTTTTCGAGTATCCGGACTTGTTCGTCGGTAGCAGAATCGCTTATCCGAGCAAGAGTTACTTTTCGTGGAAGGTGATGAGTGAGGTATCCGTATCCCGGAGGCGTAGGAGTCCCTCGGCTCGGTCGGCCTTGCCGCTTACGTGCACTCTTACTCGTTCATAGGATTCTGTTATTGATATAGTCGAGAAGGCACGAAAGTTGTTCTGGCAGAAAAGTTCTCGAGCGTTAGGACTTGTTCGGTAGCAGAATCGCTTATCCGAGCGTGAGTTACTTATCGCGGAAGATGATGAGTGAGGAATCCGTATCCCAAAGGCATAGGAATCCCTCAGCTCGGTCGGCCTTGATGCTTACGTGTACTCTCGTCGTTTTCAGGATCCCGCTATCGGAGCAGTCGAAAAGCGCGAAAGACGTTCTGGCAAAAGACTTTTTCTGAGGAAAATTTTGACACAGAGGGGGTTCCCCCTTCTAGCCCCCGAGGGAGGGTCGGGCTTTGCTGAGGCAAGGCTGACCCATCCTTGACGGTTAGACTTTATTTATGTATGTAAAGAGAACGAGGTATATGAACGACTTGAAACATCTTAAGGGTAGAAGCGGCGTAGCTGTTGGATGTTCCAAGCATTGTTGTAGATCTCGCCTTGATCGTTGGCTAGCTTGTATGTTCCGGGCTTCAAAATCTTGGCGATGATGAATGGCCCTTCCCAGGGAGGAGTAAGCTTGTGGCGCCCTCGGGCGTCCTGCCGCAACCGAAGTACCAAGTTTCCCACCTGGAAGCCTCGGGGCCGAACCCCTCGGGCGTGGTAGCGTCGCAGAGACTGCTGATACCGCGCCGAGTGTAGTAAGGCCACATCTCGAGCCTATTCGAGCTGGTCCAGTGAGTCTTCTCGGCTGATCTGGTTGCTTCGGTCGTCGTACGCCTTTGTCCTCGGGGAACCGTATTCTAAGTCTGTGGGCAAGATAGCCTCGGCCCCATAGACTAGAAAGAACGACGAGAAACCCGTGGCTCATCTCGGCGTCGTCCTTAAACTCTAGACCACCGAGGGTAGCTCTTTCATCCAACGCTTGCCAAACTTGTTGAGGTCGTTGTAGATCCTCGGTTTAAGTCCCTGCAGAATCATACCGTTGGCACGCTCCACCTGCCCATTCGTCATGGGGTGAGCTACGGCGGCCTAGTCCACATGGATGTGGTGGTCCTCGCAGAAGTCCAGGAACTTCTTCCTAGTGAACTGCGTGCCATTGTCGGTGATGATGGAATTCGGGACCCCAAAGCGATGGATGATGTTGGTGAAGAACGCCACTGCCTGCTCGGATCTGATGCTGGTTAGGGGTCGGACCTCGATCCACTTGGAGAATTTGTCAATGGCGACCAGCAGGTGCGAGAAGCCCCCGTGTGCCTTCTATAAGGGACCGACGAGGTCTAGACCCCACACAGCAAACGAGCAGGTGATGGGTATTGTCTACAAGGCCTGAGCGGGCAGGTGCGTTTGTCTCACGTATAATTGACACCCTTGGCAGGAGCATACAATCCTAGTGGCGTCGGCCACCACGGTCGGCTAGTAGAAGCCTTATCGGAAGGCGTTCCCAACGAGGGCTCGAGGTGCTGCGTGGTGACCGCAAGCCTGTTCTTCGGCGACAGATATGCATTGTTGGAGAATGCCTAAGGGGCTGTGGTGGTAGAGCTCCTTTTCATCACCCAGTAAGAGGAACGACTTGGCGCGCCGCGCTAGTCGCCGAGCTTCGGCCTTGTCGAGGGGTAGCTCTCCTCGGAGGAGATATTCCAGGTACGGGGCCTGCCAGTTTGGGTTAGGCGTGACCCCATTCCGCTCTCCCTCGACGCGCAGGGCCTCACCCTCGGCGGTCGAGGATACTTCGGGCTGGGCCGAGGCCTCCTCGGGCTCAGGCGTGTCATTGATTTTGACGGAGGGTTGATGTATGTCTCTGGAGAAGACGTCCAGGGGAACCGTTGTCCACCCCGAGGCTATTTTAGCCAGCTCATCCGCAGTCTCGTTGTACCGTCGAGCGATATGTTTGAGCTCAAGCCCGTAAAACTTGTCTTCTAGGCGCCAAACTTCGTCGTAGTAGGCCTCCATCTTCCGATCGCGATAGTGGGAGTTCTTCATGACTTGGTCAATGACAAGCTGCGAGTCACCACGAGCATCGAGACGCCGAACCCCTAGCTCGATGGCGATGCGCAACCCATTAACCAGAGCCTCATACTCGGCCACGTTGTTTGACACCGGGAAATGGAGGCGCATCACGTAGCGGAGATGTTTCTCGAGGGGTGAGATGAAGAGCAGGCCAGCACTTGCTCCTGTTTTCATCAGCGACCCATCGAAGTACATGGTCCAAAGTTCCGGTTGGATCAGAGCTGTTGGCAATTGGGTGTCGACCCATTCAGCCACGAAGTCCACCAAGACTTGGGACTTGATGGCCTTCCGAGGAGCGAACGAGATTGTCTCGCCCATGAGCTCCACTGCCCACTTTGCTATCCTACCCGAGGTCTCTCGGCACTGGATGATCTCCCCCAGGGGGAAGGATGACACCACAGTCACCAGATGAGACTCAAAGTAGTGTTGCAACTTTCGCCGTGTCAGAATTATTGCGTACAGTAGCTTCTGAATTTGCGGGTAGCGGATCTTGGTCTCGGATAGCACTTCACTGATGAAGTAGACCAGCCTCTGGACGAGCAGTGTATGCCCTTCTTCTCGTCTCTCGACTACGATCGCGGCGCTGACCACCTGAGCGGTTGCAGCTACGTAGATCAAGAGGGCTTCTCCTGCAGCGGGGGGCACCAAGATGGGCGCATTTGTAAGGAGCGCCTTTAAGTTTCCGAGGGCTTCCTCGGCCTCAGGGGTCCAAGTGAAGCGCTCGGTCTTCCTTAAGAGGCGGTACAAGGGTAGGCCCTTTTCGCCGAGGCGCGAGATGAAGTGGCTCAGGGCCGCAAGGCATCCCATGACCCTTTGTACTCCTTTCAAATCTTTGATAGGCCCCATGTTAGTGATGGCCGCGATTTTCTCCGGGTTGGCCTCGATGCCCCACTCAGAGACGATGAACCCCAGGAGCATGCCTCGGGGGACTCCGAAGACACACTTCTCGGGATTGAGCTTCACGCCCTTCGCTCTCAGACACTTGAATGTCGTTTCAAGGTCAGAGAGGAGGTCAGAGGCTTTCCTCGTCTTGACAACGATGTCATCGACGTAAGCCTCGACCGTTCGGCCGATGTGCTCTTCGAACACGTGGTTCATGCACCTTTGGTATGTCGCACCTGCATTCCTGAAGCCAAATGGCATAGTAGTATAGCAGTACATGCCAAAAGGTGTGATGAAAGAAGTCACGAGCTGGTCGGACTCTTTCATCTTGATTTGGCGATAACCTGAATAGGCGTTGAGGAATGACAGGGTTTCGCACCCAGCAGTGGAATCCACAATTTGGTCGATGCGAGGCAGAGGGTAGGGAACCTTCGGACATGCCTTGTTTAGACCAGTGTAGTCTACGCACATCCTCCACTTCCCACCTTTTTTTTTCACAAGCACAGGGTTGGCTAACCATTCAGGATGGAATACCTCTTTGATGAACCCTGCGGCCATCAGCTTGTGGATCTCCTCGCCTATGGCCCTGTGCTTCTCTTCGTCAAAGCGGCGCAGGTGCTGCTTCACGGGTCGGGCCCCAGCTCGGATATCCAGCGAGTGCTCGGCGACATCCCTCGGTATGCCCGGCATGTCCGAGGGACTCCACGCAAAAACTTCGGTGTTTGCATGGAGAAAGTCGACGAGCACTGCTTCCTATTTGGGGTCGAGCTCGGAGCCGATCCGGACTTGCTTGCAGGCATCATTGCTGGGGTCGAGAGCGACAGACTTAACCGCCTCAGCCGGCTCGAAGTTGCCGGCGTGGCGCTTCATATCGGGCACCTCCTTGGAGAGGCACTCCAGGTCGGCGATGAGGGCCTCGGACTCGGCGAGGGCCTCAGCGTACTCTACGCACTCCACGTCGCATTTGTACGCGTGTCGATACGTGGATCCAACGGTGATGACCCCGTTGGGGCCCGACATCTTGAGCTTGAGGTAGGTGTAGTTGGGGACGACCATGAACTTGGCGTAGCACGGTCTCCCCAGCACCGCGTGGTAGGTTCCTTGGAACCCGACCACCTCGAATGTGAGGGTTTCCTTTCGGAAGTTGGAGGGAGTTCCGAAGCAGACGGGCAGATCGAGTTGTCCAAGGGGCAGAACGTGCTTCCAGGGGACGATCCTGTGAAAGGGCGTCGCACCGGCCCAGATCGTGGACAGATCGATCTCCAAGAGCCCGAGGGTCTCGGCGTAGATGATGTTGAGGATGCTGCCTCCGTCCATGAGGACCTTGGTGAGCCTGGTGTTGCCGATGACGGGGTTGACGACGAGCGGGTACTTTCCTGGGCTCGGCACGCAGTCGGGGTGGTCGCCTTGGTCGAATGTGATGGGCTTGTCGGACCAGTCTAGGTAGACTGGTGCCGCCACCTTTACCGAGCAGACCTCCTGGCGCTCCTGCTTGCGGTGCCGAGCCGAGGCGTTCGCCACTTGCCCACCGTAGATCATGAAACAGCCGTGGACCTCGGGGAACTCCTCTGCCTTGTCGCCCTCCTTGTCGTTGTCTTGGCCTTTGCCACCTTCCGCCGGGGGCACGGCCTTATGGAAGTAGCTCGTCAGGTCATATATTTTAGATAATTAACTTAAGGTTTGCTCGACTAATATCTATTAGATTAATATTCCGATTAGATTAAATGTGTAGTGCTCAACTCGCGCTTTTATAATAAACACTAACATGGCTAATATTGATTTAACTACTTTTTATTTATTTAATACTTGTCTAGTATAAATATGTCACCTATTTAGCATTTTCTCGCCTGTCGCGAGAGCTTTTCCGCACGTGGTCGCGTGCTGATTCACGTGTTATTCGCGTTGGTCGCAAACACTATTTCATGTGCCGTCAGCGTGCTATGTCGCGTATATCCGCGCGTCATTTGCACGCTGTCATGCTATTTCGCGCATCGTAAACTCGCCTCATTTAGAATCTCTCGTGCTAATTATATTACTTATTTATTTGACAGCTGTTGGTGTAGCAGATTTAATCAAAACTAAATAGTAGTTATAATTTATATTTGATCATGTCGAATTAAATGTCCTGACTATTACTTGCGTAGCGTAAACGTTACGACTTCTCGACCATAGCTTCGACCGTCGCGTTTCTTATTCCCGTGTAACCGTAGAAGCGCTCTCTATTTTTATATTGTTCGTTTTGATAATATTTTATCTTGTATGGTGTAATGTTCTTATGCAAGTATATGTTTGCTTATGCCTGTTTGTATTCATTGCGCGCCGTGAAGATTGCGATCTATTCCTAAGCTTTGAGGAATCGACGATCAAGATTTGGTGAACCGCTACTCCTGAGATCAAGTTCTTCGAGTTCTACGAGGTTGAAGACCCTAAGCATTTGTTTGGTGAAGGCAAGTGTCCTCTGACCCATTATGTCCCATTTACTTTATAATTCACTGTCCCGCATACTATGAACAACCTAAGGAGTGATTAGCTTTCTATTTACCTGGTCCTTGATTACCTTTTGGGCTACTATGGTTAGATTCATGCTATTGCTTAACTTTAATCAATGAACATGATGTGAACACTTATGATACGATGTTGTCATTATGATTATGATGTTGGACTGGTGATACTTTAGGGGGCTCGAGCGGTTTCTCGAGTGCCTCTCCGTAAGGACCTCTTCGTTGGATGACCGCCCGGGAAAACAGTGCAACCATTAGGGTGGAATGGGACGCCCTTAGCTAAATAATTAGATGAACTGGGTGTAGATCGCTTCGTCGTCGTGCCGTTAATGGGGCTCGATGTATGCGACTCGCTCTGGCAAGGTTGGTTCGCCCCTTGGGGAGGAGTGCGGTGCATTTAGGAAACCTAACGAGCGGCTACAGCCCGAGGGAATCTTTGTAAAGGCTACGTAGTGAGACCCTGCCTATTCACCTTGGTAGTGTTTAAGGGTTTGATCGGCCCGAGGCAAGAGGGAATCATAGCTTGTGGGTAAAGTGCGCAACCTCTATAGAGTGTTATGAAACTGATATATCAGCCGTGCTCGCGGTTATGAGCGGCCAAGGGAGCTCCATTGATTAGAGATACTTGATCAGAGATGATTTGTTTACAGATGATGATGAGGATAATGTTGGTTTCTATTATGATTATGATTATGGTTTATGGTATTATTTTTGTTTGGAAAGGGTACTTTTGGGTTAACAACTTGAGTTAATGTTAAAACCTGGCTCTCTACTAGTAATAATTACCTGATCAACTAAAAGCAACTGCTTGACCTTAACCCCACATAAAGCTAGTCCACTACAACCAAACGGGACATTTGCTGAGTACGTTGATGTGTACTCACCCTTGCTTTCACAAAACACCAGGTTGCCTTTGGTGCAATCTATGCTCAGGTAAAGAAGAAGGCGACGAGGCGGATCTCCAGGAGTTCTAGGACTTCGACGAGTTCGAGGATTAGGCTAGCGACCTCCCCCAGTCAGATGCCTGTGGTGGGTTGTTTATGTTGGCTACGTTCCGATTCTGTGTACTTTGATTTATATTATGTAAATGGCTATAGTCTGTAATAGTATTACTTACTCTTTATTGTAATTCGAAGCATTGTGATATGATGAGTCATTTATGTAATCGCTGTGTACGTGAATTACTGATCCTGGCACGTACATGGTTCGCATTCGGTTTACCTTCTAAAACCGGGTGTGACAGAAGGTCCTTGTTCAGTACTCAGTCCAATAGTTTCAACAGGCTCTGTTTCGATGGGCACTGAGGGCCCAGCTTCGACTTCAACACGAGTTGTAGCAGCTTCGGCAGCCTCCTTTGTAGAGGCAGGAGTCGGTGCCCTTGTCGACTCCAAGACAGCATCCAACACACTAGCCATCCTCCACCTCTTGGGAGTTATTCGGCAACTCCGGCTCTGGTGGCGGGCTCAGGATTTTTGGCAGCCCTGCCGGCTCCTCCAGTTTTGGTTCTTCGACCATTTTCTCCTTGGCTTGAGCGGGACACTTTGGCGCTTCGGCCGACTCGGCTTTCTCCTGTCCCATTACTTTTGGCACTTCAGCCGATTCTCCCTTGGTACCGGCAGGAGCGGTGTATTCTGGCTCAGCGGCGGAAGACGTCCCCTCAACAAGCTTCGGCACCTTGGCCATTTCAATGTATCTAGGCCGGTGCATCAAAACCTTGATCTTTTTACCCTTCGACGTAGCAGAGATGGCCGAAGCAGCAACTTTTCTTTTCTTTCCCTGCTTTTGCGAGGGATATTAATAGTCTGGGTATACAAAACTAATTACATCAAAAACTCTGTTTAATCTTTTCTTGCCTCGTCCTCCGAAGGCTAAGGTCATGGCATCATCTTCGGCCCTTGTGTAGGCCCCAAGCAACTCATCACTAGTTGCCTGAACACAGTTCAGCCAGTCATCATTCGGCTCATCAAATTGATCTCTGTATCTGAAGGTGTATTTCAGATAAACTAAGCCGCATTGACTAGACCCGGCAGCAGCTTCCTTCGGCATCTCCCAGTCACTTACAAGAGGCCACTCTATAAGCAATATGCTCTTGGACCAAGTCTCTTGTGCCAATAAATGTGCATACAGTGTTAAAAGTCCTCTGACATACTTCAATTTCATTTCCAAGAGCAGTGGCTAGCCTTTTAATGCAGAAGCGAGACCAAATAGGGCATTGGATGATCCCCTTTATATCTTCTCTTTCAATTAAGTTGTTCTTTACATAAAACCATCCTTCCATCCAGGCTCCTGGCAACCTCTTTCGAAACATCGGAACTGGATAGCTCACATCAGAGCGAGGCACGAAGCCATAACAACCAAAATTATTGTGATACTGCTCCTTGCCAGTAGCCTTCGTCTCATAGGACATCTCATGCATATTGCAGAAGCATTTTGCACTCGGCTCCAGCCCCTGGCTCCTCATGGCCCAAATAAAAATCCCCATCCTGATGATAGCTTCGGGGGTAATCTGATGAAGGTAAATCTCAAAAGTCTTCAAAACTTCAACTAAAAATTTACTCAAGGGAAACTGAAGCCCTGCCTTCATGAAGCTCCTGTAGACAACAACTTCGTCTACTTCGGTTGTAGGGGCGGTGCTATCTCCTCTAGCCCTCACAATGGAAATATCACGGAAATATCTCCCTTTCATAGCATCAATCTGACTTTACTTGATGGATGACTTTCTGAAGATGGTATGACTCGGCCGCCAGGGTCGATCTTCGACATCTTCGTTTCCACTTTCCAAATCAAAACTTTTGTTATCGCTGGAATCTTTAGATAACCCAGCCAGCATTTCGTTGCTGATTTTCTCTATGTTTGTCTTCTCCATGGCCTCATAAAACCCAGCTAATGCAGGGTCAACAACCTTCTTCTATTCAGCCATTTAGTCAGTGCTTGTGCAAATGACGAAGCTTACAAACTAATCAAAATTTGGCAGAGCAAGAAAATTCAGAATGACAAAAATAGCGCGAGCAGTTGAAATGACATGTCAAACGTTATCAATGTGAGTCCCTATTTATATGCCCAGCGCACCACAGCTTGGGGGCCCTATATGTCAGTGTCTTTTGCTATTCTAGCGAAGGGAAGGTGTTTTTTCGGACCTTCGGCTAAAGGCCTTTGTTCACGTCGCGATTTGAATTTGTTAATATAGAAACAAATTAATACTGCGACGGGCTATTGTTGGGGGCCTTTCTCTTCCGAAGGTCCTAAAAAACGTGACTAATATGTTTTTCAGTATAACACAGACTGTTACAGGAGGTTTCAGCTTTGAGATGAAGGTATGCGTGATATGAAGATACGACTTGAAGGTAGGATGAAAGGACGCCGAAGCTGTGGCTGAAAGAGCTTCGACTTAGTATAATGACGATGGTGAAAGATGGAACCGACTTAAAGGAGACAAGACTACTTAGTCCATGATAGCTTGCCTTATGGTTAACAGTAAATGTTAGGGACATGAATGTAATTTTGTCCGGGTTGTGTCCCGCGCCTATAAATAGATGAACCGTAACACCGTACTGTTCATGCTGGATTATAATTGCTCTCACGTCACTCTTACATTTGCACCTTCTGACAAGACGAAGGTATTAATGTAATATAAATATCATTGATGTTTATCCATGTTTATAAAATGAGAATATAAATAATCTATTGAATGGTAAGGATTATTTATATTCTTTTGTGTTTTATGTGCTTTTGTTTATACTCGTTTATTGAAATGATGAAGGTATGTCCTTCATGACCTTCGTCTAAAGATCATTATATCCCAAGGGAGATAATGCTTCGAAAGACGAAGGTATCTAGTTGTTAACAATCGTGTTGCTTTGCTCTTGATGTATAGCATTTGAGAACAAGGACCAACAATAGGACTCCTTCAAAGATAAGTGAAATAAGCCTCTAATTTCATAGCACATACCAAAAAATGTTCCATACATGGACACAACACTTTTATTTGACTCAAAAGTAATCCTAAAGCCATCTCTACATAGTTTTGATCTACTAATGAGATTCTTCTTTATGTAGACTAGGGCACATGTTGCACGTTCTTCAGTTGCATGCAATCCATTCTCCATAAGTTGCAAGCAACCTTACCCATTGTAATAACATGAAAAGGAGTGTTAGATCATACATGAATAACACTTGTGTCAACCCACTATTCAAATCAGAGATATACTGAAAGAGTGGTAGGTACATAATTACCATACTCATGCCTCTAGGTTTACTATTGACCATGTTTCTTGACTTTTCTACATGTCTTTGCATTCTAGGCACTCTTTAGCCTAATGGTCAGAGCAACCACACACATATAAGACTATTTTTCATTTGCCTTTCTTACCAAAGTTTATTGCAACTTTAGACTTGACAACGAAATTATTTTTTCCCTTGTTGTGGGGAGCATGAGAGTTCTTCTTGTAAACCAAGTTGATGTTAGAACCTATCTCATCAAACACATTCGTACCTTGAGTGTATTTTCCCCTATCCTTCTCCTAACACCAAGAGTAGCAATGGAGCTAGTAACACTAACTCTCACCGCTTGTGTTTTAGAGAGGTAGCAAAACCATACCAAGAAGGTGGCAACTTGGCGATGATACAACTAGCAAAAAAATGTCGGTAACACATGCTCATTGTTCTGAAGCTCCTTAGCAAGAATCTAAATCTCATGAGCCTATTCAATTGTAGTAATAGATTGGCTTCATGATATACAACTCACAACCAACATTAGCAACTACCAACATGGCCTTAAGTGCACATCTCCTTGCCCATTAGCAAGTCCATGTATACATTCGCTATATTATCTACAAGTATAATGGTAAGAGAACCTTTGAATAAGTTATATGCCTCATTGAACCTAGTCTCTTCCTTAGTAGAGAGAATGATTCAATGTAGTTTCCCTTGATCACATACTCACAATAAATAGTAGTGAACCACAGTACAGCATGCACACATTGTCTCTTATAGTTGGAACCATCTTGTAAAGGGTGTGATTAAGTGACATAGCAAAGCTAGCAGCCAAAAAAGACCTATCAAGTTTTTTAAATTATTGAATATTTGGTCATTTTACAACATGCTTTAATTTTGAAACAATAGAATACATACATACCTCATGATACTCATATAAACATGTACAATCTGCTAATCACATATTTAGATCTGCTACTGGACCACAAAATAGAGAATCCTACAAATAGATCCATAAAATACATAACTAAATGCACTAGATATAAGTTCAATTTATACCTTTGAGTGAAATCTGAGCCAAAAGCAGGGGGACACTATTACCACCATATGTTGGGATGTACTACTAGAAGTAGTAAACCTAGGCTCTATGTAGGTTGATGTACGTAGTGCAGTCACATAAACGATCATTGGGGTAGTTGTTCCCTTGAGGAAGAACGTAATACTGTTCATATAGATGTGTTCCATAAAATCTTGATTCCCATCCTATCCATGCTAATACACAAGCGGATGAAGGTTTGGAGGCCTCCTCGTCCAAGTCCCTAGTGAGATAGGAGATTAAGAGAGTAGCTAAGAGAAAATATAATAAAAGGTTATAAACTACATAAATGCTAATGTGGAGAAAAGAGAAGAGGAGAGAGAGGAGAAGCGAGCTGTAAACATACGTTAGCTTCGACATAAGAACTAAGAAGCTTTGCGAGAGAGACAAGTGAGGTCCTGCATTAATGCTGAAGAACTAACCACTATATAAATGGGGTAAATGCAGGCTATAAAAATCCTTACAACCAGTGGTTGGCTCTATTATTAAACTTGCTCTAAGAAAGAACTAAGGATCTCTTTGGAACAAAGGAATATTTCCAGAATCCTGCATTTTCCTGTGTTTTTAACTAATTCCTATGAGATTCTTATACTAATCCTGTGAAACTCCTATGTCCAAACGGGCCCTAAGTGGAGAAGAGATCGAGGAAAACGAGGTGTTGACTTGTCCTAGATGGAGAAGGGTGCTGCATTTAAGCAACCTCTATCCACAGGGGGTGAACCTATATGTTTCCTAGAGGATTCAATGATAACTTCATATCTAGACATATGTAGGCTTTGTTTGGATACTCTAGTATTCACCTCAATCCACATGTATTGAGGTGGATTAGGGTATAAATTAATTTACACCCTGTTGGTTACTTATTCTCAAATACTATAAATTAAGAACAAGGCCACACAATTGTTAATGGTTAAAGACCTTCGTCCTCCGAAGCATTATTTCCTTTCAGATATAATGATCTTTAGACGAAGGTCATGAAGGACATACCTTCATCATTTCAGCATATAAGTATAAATATAAATAAGAATGCAAAAGAACATTAAAGAATGTAGTTAATGATTAAATCCTCGCAATTTGTTTATATTTATATCCATAGATAAGAATTAGCATTAATGATATTTATAATACAATGGTACATTCGATTCTCTAGAAGGTGAGAATGCAAAGATGACGTGAAAGAGATTACAATCTAGTGTGAACAATACGGTGGTACTGTTCATCTATTTATAGGCACATGACACAGCCCGGATAAGATTACATTCATGCCCCTGACATAATGCAAGTTATCAAGGACTAAGTAGTCTTTTCCCCCTTAGGTTGGTTTCGTCCTTCATATTTTCTATCATACCAAGCCGAAGCTCCTTTGGCCATAGTTTTGGCGTTCATCCATGTCACCTTCGGGTTGTATCTTCATATCGCACATGCCTTTATCATGAGAAAATCTTCATCCCAAAGCCAAAGCCTCCTGTAACAGTCTATGTCATCCTGAAAACATATGGTTAGTCACGTTTTTAGGACCTTCGGAAGAGGAAGGCCCCCAACACACCCCATCAACCTCAATACATGTGGACTGAGATGAATACTAGAGTACCCAAACAAAGTCGTAGTGTCTATAGGCTCACACGACGTTGCTCCTGTTGGTCACTTGTTCTCAATTGCTGTGAATCAAGAGCAAGGCAACACATTTGTTATATGTTAGAGACTTTCGTCCTTCGAAGCATTATTCCCTCTCGGGTATAATGAATCTTAGACGAAGGTCATAAATAACAAGTTCACATCATTCACATATATAAAAGCATAATTACAAGTGTAATATCATGTACTATCAAAGTTTGTATTACATCGATACCTTCGGCTTGCTTGAAGGTAATTACGCGAGTGCGATTACAATTCAGCGTGAACAATACGGGGGTACTGTTCATCTATTTATAGACAATCGTACAGCTTCGCACGTTATTACATTCATACCCTCAACAATTACATACAAGGTTTACAAATGTCATAGGGACAACATTATCATTTGTACTCAACAACTTGCACAACACCTTCTCCCTGCGTCACCTTCTAGCTTCATCGTGAAAAAGCTTGCTTCGTCGTACTTCCCTTGATCTATGTCAAAGCTTTTCTAGTAACAAAGCTCGTGTAATACTTAATAATATACTAAAAACAAATGATTAGCCATGTTTTTGAGGACCATCGGAAGACGAAGGCCCCCAACAGTAGCCCCTCGCAGTATTAGTTTGTTCCTTTGTAACAAATTCAGACTGCAAAATGAACGAAGGCCTTTAGCCGAAGGTCCAAAAAAACACCTTCCCTTCACTAGAATAGCGAAACCTTATGTATCGTGGGGGCCATCGTGCAGTGGTGCTTTGCATATATATACGAGGGTTGCGATGAAAATATTTTTCGTGCTATCAAGCTTGTGTTGGGTTTGTTGTTTTAGCTTTCTGATTTTGTAACCGCGATTGCTTTGGAGCTTCAGCTTTTTGTTTCAATCAACGCTGAGATGACCAAAGATAAGAGAAGTGAGGACCCCGCATTGGCTGGTTTTTATGAAGCTATGGAAAGGACCAATGTTGAAAAGATTACTAATGAAAATTTAGCTAGGCTATTTGGAGATTCAAGTGACAGTGAAGATTTTGATATTGAGAGTGACAACAATGATGCCAAAGATCAGCCATGGAGGCCAAGTCATGTCGTGTTTGGGAAATCCACTATTAAGAAAGGATAGATTGAAGCAATGAAGGGTAAATATTTCTATGATACATCTATAGTGAGAGCCAGGGGAGAGAATACCGTTCCTCTTCCTGAAGCTGATGAAGTGGTTGTTTTCAAAGGTTTTATGCAGGCTGGTCTTTGGTTCCCTTTGCATAAGATGCTGGTCGAAGTACTTAAAAGATTTGAGATATTTCTTCATCAGCTGACCCCCAAAGCTTAATTAAAATCAGGGTTTTCATCTGGGCAATGAGGAGCCAAGGGTTGGAACCGGACATCATGAATTATCTTACCAAATGAAGGCGGTGGGGAAGGAGCAATATCATAACAATTTTGGTTGATATGCCTTCGTATACCGCTATGATGTGAGACGCCCTGTCCCCATGTTTCACAAGAAATGGCCAGGATCTTGGATGAGGCAATGGTTTTATGTTAAGAATGATTTGGTTGAGAGGGAGGATGTAAAAGATATAATTCAGTGTCCAATACAATCACACTTCAGGATTCGAAGGCCCTCGATCGTGAATAGTGATAAGGCCCAAGCTTACTTGGTAGCCTTCAACAATGTGTGTAGCTACATTGGCACCAGAGACTTGGTCCAGGAGCACATAGCTTTCAAGGTATGGCCCCTTGTTAATGGATGGGAGATGCTGAAGGAGACCACTAATAGTTCAAGCGAAGGTGGTTTAATTTATTTGAAATATACATACCGCTATAGAAGTCAGTTCGAGGAGCCAGATGACGAATGGCTCGAGGCCATTGAGGTGACCACTAACGATTTGTTGGGGACTTGTACGAAAGCCGATGATGAAGCCATGAATATTGCCTTCGGCGCCCGTGGAAAGAAAATGTTGAATAGAGTTTTTGATGTCATTGGTTTTATCTATCCCGATTACTGCTTTCCGGCTCGGAAGCAAGGGACAAAAAAGAGAATTGCATCAACGACCCCTTCTACTGCACCGAAACCAAAGAGAATGAAAGTTGTAACTCACCGGTCGAAGTCATACTTTTCGGAGAGGGCTACTATACTGCCTGCTGTAGGGGTCTCAGAGACAGAGGCTATTAAATCTACCGAAGATATCCTCCCAATTTCGGAGGTAATACCCACTGCAGCAGCCGAAGTTCCCACCATTCAGCTAGAGAAAACAGAACCAGAGAGTTCTAAGGCCAAACAACAGCCAAAGTAATGCCAGGGTTGTCAAAGACAACAACCGTTCCAGCGGTGACTCCTAGGAAAGGGAGAAGGATGGCTAGCGTTCTAGACATTGTTTTGAGACCTTCAAAAATGGCTACTCCTGCTCCTACTAGGGATTCCACAGACAAAGTTGAAGAATTAGAAGTTGTCGCTGCAAGTGCTACTCTTGATTGCGCTAAGGCCGGACCTTTGGAAACTAGGCCAATAGAGCAAATAAAGGAAAGTATGCTAGAGAAGTTATCACTATCGATACCCAAAGCGGTGTCGACCGAAGATCTTGATTTTATTATCCGTCACGCTTCGAAAAGCAACTGAGAGGCAAATTGCCGAGCCCAACACTATGCTAAGGAACTGAAATATCCTCGAGGGTCCCTAGTGTACGAAGGTGATGAAGAGAATGATTTTCTATACTGCCTTCCTGACAGCAAGGAAATCAATGTCTGCCAAGAAATGTTGGGCAAGATGGGTTATCCGAAGCTTGAGCTTAGGCTATCTTTAATGCCGAAGGACCATTCGGCACACAGCTTAGCATACAATAGTTTAAAGGTTTGTGCTTACTATTTCCCTTAATATTCTGATAATCATTTCAAGTATATTATTTGCTTGTTTTAATAAACATTTCTTTTATTATTAGGGTCTTATTTTAAGCAAGGCTTTAAAAGCACAGAAAGATTGCGAAGATGAGAGCACAAAAATAGCCTTCGCGAATTTGCGCTTGGAGATTATAACTCTTTAGAATGAGGCACTTGAAAAAGATAAAATCTTGCTTTCTTTGGTCAAGAGGTTAAAGGTTAAAGACAAGCAAAGCTAACTTGGCTATATTCTCTGAAGTGGACCAAAAAATTCTAAAATTTGAGAAAGAAAAAGAAGCAGATGCAAAATGTATAACTGATCTGGATTATGCTTTATCTATCCAAGTTGGATTGTACATATTTAAAGTAGCAGGATTCGAAAAGAAGGTTGATGAAGTTACCGAGAATTTCAATGTGGAGCAATCAAAACGTGAGATATCCGACACCGAACGATTGAGGGTTTAAAAGAATGTTGAAGAGCTTTGACAGGCGAAGGAGGAATGCTATAACATTGCCATGCAATGTTCAGATAAACTAAAAAATGCTTTTGCTAGTGTTGGCGCGTTCTCGACTGAGCGGAATTTCATTCGTGGTGACCTCGAGGGCATGATCAAATGGATTGAAGGTGAAATCGAAGAATTTGACGAATTTCTCACTGGTAGGGGGGGTTTTTGTGCCTGCGTCGGTGCTCGGGGAACTTTATCTTTGCTTGAAAAAGCTGGCTGTGAACATGCGAAGGCTGTAATTGAGCCAGACTTCTTAGTTTCAGCTGTTGACATCAAAGAGCCTTTAGCCGAAGTTACTGCCCTTAGAGGGAAATTCTATTCTGAAGTGTGGATGAACGGCGGTGGAGAGATAGCAGACGAATCCATCAGGCGAAATGAAGAAGAGTCTCATCTTTCGTCAGAAGAAGCAAGAAAAGCTGAGAAGGCCGCTGAGTGCGAAAGACGTATAGGTACGTTTGTCATATTTTAGCTTTGTATGTATATTAGCTTTGTATCTGACAAAAGCTTATATTTTGATGTAGCTGAACTGTCTCCTCCTCCAGAGCCATACAACCCTGACACCGATCCAGCCCTGAAGGGTACTCTCAATGAAATTAGAATAGCGAATGCAGCAATTGATGAAGCTGTAAATAAACTTCTAAATGGAGCTGCTGAGAGAGTCCTAAAGGAGGATGATTAGACTATGTATAAAAAAATTGCAGAATTTTGTATGTTGTTTTTATGTAAAAAACAATTGCAAACAATGTGTCTCATGATGTAATATATTTCTTTGTGTAGCATGAAATTGTCATACGAACCGTTTTTGAGCCGAAGGCGAAAAAACATCTTCCCTTCTCTCCACGCTACATAAAGAAAAATCCCTTCCTCGCCGAAGCGGCATTATCAAACTCGAAGGTCTTGCCATAGGTCTTGCTTAAGGAATATCGTTGCTGAAGTGACAGTATTAGTCCCGAAAGCCTTGTTGTAGGTCTTGTATGAGGAATTCTTTACCGTTTAATAGCAACGGGTAAAGTTGCAGCATCCTTTCATAATTCTTTCTCAAAGATACGCTTAGATTCGTAGGTTAACCATTATGGACGAAGGAGTAATTTCCCTCCTTTTCCACTGTTTTGAGTGATGCAAGACGATGAATGATGTGGTGTTATGATGTAGGATCATGCGATGATATGATGCAACAATTGTTAATAAAAAACACTTCGTAATAGTAAGATTCTGCATCCCCTTAGGAACAACTTTGGAGTCTCTTCACCTTTTACTTAGGTGGCATTTAAGCTCTGCATCCCCTTAGGACGACTTTGGAGCTTCTTCACCTTTTACTTATGTGGTATTCTAGCTCTGCATCCCCGTAGGAACGACTTTGGAGCTAAGCTTTGCATCCCCTTAGGAACGACTTTGGAGCTTCTTCATATTTTACTTAGGTGGTATTTTAGCTCTGCATCCCTGTAGGAACGACTTTGGACGTTTTTCACCCTTAATGTTACACTCGATGGTGTAACCACAGATTTATTACAACATGTCGATGGTTGTACCTTCTCAAATTGTCTCTGAGGCAAGAACATGAAAACGAGAGAAATGAAAATTATGATAGGTGTATATGAAAGTTTTTAACCCAGCCCCTCTATGGCTTTAGTAAATGTGTCTTGATTCTGGAATAGTGCTATTAACTATCCAAGCTTCGAACTCTTCCCTTGCATCGCGTTGTTGCTAAATTTGGTGCTGCCCTTCAGGCTGTTGGTTATGGGACGAAGTTGGAGCCATGATCGGTGGTTGTGGCAAGGCCCATGCAGCTGGAGAGTGGCTTGCTGAAGCTACTGAAACTGTGGGTTATGAAAATGGCTATTGATTGCCCACATACTTTGGAATGTATCGGGAATAACACGAAGCAGTATGCAGGACTTGTTTCGCCTGATTTTGCCATGCTTCGGCCTCAGTTATCTTCTTTTGCTTCTGAATTGTAACTTGACAGGTCCTAGTTGTGTGACCCTTATCGTCTCCACAAAACAAACAAAACAACCTTCTCGGTTGTGAGTTGAATCTTCCTCCAAAGCTTTATCCCTGGTGGTCTGAAGGAGCTTTGCTGCGTCCCGGTTGACTGGGAATTGTGTTGGTGCCCTTGGTTGTGATTGCTTCTGTCTTCACTTTGGCTAGGATTGTGTATCGTCCTGACATGCCTTGGGTGGAGCCTTCCTCTGAAGCCCCTAGTAACCTCAGAATATCTGTAAGCTTCTTCCGTTCTTTGCCGGAAATCATTGTCGGCTCTGATGTACTCATCCATTTTCTGTAGAAGCTTCTCCAGGGTTTGTGGGGGCTTCCTGGCAAAATATTGTGATGTTGGTCCTAGACGAAGTCCCTTGATCATGGCTTCAATAACAATCTCATTTGGCACCGTTGGTGCCTAAGCTCTGAGATGTAGAAACCTTCAGACGTATGCTTGCGAATACTCCTCGTGATCCTGTGTGCACTGAAATAGGGCTTGAGCAGTCACTGGCTTCGTCTGAAAGCCCTGAAAGCTGGTGACTAGCATATTCTTCAACTTCTGCCACGATGTGATTGTTTCTGGCCGAAGAGAAGAATACCAGGTTTGAGCAACACTCCTGACTACCATGACGAAGGATTTCACCATGACAGCGTGTTGCCACCATATGATGATATGGTTGCTTCGTAACTCATGAGAAACTGCTTTGGGTCCGAATGCCCGTCATACATGGGCAGTTGTGGTGGTTTGTACAAAGGTGGCCATGGTGTAGCTTACAATTCTGTAGCTAGGGGGCAGCATCATCAAAAGTAATGTTATCATGTTGAAAATCGTCATACCATATGTCATCATAGCTTGGGCTTTTTTGACGAAACTCTCTCCGCTGTGGCTTATGCCCTTGCTCGTTATCTTGTATGATGTGACACATCTTTTCGGCTGCTTCATCAATCTTTTTCTGAAGTTCAGCCAGCCGAAGCATCTTCTCCCTTCTCCCCACTTGTTGGTGGATAGCTTCTAGATCTTTGATTTCTTGGTCCAACTCTTCTTCCTATGGTGTTGGACTAATAGCTTTCTTTTCCTGGCTTTGGGCCTCCCTTAGAAGGAGCCCCTCTTGATTGGTGTCAAGTGGCACGAGGGTAGCCCCTAACGCCGCTTCCTTCTTTAGCGGCATGATGAAGGTAGTTGTTCGATTTCTTCTTGTCGAAGGTGGTCGTTTTGAGTTCACTGGAGGTGGGCACCAATGTTGATCACTTGTTCTCAATTGCTGTGAATCAAAAGAAAGGCAACACATTTGTTATAAGTTAGAGACTTTCATCCTTCGAAGCATTATTCCCTCTCGGGTATAATGAATCTTAGGCGAAGGTCATAAATAACAAGTTCACATCATTCACAGATATAAAAGCATAATTACAAGTGTAATATCATGTCACATATTTACTTCATAATGAATGTATTGATACAATCAAAGTTTGTATTACAACGATACATTCGGCTTGCTTGAAGGTAATTACGCGAGTGCGATTACAATTCAGCGTGAATAGTACGGGGTACTGTTCATCTATTTATAGACAATCGTATAGCTTCGCACGTTATTACATTCATACCCTCAACAATTACATACAAGGTTTATAAATGTCATAGAGACATCATTGTTATTTGTACTCAACAACTTGAATAATACCTTCTCCCTGCGTCGCCTTCCTGCTTCATCGTTACGAAGCTTGCTTCGTCGTACTTTCCTTGATCTATGTCGAAGCTTTTCTGGTAACGAAGCTCCTGTAATACTTAATAATATACTAAACACAAATGATTAGCCGTGTTTTTTAGGACCTTCAGACGACGAAGGCCCCCAACAGCTCCTTTGTTCCAACATATCAGGTCCGACCACGACCAAGGCCCTAGCTCAGCACGACATGACCGTACGGATGTATATATAGTCCACTGACTCTTCCTCTTCAACTTGTAACCAGAAGCAGTCGCTAGCCTTCAAAGCTAAACGTTCTTAGTGAGTGTATTGTATGATGGTAATGTCATTTGTACTCAGTATTTACAGTGGGCCTTTAGAATTATTTTATTAATTACTATACTAAATATGAGCTAAGACTAATTAATCTAACAATTGTTGTTCAACGCTTAATCCACAACTAATGATGGTACCTTTGGTTTGAAGATTAACACATAGGGCAACCCAACAACATCCATTCTCCGATGAGCCCCTCTTAACTTCAACGCCTTCTTTGTCAAATTGTATGAAAACTTGTTGTCCTTCATCACACAAGCATGACTGATTGTCATGCCGCTTTTTCTACACCCCTATATATCCCATCAGTTGGAACTATGCAAAACACATCCAACCAAATCACTCCCACACACATAACATTTCCTAAATCCACCAACCGAATTGCACCTACACATAACACATCATTAATGCTAATAGTTTAGATCATTGGATAACCCTCCTCTCTCTTACGCACTCAAATTTAATGGCCAATATTATTTAAATAATCCTTCCTCCTTCACTCGTGCCTCGGTCCTTCCTCTGCCTCTCTCAAGACCCGTCACCCTCTCCCCCTCACTGGTGCCGCCGCGGGTGGCCCCTCCCCTATCGTCTCCTCTCCCTCCACTCTCTCCTTAGGACCGTAAGGTTAGTATGGGTATTAGACTAGTTATCATCAAAGCGTGTGAGTTATATGCTGATTTTTGTTTTGGGTTTGACAATCCAAATGATCTAATCCCTGCTAGTTATCACTGTGTTGACGCCTTTTCGGAGCGCCAAACACTCAACAAGAACCGTGGCGGTGCCCTCTGCACAGGGGCGGACGGTCCGCGCGCAGGGGCCGGACGGTCCGCGGCCTGGTGCAAGGCGCGGTGGTGCTCTCTGCGCAAGGGCGGACTGTCAGCGGCCTGGGGCCGGACTATCCGCGACCTGGTGCGCGGCTAGGGCTCCTGCCTGACGGCCGGACGGTCCGCGCCCTGGATCCGGACGGTCCGCGCGTACGCAGGGACGGCGGAAGATCGCCGACGGCGCCTGGATCTCGCTCCCGGGAGGGACCCCGTCGGGGAGTAGAGATCCTAGGTGGTGTCTAGGCTCGGGCCGGCCGACCTAGACTCCTCTAATCAACGTAGAGCCAAGGAGAGACGAAGAATTTGGGGATTGGATAGCTAAACCTAAACTAGACTAGAACTACTCCTAGGATAAAATGCGAAATAGAAGTTGTATTGATTCGATTGATCCTTACAAATCGGCCGTATACCTCTCTATTTATAGAGGAGGGGGGCTGGACCCTTTACAAACTAATTCCCGAGCTTATCCCGCGATTTTAGCTAACAACCGTAGCACAAAACTCGGAACCCTAATCTGCTCTGCGCACGCGCGGACCGTCCGGAACGCGGACCGTCCGGCCTCAGGGCCGGACAGTCCGCGGGCTCATTTCTGGTTCGAACATATGCCCCCCTGCCTTTTGGTGGAGCTGGGCGAACCAAAAGCAACTAACTCGATGTGATCACATCGGTTTTCTTAGGCATCTTGCCACATACTAGGATGGTACTGTTTGAGGAAACGCCCATTCAAAGCCTTAGGTAAATCCTTGCCTTGTAATGTTTGTAGTAAATAAGCGTTACCAGACATCACCTGTTTCACTTTATAAGGACCCTCCCAGCTTGGCGACCATTTCCCGAACTTTCGGTCTTTATTCCTTAGAGGCAGAATGGTCTTCCACACCAAGTCTCCTACTTGAAATGATTTTGCTTTGACCTTCTTGTTGTAGGCCCTGGCTACCATGATCTTGTCCTTTTCTATTGCTCCCAAAGCTATCATCCTCTTGTCGGTCACCTCATCAATATTATCCATCATTGAATTATAATAATCAGTAGCAGTTAGATCATTTTGTCTGGCAAACCTGACAGCATTCAAACTTATTTCCACAGGTAACACTGCTTCCTGCCCATAGACAAGCTCAAAAGGAGATACTTTAGTAGCACTATGTTTAGATATTCTATGAGCCCATAAAGCTTCAGACAAAATCTTATGCCAATGTTTAGGATTATCATATACCTTCTTCTTTATCAAATTAATCAACGTCCTATTACTAGACTCGGCCTGTCCATTGGCCTGAGCATAATATGGAGACGAATTAAGCAGCTTAATTTTGTATAATTCAGCAAATTCACGTACCTCTTTGACATAAAAGAAGTACCTTGATCTGTAGTCAAGGTCTGGGGAATGCCGAATCTATGAATAATATGCTCAGTTATGAACTCAATTACCTCCTTGTGCGTCATGTTCTTTAGAGCAACGGCTTCAGTCCATTTGGTGAAATAGTCAGTGGCAACTAACACAAACCGATGCCCCTTTGATGATGAAGGATGAATTTCTCCAATAAAGTCTAATCCCCATCCTCTGAACGGCCAAGGCTTGATGATAGGATGTAATTCGGCTGCAGGGACCAACTGTAGGTCGTCGAATTTTTGACACACTTGGCAACCCTTGTAGTACTTGAAACAATCAGCTATCATACTAGGCCAATAAAAACTAGACCTTCGCAACAACCACTTCATCTTTGGAGCTGATTGATGGGTACCACAAATTCCTTCATGTACTTCGGCCATGGCTAATATAGCATCATCTGGGCCCAAGCACTTAAGCAGGACATCATTAACCGTTCGGCGGTAAAGTTCATCACTCATCAAAACATACTTGAAAGCTGTTTGCCGAATGTTCTTATCTGTCCTGATATTGGGATTTTGTAAATAATTAAGTATAGGTGTCCTCCAATCACTTGCATCGGCTTCATTGTCAGACGAATCGATTAAGAGAACATTTCTGTTAACCTCGGACGGTCCGGCGTCATCACGCGGACGGTCCGCGACCTGGGAATTTGGTTCTGCACTGGTTATCAGATTTTCAGTTTTGTGAAATTTCCCTCTCTTTATCCGATAACCTGATGCATCTTGTGCCAAATCGTTAGCTCTATGATTCTCAACTCTATAAATATGTCGAATACTGAATTCGTCAAAAGAATGGATTATGCTCCAACATTTCTCAAGGTAACTATTTAGAGTACCATCAAAACATTGATATTCTTCTGACACTTGTTGGACAACCAGCTGAGAATCACCAAATACCTTCACATTTTTTACTCCCATACCATTTAAAAGTTATAAGCCGAATAGAAGGGCCTCATATTCAGCTTGATTATTAGTGCAATAAATTTTCAATCGGCTAGAGAAGTCAAAGGAGACATTACTTGGTGAAACAAGCACAATGCCAATTCCTTGCCCCTCATTGCAAACCGATCCATCAAAATATAAAGTCCAAGGAGTAATAGTGAGGTATGACATGTCTAGTTCATGAATATCATTAACCCGATGTTCTACAATGAAATCCGCTACGACTTGGCCTTTCATAGATTTCAATGGTTCATAGGCCAAGTCATATTCTATGAGTGCATAAGCCCACTTACCAATCCTACCACTCATAATTGGGTTATGCAACATGTATTTGATCACATCGGCTTGACCAGAAATAGTGCAATGACTAGACAGTAAATAACATCTACATTTGGTGCAGTCATAAAACAAGCATAAGCATAACTTTTCAATAAAAGTGTACCTTGTTTCAGCATCCACCAACCTTCGACTTAAATATGTCACCACATGCTCGTTCCCCTCAGTTTCTTGTGTTAGAACAGCCCCAATGACCTTATCTTCAGCTGCAATGTATAATCGGAATGGTACTCCTGCTCGTGGTGCTTTTAATACGGGAGCCGAAGATAAGTATTTTTTGATAAGACCAAATGCTTCTTGCTGTTCTGCCCCCCAAACGAATTCGGCATCATTCTTAAGCCGAAGAATAGGGGTGAACGCATCAATCTTCCCAGCTAGGTTAGAAATAAACCTTCGTAAATAATTCACCTTGCCGAGAAACCTCTGTACCTCGACCTTACAGGTCGGAGGTCCCACATTCCGAATAGACTTGATTCGGTCAGGGTCTATCTCTATACCATGTTCATGTATGACAAATCCTAAAAACTTACCAGCCGACACTCCAAAAGCACATTTACGTGGGTTCATTTTCAAACCATACTGAGGCATTTTATCAAAGGCTTTGCGCAAATCAGCTATATGAGAACTAAACTCAGCTGATTTGACTACAATATCATCAATGTAAACTTCTACAGTGTTTCCTAACAATTCATGGAAGATCAGATTCATAGCCCTCTGATAAGTAGCACCAGCATTTTTAAGACTAAATGTCATGACAGCCCATTCAAATAAACCAATGAAGCCTGGACATATAAAGGCCGTTTTAGACGCATCTTCTTCGGCCATGAAAATCTGATTATATCCAGCATTACCATCAAGGAAGCTAATAATTCTATTTCCTGATGCATTATTGATTAATGTGTCGGCTATGGGCATGGGATATTCATCTTTAGGAGTTGCTTTATTTAAATTACGAAAATCAATGCATACTCTAAGCTTACCTGACTCCTTCTTCTCCACCGGCACAATATTGGAGACCCACTCTGCGTATCTGCAAGGTCTAATAAAATTAGCTTCTAGCAGCCGGTGGATTTCGTCCTTGATTCGTGGGAGAAGATCTGGATGAAATGTTCTAGCTTTCTGCTTGAAAGGTCTGAAACCAGACTTAATAGGCAGCCGATGTTCGACAATCTCTCGGCTTAGTCCAGGCATTTCAGTGTAATTCCAAGCAAAACTATCTAAATATTCCTTCAATAGACCGATCATCTCATTTCTAGAATCGGTCTCCAGGGTCTTGTTTACAAAAGTCGGCCTTGGAGTTTTACCATTTCCTATGTCAATCTCTTCCAAAGGATCAGCCGATGTAAACCCCTGTCCTAGTTTATCAAGATCTCTGAATTCCTCTATCATGTCCCTCACAGAGGAATCAGATGATCTTTGTGTGATGGCGGACTTTCCGGTCTCGGGGACCGGATCATCCGTAATACTATCTTTTCGCTGTGGTAGATGTTCGGTCTTAAAGTCCGAACTGTTCTGTGAAAGACCAGACCATCCGGCTTTGAGAGCCGAATTGTCCGTGATCAAAGACTCATGAACTTTGTGTGTATTCATCATTTAAACTCTATTTAGGATTTAGCCGATTCTCCATCGGCTCTAGCATTACAGGAATGAAACCTTTCTTATCTATACTTATGAACTGATAATCAGAAAAATCTACTCCTGTGAGACATGTAGCAGTCTCATAAGTCCAGAGTACAGGGGCATCGGCCACAGCGATGTAGGCCGATACATCAGCATGTACTTGTTCTACCTCATCGCCTACCCATTGTATTAGCATTTGATGTAATGTAGAAGGTATACATTGGTTGGCATGAATCCAATCTCTGCCTAGAATTAAACTGTAATTCCCTTCTACATCAGCGATGAAGAATGCAGCAGCAAGGGTCTTAGTCCCGATGGTTAATTCAACGGACGTGACTCCCCTGGCTTTTATCGAACTATCCCCAACGCCGCTGAGGGTCATGTTGGTTTTGACAAGTTCGTCATCTTGTTTACCTAATTTTCTGTATAGTGAATAAGGCATTAGATTTACAGCCGCCCCTCCATCTACCAACATCTTAGCAATCGGTATTCCATCAATGTGACCGCGCACGAAGAGCGGCTTTAGATGATTTACCGATTCCTTTGGTTTAGTAAAGGCGGCTTCTTTAGGACCAAAATCAAACTGGGCAACAACAGGTTCATCGTTGCCGATAATAGTACAATCGGCAGAAAATGTAATAACATTTACATCTGTAAGGAAAATGGACCCCGGGCCTTTTTGCTAATTGAGTTTTGGTGTTTGATGAACAACACAATCAGTGAACTAATAAGCCTTCTAGTGTTTGTGTTTGTAGTTCACAGGATGCGAAGAGAATTGGACCAAGGCAATGAGGATGCAACACCTCAAAAGAAGACATAAAAAGATGCATAGGAGTCCAATACTCAAGAACAAAGAAGCCCGAAGAAATCAGCGAAGAAATCCAAGAAAAGGGCTGTCAGCCAGCGCCTGGTGGCGCACCGGACATTGGTGTCCGGTGTGCACCGGACTGTCCGGTGAGTTACCGGACAGTCTGCGCAGAGAGGCCGCAGACAGGCGCTCTCTGGCTGTAGCACCGGACTGTCCGGTGTGCACCGGACTGTCCGGTGTGCCAACGGGCAGATGGCAACGGTCGAATCCAACGGTCGGATCCAACGGTCGACTGCTACAGGCGCCAACGGTCGGCTGACATGGCAGCACCGGACATGCTACAGTAAAGTGTCCGGTGTGCACCGGACTGTCCGGTGCACCCGACGACAGAAAGCTGCTGCTTTCTGTCCAACGGCTAGTTGGGGGTGTGGAGGCTATAAATACCACCCCAACCGGCCATTCTCAAGTGTGAGAGCCCAAGCAACATACCAATACACATAGTGCATATTTCCAAGAGCTCAAACACCCAAGTGCTTAATAGAATCACTCGGTGATTAGCGTAGGTGCTTTGCGAAGTGCTTAGGTTAGTTAGACCGCTTTAGCGCTTGCTCTAGGTGAATCCTAGTTAGTTGAGTGAGTTTAGAAAAACCACACAACCCCTCGGCTCTTGCGCGAGCCGTTGAAATTGTACCGAGTGGGGCGAGAGTCTTGCGAGACCGTGACAACCGCGTTTGTGTCACGGCCGCCACCGTGTACCGGAGGGAACGAGGCCCGCGGCGTTTCGGCCGGAAGCTCGATAGTGGAGACGGCGGGGAGCGTCCGAGAGGAGCCGGAAGCGGAGCACCACTTGCGCGTGGAGAAGGCCCGCGGCTCTCTACGGAGTTACTCGACCGTGGTGCTTGGCCCTCGCGTGGGCTTCCCTTTGCGTAGGGGCACCAACGAGGATTAGTCGGGACCTTGCGCGGTTCCGGATACCTCGGTAAAAATACCGGCGTCATCCACGAGAGTTTGCTTCTCTACTTAGCTCTTTACATTCCGCATTTATATTAAGCATTTAAGTTTCAATCTTGTAGTCATACTTATTTAGTGTAGATTGAAACTTAGCCTTTGCGGTAGAGATAGCAACACTTAGACAAAACCTAGTTTGCACATTCTAGTTTTGATTATTTGCATAGGTTTTGCTCTAGGGATTTAATTGTGGCCTAGTTTAGTAAAAGTTTTAGAAGTCCTAATTCACCCCCCCCCTCTTAGGCGTCACCCGTTTCCTACAAGTGGTATCGGAGCCCGGTTTGGCTCATTTGAAACGCTTTAGCTTCACCGCTAAAAGAGCCGACGCTTTTTAGAGGAAGGGATGGATACCCATAGGCCACCACACTTCGACGGCACTAACTTCCCATATTATAGTGCTAGAATGGCTTGTTACCTAGAGGCCGTTGATCTAGGTGTTTGGAGAGTCACTCGTGACAGGATGAAACCCCTCAAGAATCCCGAGAAACCCACCACGAGTGAGGAAAAAGAAATTCATTTAAATGCTAGAGCCAAAAATTGCTTGTATGAATCTCTTAGCATGGATATTTTTAATCAAGTATTTACCTTGAAAACTGCTAATGAGATTTGGCTAAAATTGCATGAGCTCCATGACGGCACATCCAATGTCCGTGAGCAAAAACATTGCCTAGTCTTAAATGAGTACAATTCTTTTGCCATGAAAGATGATGAGCTTGTTAGAGACATGTATTCTCGTTTGAATCTAATTATCAATGAGCTCAATTCTATTGGCATTAATAAGCTAGGTGATGCGGACATTGTGAGGAAGATTATCTCCCTGCTACCACAACATAGATATGGGAGCATCATCACCATCCTTCACAACATGGAGGACTTGAGCAACATGACCCCGACCATTGTGATTGGGAAAATCGCGGCTTTTGAGATGTCGCGAAAAATGAGTCGGGGAGAGGAGCCAACTTCCTCAAGGCCACATGCTTTTGCATGTGATGAAAGGAAGGGCAAAAAGAAGGCTCCCACTCCAAGTTCCTCAAGTGAAGAAGAGGAAGAAGAAGAAAGTGATGATGATGAAGATAATCAACCATGCACATCATCCTCCGAGGACGAAGAAACAATCTGACGCGTCGGAAAGGTAATGAGGATGATCCGCAAGATTAATCTAATGGGTGTGCCCCTGCAGGTCGAGGATCTTCTCTTTAACATTGACAGGAAAAAGCAAAGGAAGAGAGGATGCTTCGCATGTGGGGAGAAGGGCCACTTCAGGGACAACTGTCCAAATATGGCCAAGCCCAAAAAGGAGAGGAGCAAAGGCCAGGCGCTAACAAGTGTTAGAACTTGGGATGATTCTTCAAGTGAAGACGAACCTCCAAGGATGCGCAGCCACCGGTCCTCGTCACGATCATCACGGTCATCACACAAATGCCTTATGGCAAGAGGTAACAAAAGCATTCCATCCTCTAGTGATAAAAGTAGTAGTGATGATGAAGGCGAGGGAAAGGCCTCTCTAGAAGAACTTGCGGAAGCCGTAAAATTTTTCCAGGATGTTTGCACTAAGCAAAAAGCTCAACTTAAAACTTTGAAAAATAAGTTGGTTAGCTCTCAAAATGATTACAAAGGTTTGCTAGAAAAATTTGAAACTTTTGCAAACTTAAATAGTGAGCTATCAACTAAAATTGAGCTATTAGAATCTAGTGCTCCATCCACTGCTACCGATGATAGCCTTATTAAAAAGAATGAAAAACTTAAGGCTAAGTTAGTTAGCTCCCAAGAAGCTATTGAAAATTTACTAGAGAAAATGGAAATTCTTAGCATACACAATAATGAGCTAACTACTAAGCTAGAAAACATTGGTAGCACCCCAGCAGCATCTTTAGTTGAAATACCTGAAATAACTAAGAAAGATGCTTCTACTTCTTGCTTTGATTTAATTGATGATTCTAACCCCTGCAACCAAGTCGTTGTTGAGAATATTGTTGTAGAGACATGTACGGATGAGGTTGCAAAGGAAAATGAACAATTAAAGCAAGAAGTGGCTCGCCTTGGCAAGGCTTTGTATGACAAGAAAGGCAAAGCCAAACAAATCCAACCTCCACAGGATAACACCACTGCGGGAGTGAACAAGCCTGTAGAGGGAGAAACTGTGATTTGTAGGCTATGCCACAAGGAAGGCCACAAGTCTTTCCAATGCAAGGCGATGACCGGGGATAAACAAAGGCAAAAGCTCAAGCAAAAGCCATCAAGCAAAATCTCCAACACCTACATCAAAAAGGTGAACAAAAAGGATGCTACACCATATTTGATCAAGAAGAAAAAGAACGGAAAGGTGATAGCAATCAAGGCCAACAAGCAAGCCAACAAAGGAAAGGGGGCCAAACGCATCTGGGTGCCAAAGGAGATAATTTCAACCATGAAAATCACCAAGAAGGTTTGGATCCCGAAAGGGAAGTGAGTGGACCAAAGGTACTTGGGAAATTTGGAGACTTGGCAAAATTGGGATGTATATCATGGGGTACATCATATTGGATCATGTTTTTTGCCAAGTGGGTTAGTGAAAACTTTGGACCCAAATTTCCCACCCATGACTAAGGTAACTAGTTTTATTATATTTCTCGTTTTTAGATATGCGTATCTATTTATCTTTTATCTAGTTTACCTTTCTTGCCTAGTATTACATTTGTTATGTACTTTTGGTTAAAATCATGCATACTAGGTAAATCACATGGTAGGATTGCTTGTTTTTAATTCATATACTTAAGCAAACCTACATGGCTTAAAATGTTTATTTAAGCACGGCACATAGCTTCTATATCACTCCATAGTAAATGATGCATCTATTGAAAATTTCTACAAGTTGTATCATTTAACTTATATGTGCCAAAGTTTGGATTATGGATAATTTGCCCCTCTTGATATCAAATCAAAGTGCATGTCTCCTACAAGTATTCAAAACTTGTATGCACACCTTTAGGGGGAGGTTACTCTATAATCTAACACTTTGAGACTAACATCTTTTCAAGTCTATTTCATGTGATAGTCTCATTGTAAGGAAAATAAAGTCCCCGGAGAAAGACAACAATCTTCCACTGCAAAATCTCCAAGAACTCTCATGTCTCTCAAGCTCACCATTGACTTTCAATTGGTATCTTTTGAGACTACATTTAGTATCATTTACATGTCTTCTCCAATATTTGATTAGACTATATTTCATATCAAATGCTTCCTTGTTGCAAAATGCATAAGTAGTTAACTCATATTCTGTTATCTATGCATAAGGGAAGTTAGTCTTTTCAAATCATGTCTTGCACCTCTAATTTTTCACATGCTTTTTCCTAAGAAGAGGATCTCTGTCAGGGGGAGTATTTCTTCATCTCTAAAAAGGGGGAGAAACTTCTTTCTAAAGAGAACACTCATTTAGGGAGAGTAATCTTTTGAGGACTCTTTCAAGTGGTATCATTTGTTAAAATTCTTGATGAGGGCAAGCTTTTATTTACTTCCTACATGCTTTTAATGTCTTCCTTTTCGGCGGTTGATGCCAAAGGGGGAGAAGTTTAGGGACCAAAGCAATGAAATCTATATCAAACACCAAACACCACCAATTTTAAAATTTTATATCTACAAATGGCTTTCAAGTGGTTTTGGTTATTTGGTCCAAAAATAGGAAGTAAGTGAATTATGGAGTTAGGGGGAGGCTTAAGTCCATAATATCACATTGTGGGGACAATCATGCATCTTAGCAAGTAGATTGCATATTTTCATTCAAATACTTGTATTATTTGCTTGCTTTGGTTGTGTTGTCATCAATCACCAAAAAGGGGGAGATTGTAAGGAAAATGGACCCCGGGCCTTTTGGCTAATTGAGTTTTGGTGTTTGATGAACAACACAATCAGTGAACTAATAAGCCTTCTAGTGTTTGTGTTTGTAGTTCACAGGATGCGAAGAGAATTGGACCAAGGCAATGAGGATGCAACACCTCAAAAGAAGACATAAAAAGATGCATAGGAGTCCAATACTCAAGAACAAAGAAGCCCGAAGAAATCAGCGAAGAAATCCAAGAAAAGGGCTATCAGCCAGCGCCTGGTGGCGCACCGGACATTGGTGTCCGGTGTGCACCGGACTGTCCGGTGAGTTACCGGACAGTCTGCGCAGAGAGGCCGCAGACAGGCGCTCTCTGGCTGTAGCACCGGACTGTCCGGTGTGCCAACGGGCAGATGGCAACAGTCGAATCCAACGGTCGGATCCAACGGTCGACTGCTACAGGCGCCAACGGTCGGCTGACATGGCGGCACCGGACATGCTACAGTGCAGTGTCCGGTGTGCACCGGACTGTCCGGTGCACCCGACGACAGAAAGCTGCTGCTTTCTGTCCAACAGCTAGTTGGGGGTGTGGAGGCTATAAATACCACCCCAACCGGCCATTCTCAAGTGTGAGAGCCCAAGCAACATACCAATACACATAGTGCATATTTCCAAGAGCTCAAACACCCAAGTGCTTAATAGAATCACTCGTTGATTAGCGTAGGTGCTTTGCGAAGTGCTTAGGTTAGTTAGACCGCTTTAGCGCTTGCTCTAGATGAATCCTAGTTAGTTGAGTGAGTTTAGAAAAACCACACAACCCCTCGGCTCTTGCGCGAGCCGTTGAAATTGTACCGAGTGGGGCGAGAGTCTTGCGAGACCGTGACAACCGCGTTTGTGTCACGGCCGCCACCGTGTACCGGAGGGAACGAGGCCCGCGGCGTTTCGGCCGGAAGCTCGATAGTGGAGACGGCGGGGAGCGTCCGAGAGGAGCCGGAAGCGGAGCACCACTTGCGCGTGGAGAAGGCCCGCGGCTCTCTACGGAGTTACTCGACCGTGGTGCTTGGCCCTCGCGTGGGCTTCCCTTTGCGTAGGGGCACCAACGAGGATTAGTCGGGACCTTGCGCGGTTCCGGATACCTCGGTAAAAATACCGGCGTCATCCACGAGAGTTTGCTTCTCTACTTAGCTCTTTACATTCCGCATTTATATTAAGCATTTAAGTTTCAATCTTGTAGTCATACTTATTTAGTGTAGATTGAAACTTAGCCTTTGCGGTAGAGATAGCAACACTTAGACAAAACCTAGTTTGCACATTCTAGTTTTGATTATTTGCATAGGTTTTCCTCTAGGGATTTAATTGTGGCCTAGTTTAGTAAAAGTTTTAGAAGTCCTAATTCACCCCCCCCCTCTTAGGCGTCACCCGTTTCCTACAACATCCATACCTGGGCGTTCTGGAGAAGCCTCGTAGTCGACCAAGTCTTCTCCCAGCAAATCGTCCTCCTCCATTGATGTTGTCGTGTCATTGGATGCTTCTTGGTGAACGGCGGACGGTCCGCGTGCGGGGGCCGGACGGTCCGCGCCTGGTGCAGGTTGTCCAGAGACTTCCTGGTGAACGGCGGACGGTCCGCGCGCAGGGGCCGGACGGTCCGCGCCTGGTGCAGATTGACTTTCTATTTCTGTGGCTGTTTGTTTTTTCTCAACGGCCTTCGGTCTCCATTTCTTTTGCGGTGGCGGGTATAGTGGATGTGTGTCATTAAATGTCTTTTCCGCCTCCTTCTCCTGGCTCTCCTTTGCTCTTAGGCGCTGTAATTTTCTCTTTTGGGATCGTGTCAATCCCGCTGGGCACCATCGAGGCATAGAGTATTTTGGATCGGCTGTTTTGATGGTAGCAGTATCCTTTTCGGTTGTGTTGGCCGATTCGCCGAAAATCATCGGCCCTTTATTATCTTCTTGTATGACAACGTCTGCAGTACCTATTTTGATGACGTCCTTCTTTGTTGTTCTTTGAGTTGCTACAGGCATATGCCCCCCTGCCGGATTGGTCGGCCTTGAAGGCCGAGTAGTCCGGCAATCCTATTGGGTTTGTGCCTAGTGACCGGATTGAGCAGTGCTCAATCGGTCTTGTACTCGTGGCGTCAACCTGTCAAAAACAGATGTTTGGGGTGCCCCCCAGGCGGGGTACTGTGGCATCCCAAATGGATATGGTGGCATGCCCCACATTTGATTTGGGACATATGGCGGAGGTAAATATGTGTATGGATATGGCATAGGTGGATATGGAGGTGGAGGTGTCCATGTAGGTATGTTAGGTCTCACTTGTATAGTATGACCTTTCATTTCTTCCGATTGGTGGGGTGGTCCAATCGGCCTGACCTGGCGCTGCTCATGAATGGGTGAGCGGGGTCGCTTTGCTGGCCGGTCACTGGGGCCGGCCTTCTTTTTTACGTATTTAGACAATAATTGATCAAAAGTTGGGCCGACTTTAACCAACCGACCAGCTGCCTTGAATGTATTTGTTTTCCACGTACCTATCTCTGGTCGTCGTGGTTTGAAAGTACGTGGCCGTTGTAAGTCCTGAGTACGGCCGGACCATCCGCCAGAGCTCTCCGGACAGTCCGGTGGGGTCCCGGACCGTCCGCGCCTACGTGCCGGGCCGTCCGGGATACGCAGCACGAGTTCCTGCATCTGTCTCCCTGTCTGCGCTTGCCCCCCAGTACTGGAGGCTGTGATGGTCACCTTTAGGGTCTCCCCTCCATCGGGAGTCATCTTGGCTACCACTTTCCTGCAAGAAACTTTATGATCTTCATCGGCCTTTTTAGAATTGCCGATGATTGCCTCTTTGCCTTTGCCTTTATCGGCCGTGTTTGGCCGAACCAAGACTTTCTTGCCCTCGAAGTCGATCACGTTCATTGGAAAGGGCTCTGTATCCACCTGTATTTCCTGAAATTTCAATTGTCCCTCATTAATGGCCGATTGAATCTGTCGTCGGAATACATTACAATCATTAGTGGCATGAGAAAATGAGTTATGCCACTTGCAGTATGCACGACGTTTTAGCTCGTCGGCGGATGGAACAGTGTGATTTATTTTAATATTGCCATTTTTGAGTAATTCGTCAAATATTTTATCGCACTTACCAACATTAAACGTAAACTTAACCTCCTCTTGCCGTTTCTTTTGAACCGGCTGCAAGGAGGAACAAGCCGAAGATTTGGCCTGTTTTGGCCAAACCATTTCAGCAGCATATACTTCTGTTGATTCGTCATCTGAGCTACTTTGGTCACATTCTACTATATGTACGTTGTGACGCATTGTTTTAGCAGTTTCTTTGCTCCGGCTGTCGCAAGCCAAAGCCCTCTGGTGTAACTGTGCTAGTGTAAAAAATTGGATGCCTTCTAATCTCTCTTTTAAATAATATCATAGACCATTAAAGGCTAATCCTACTAGCTATTTTTCTGCTAAATGAATTTGAAAGCATTAGTTTCTTGTATCACGGAATCTCCGGATGTAATCATTAACCGATTCGTCTTTTGTCTGTCGCAGTGACACTAAATCTACCAAATCCAATTTATAATCACCGGAGAAGAAATGATCATGAAATTTTTGTTCTAGATCCCCCACGATAAAATGGAATTAGGAGGTAAAGTGGCATACCATGCAAATGCGGTTCCTGTTAGCGATAATGAAAATAAACACACGCGAAATGCCTCTGTGTCTGCCAATTCTCCCAATTGTGCTAAGAACTGGCCTATATGTTCGCGCGTGTTTTCCCTTAATCACCCGAAAATTTTGCGAATTCGGGTATTCTAGTTCCCTGTGGGTACGGGTGGTGATCAAATCGGCTGTCATAAGGTTTCCGATACGATTGCCCCCCAGGGACCATGCTTACTCCGAGCTTATCTCGGAACGCTCCGGCTATTTCTTCCCTCACTATATCAATGGCAGCCGGTGCAAGACCACCGGCTCTCTGGTCAAACATAGGTGGTGTTGGTTGCGTATTAGTATGTTGTTGTTGGGGACTTGTTCTCAAATGCTAAGAATTAAGAACAAGGCAACACAGAAAATGTTAAGTGTTAAAGTCCTTCGTCCTTCATAACATTATATCCCTTCGGGATATAAAGCATCTCGGACGAAGGTTACGAAAGACGTACCTTCGTAAGCATAACAATGAGGGACGAAGTATTTACATAAATCATGAGATATGAAGTAAACACTTAAATGTTATCATAGAATTATCTCCATTTTTATTATTATAAACAAATGTAAATGACTTCAAATTATAAATGTACCTTCAGTCCTGAAGAAGGCAAAAATACAAGTGTGATGCGAAGGCAAATGACAGGTTCGCGTGAACAGTACATGGGTACTGTTCATCTATTTATAGACACAGGACGCAGCCTGTGACGAATTACAATTATGCCCCTTACAAAAGTTTACAACATTAACTTAGACCTCTATGGATAAAAAGGTCATTCTATCTTTATGTCGGTTTGTAACGCCGAAGCTCCATAAAAAGGAACCTTCGGCCATCTCCTGGGGACAATTTCAGCCGAAGCTGCTTCTTCGTGTAAGACCTTCGGCGCAACGAAGCATGGCCCCAACAGTAGCCCCTTTCGTGGCGCTAGATCGTTTTTCGTAACGAGCTTGATCCGTGAAAAAATCCTCTCAAGCTTCGGGAAGCCGAAGGTCCAAAAAACACCTTTCCTGAGCTCGTTGCCGAGAAACGATTCAATTCCCGAGCTTGTGTCGGTCCCACCTTGCAGAGTTACTGTTTGATCTTTGCGGTCCACTGCGCAGCGAGTACAAGTTACTGCCCGCCTGGTGTAAAGATCCTGCCGCTTCGCCTTCTTACCTGCAGCACTATATAAACTGACGAGTAGGTGTGAAGTTACCACAGCATTCATTGCTATTTGCACTGTTTTGCTGCCAAAATTTTTAACCATAGCCGAAGCTTGATTCTCAGGATCTAACGAAGGTCCATCTCGAAGTCTGCTTCGTCAAAGAGGAAAGCTTCGGAAAAAAGGAAAAAGAAAAAAGTGTTTTAACTTCCCCAAACTTAGAATCAAATGGCCAGGGTACGATCTACTGCCAGAATTGCACGTGATGGAGACGAAGCCGAAGGTTCGAATACTGTGCCCATCTCCGAAGCAATGCAGCGTTCCGGACTGGTGACTGCGGAAGAAATGCCTGCTGCCGAAGCAAACCCGACAACTGCCGAAGGAGAAGGGAATATTGAAGAAACCGACTCCGAAGATGACTACCGCATTGCCATGCCCAGCAAACCCAGCCACCTAGACTTCGGAAAGTCGACTGTTTCAAAGGTTGATCTCGCCAAGATGGTGAAGGCAGGTTTTTTCAGTGAAGATCAGAAGAAGCTACTTCGCTTCGGGGGAGAAGAGACCACCCCGAAGCCTGAGAAGGACGAGATTGTCATCTTCAAGAGCTTTTTAAAGGCTGGGCTAAGATTCCCTGTTCACGAGATTGTTGGGGAGATATTGAAGAGGTTTGGTATCTACCTTCACCAGTTAACTCCTAACGCTATCGTTAGGCTTAGCGTTTATATTTGGGCCCTCCGAAGCCAAGTAGTGGAGCCTTTTGCCGACAGTTTCTGTCGAGTTCATGAGTTGCATTATCAAACAAAGGCCAGAAAAGATGGGCTTCATGAAAACTTCGGTTGCTACAATTTTGCCTACCGGAAGACCGCAAAGTTTCCTGTAATCAGTTACCGAAGCAAATGGCCGGCAGGCTGGAAATCAGAATGGTTCTATGTCAAGGTTGATGACGACAAGGAGAAGCTTGTGCAAAGTCCACTCGAGCTAATCTTCGGAGAAACCCGACCCCGCTGCAACATGACACCAGAGGGTCAAACTCAACAGGCAATGGATGAATTCAGAATTATTGCAGAGCATATTGGTACCAGGGATCTGGTTCAAGAATTCTTGGCATTCAGAGTCTTCCCTACTCTGAAAGAATGGGAAATGCCAAAGTTAAAGGGGGAGAAAAAGGAGGGGGAACTTGTCCGGCTTCCTTACCACTTCAAATTCAAGAAATACTTTAAGAAGCCCTGCCAAGAGTGGCTGGACACAGTTGAGGTGATGTGTAACGAAATTCTTGGAAATTATTCGAAAAAAGAAGATCAACTGATGACAGCAGCCTTCGGCACCCGTCCGAAGCGAAGGCTGAACCGAGTGCTTGATGCCCTGGGCTTCGAGTACCCTGACTATGAGCAGTTAAGCAAGGGTGCTGAAGGCCAGAAAAGAAAAAGAGTGGCCGAATCTTAGATCAAGGTTGAAGAAAGACCAGCAAAAAAGAAGAAAATTCCCAAGAGCAAAATATCAACTCCAAAGCGAAAACTATCCGATGAAGAAGGGACCCCCACACCACCTTCCACCAGCGACGTGGAGGAAATTCTAAAGGTAATGACTGAACCCATGCCCACGAAGCTAAGTCCATTAGGGCCTCGACTGACGAAGCTTTTTCAAAAGGTGGCGGAGCCGGAAAAAACGAAGATAACCAAAGCAAAAAGGCAAAGAATTATTGCCGTAACAGAAGTTATTGACAAGACGCCACCGAGAGCATCAATTCAGAAAACGCCAGCTATTGAGGGCACAGAAAATGTCGAAGCTGCACCTTCGGAGGTCGCGGCTACCGAAGCCGCTACAGCCGAAGATGTGAACTTAGAAACTACTATTGAAGATATTGACAAAATTTTGACAGACATGGCTGCCGAAGAAGCTGCCACCGCTGCTAAAGAAATCATGGCCACAGTGCTAGGGAAAGGGAAAGAAATAGCCGAAGACGCTTCGGACGACGAAGCCTACACATTTCAAAATTTAGTTGGGCAAAAACTTTCGAAAGACGAAATAGAAGAGCTTAAAGACTATGCCAAATCTTGCGGATACAGGCCTGGAGCTCTTCTATTCGGAGGTGTGGACGATGAAAAATTAGGCTGCATTCGAGACCAAACCGGAGCTAAGGTCATCGGTACTCTATCAAAGAGTATCGGTTTTCCGAAGCTAGAGACAGATATCAGCCGCTACCGACGACAACATATCGTCGGCAGCTTATTTTATTCCAATTTCAAGGTAAACAACCTTTTCTCTGGTCTTTATTGCTTTCAATAATGAAAATGTTACTAACGAAAGTTGTTTTTGTGCAGAGCATGCTACTGAGCAAAGCTCTGAAGATGCAGCAGGATTTGGAGGACAAAAAACACGAAGCTATAATTGGAAATTTAGAGAGCAAGATAAAAGAACAATCAGCTATCATTGAAAAGAAAGACTTCGAGCTTCAATCAACCGAAGGCTTGCTGGCAGAGACCGAAGCTAAAATATCAGAATTGAATTCGAAGCTTATCGGTCAATCAAAACAGTTTGAACAAGAAAAGCTAGAGCTTAATTCTAAACTTGAAGCCGAAGTCCAGGCCAATTCAGATTTGAAGAAATCATTAACAAGCCTTCAGGATAAATGTTTGAAATTTAGCAACAGTTGTATCCAACAATTAAAGAAGATCTTTTACTCAGTTGGAGCCAGCAGCGGGAAGTTTACCCCTTCGGATGAAAATTTACCAAAAGCCTTCGATCATATCGAAGCTGAAATTGAAGAACTTGACGAAGTTATAGCCGGGCACGGTGACTTCTGTGCCTGGGTAGCTTCTCGGGGTACCGCTGCGGCGTTCCTGAAGGCTGGCTGCGAGCATGGAAAAATCGTTAACAGGCCCAACTTCACCCTGTCTCCATCAATCCTGGACGATATACCTGACCTCGCCCGAAGCATCTCAAATAGATTTATAAAAATGATATGGACAAAAGGCGGGCGGGAGAAGGCTGGAGACGAAGCTCGAAGTCATCTTGAACCAGTAAGAAATCATACTTTGTACTTACCTTCTCCTTCACACTTGATTTTTACTCGGAAATCATACTTTGTACTTACCTTCTCCTTCACACTTGATTTTTACTCGGGATACCTGGATTCATGTAGGATGACGAAGCTGAAGATGATTAAAGAATATGCCGCCGAAGCGGAAGCCTGAAGAAGATTAGTAGGAGTAGGCTAGGAAAAACTGAGGAAAATTTGTAACAACTTTTTGTAAATACAATTAAACCGTTCTCAAGGAACTTTGTACATACCTTGTAATATATTCTTACCCCTTTATTGAGACACTTTGATGTGGACGAAATCAGTATTTTGAGCTGAAGGCGAAAAAACACCTTCCCTTCTTTTCGTACACAACGAAGCATAAGAGACCACTTCTTCTTTTTGCCAAAGCTTTACTTTTTTGTACATAACAAAACATAAAAGACTACTTCTTCTTTTTGCCGAAGCTTTTCTTTTTTGTACACCCCAAAACATAAAAAACCACTTCTTCTTTTTGCCGAAGCAACCACTTGGGAACACAGATGCTATGAATGAATGCTTATGAATGCAAATGCTATGATGTGATGTAATGTGCGAATGAATGTCCAAAACATATGTCCGAAGCCACACTCTCAGCCAATATTTCGTTAGAAACAACCACACATCAGCTCTGCATTCCCTTAGGAACGACTTTGGAGCTTCTTCGTCTTTTACTTAGACGATATAAACTCTGCATTCCCTTAGGAACGTCTTTGGAGTTTCTTCGCCTTTTACTTAGGCGGTATAAGCTCTGCATTCCCTTAGGAACGTCTTTGGAGTTTCTTCGCCTTTTACTTAGGCGGTATAAGCTCTGCATTCCCTTAGGAACGTCTTTGGAGCTTCTTCGCCTTTTACTTCCGGCGGAACCAGCGTTGACTTTTCGCTGTGAGCTCTGCATCCCCTTAGGGACGTCTTTGGAGCTTCTTCTCTTTTTTTTTAGTTTCGGCACTCGATGGTGCGTTCTCAGCTGTTACATTTACATTCTTTGGGGGATTTTGCTCTTATAAGACTAAAAAGGAAATTACACATGATGGCCCCATTAAAACCTTTCTCCCCCTTTAGAAAGGAAAAGGGTGCCATGAAAAAGAAAAGAAAAAACATAAAAAATTACATCAAGTTATACATAGTATCGCCGAAGCTCATCCGCATTCCAAGATCTTGGAATTTCGTTGCCATCCATGTCCTTCAATCTGTACGATCCAGGCCTTGACGAAGATTCTACTAAGAATGGTCCTTCCCATTTCAACTGTAGCTTGCCCACTGTATCTGGGTTAGCCACTCTCCGAAGCACCAAGTGTCCCGGCTCAATATTTTTTAGCCGGACCTTTCTATCTCGCCATTTAACTGTTTCAGCCTGGTATTTATTGATATTCTCCACGGCCTGAAGCCTGATCCCTTCTAAAGCATCTTTTTCCACAAGGCAAGCATCTTCGGGATCTGATTCTACCGAAGCTACTACTCTTATTGATCCAGCTTTGGCTTCTTCCGGAGTTATTGCTTCGTCACCGAATAATAACTTGAATGGGGTAAAGCCTGTAGACCTTGATGCTGTTGTATTGTGGCCCCACACCACTTTGGTTAACTGGTCTGGCCACTTTCCCCTGGGTTGATTGAAGATTAACTTCATTATTCCTGTCATTATAATGCCGTTGGCCCTTTCAACAAGCCCATTCGACTCCGGATGCCTGACTGATGCAAAATGGATCTTCGTTCCAATTTGATCACAGAAATTTCTGAAAGCTTCGGAGTCGAACTGCGTTCCATTATCTACAGTGATGGCCTTCGGTACTCCGAAGCGACAGACAATGTTCTGCCAGAAAAACTTTTGGACAGTGGCCGAAGTTATTGTGGCTAATGGCTTCGCCTCAATCCATTTGGAAAAATACTCCACAGCTACTATAACATATTTTAGATTCCCTTGGGCCGGTGGTAATGGACCTAACAAGTCAAGGCCCCACCTTTGCAATGGCCAGATGGGTTGTATCAGCTGTGTCAAAGACGAAGGTTGCTTTTGATCTCTTGCACATTTTTGACAACCTTCGCACTTTTGAACTAACTCCGCCGCATCCGAAGCTGCCTTCGGCCAATAAAATACTTGACGGAACACTTTTCCAAGTAACGGCCTGGATCCGATGTGGGATCCACACAGGCCTGCATGTATCTCTTTCATCAACTCTATACCTTCGGCTCTAGAGAAGCACTTGAGCAGCGGAGCGCAAACTCCATGTTTGTATAATTCCCCTTCTATCATGACATACGGACGAGCTCTTGCCTCTATTCTTTTATTGTAAGCTTCGTCATCTGAAAGGAACTTACCCTGAAGGTAAGAGATTATTTCAGTTCTCCAATCTTCGCTGTAAACAGGAGATATATTGAGGACTGCTCTTTCAAGGAGCTCCACTGAAGGTGCCTTTATTGTTTCGAAGAACACGTCCGAAGGTAACGGCAGCCCCTGTGCTGCAGACTTGGCTAGCAAATCAGCATGCTCATTTTGTCCTCGAGGGATATTCTTGACAGAGAATCCTTCGAAGGAGGCTTCGATCCTTCGGACCGTGTCTAGATATTTTTCAAGCTTCGGATCTTTGGCTTTGCAACTTTTGTCAATATGACCCGAAACAACCTGTGAATCAGTTTTAAGAATCGCCCTTCTGATTCCCATTGCCTTTAATTTCCGAAGGCCTAGGAGCAAGGCTTCGTACTCAGTAATATTGTTTGTACAGCTGAAGTCAAGTCTTGCTACATAACATGTTTTAACCTTGGATGGTGAGACCAACACAGCAGCTGCACCTGCTCCGAAGGTTCCCCAAGAGCCATCACAAAATACTGTCCACACTTCGGCATCTTTATTTGCTTCTTCATCCTGAGCCCCTGGCGTCCAGTCGGCAATGAAATCTGCCAATGCTTGAGACTGGATCGAAGATCTATGCACATAGTCAATGTAAAATTCGTTGAGCTCTGCAGCCCATTTCCCAATCCGTCCAGTAGCTTCTCTATTTCTCATTATATCCTTCAACGGCTGCGAAGAAGGAACAATAATATTGTATGCTTGGAAATAATGCCGAAGCTTCCTGGATGCCATTAAAACGGCATATAATACCTTCTCCAGCTCTGTATAATTTTTCTTTGAGACACTAAGGACCTCAGATACAAAATACACTGGAACTTGCTTCTTGAGTTGGCCATCAAGCTTCTCCTGGACAAGTGCCGCACTTACTGCTGAGTGCGAAGCTGCCACATATAACAACAGAGGAGCCCCTGGCGTTGGTGGAGTTAATGTTGTGAGATCTATCAAATATTGCTTCAGCTCTTCGAAGGCTTTTTGTTGACTTGGGCCCCATTGAAAGACTTCGGCTGACTTCAGCACCTCGAAAAATGGTAAGTTTCTTTCTGCTGATCTGGATATAAATCTGTTTAGAGATGCCAGCCTTCCTGTCAATCTTTGGGCCCCCTTTCTTGTGGTTGGTGGCTCCATTCGAAGTATAGCTTCGATTTTATTTGGATTAGCTTCGATTCCCTTTGTTGAAACCAAACATCCAAGAAATTTTCCCTTCTTTACCTCGAATACACATTTTTCTGGATTCAGCTTCAGACCAGCTTGCCTGAAACTGGCGAAGGTCTCCTGCAAATCAGCAATATGATTTTCCTGCTTTGTGCTTTTTACAATAATGTCATCGACATAAGTCAACACATTTCTGCCAATCTGGGACTGGAGGACCTTCGCAGTCATTCTGCTGAAACTTCCTCCAGCATTTTTGAGCCCCTCAGGCATCCGAAGATAGCAATACGTGCCACTTGGAGTTATGAAGCTAGTCTTCGGCTCATCTTCCTTTTTCATCCAGATTTGATGACATCCTGAGTAACAGTCCAGGAGACTCATGAGCTCTGAAGAAGCTGCTGCATCGACTAGAGAGTCTATCCTTGGCAGCGGGAATTCGTCCTTCGGACAAGCCTTATTGAGATCTGTGAAATCGATACACATTCTCCACTTGCCATTGGCCTTCTTCACCATAACAGTGTTAGCTAGCCACTCTGGATACTTCACTTCTCTGATAACTCCTGCACTGAGGAGTCTTTTTACTTCATTGCGAGCCCCTTCGGCCTTGTCATCAGACATTTTCCGAAGCCTCTGCTTTCGAGGTCTGAAGGATGGGTCAACATTGAGCGAATGTTCAATAACATCCCGATTTACTCCACAGAGATCATTAGCTGACCATGCAAAAACATTTTTGTTGTTGAATAAAAACCTTATCAAGGTTTTCTCCTGGTCTTCAGATAATTGCGAGCCCAACAGCACCTTCTGCTCTGCTATGTCCTCACACAATAGCATGGGCTTCGGCTGATCTGCTGAAGCTGCCTTCTCCCTTCTGAATTTGTACTGTTCGCAAGCTTCAGTTCCATCTATATTATGGATTGCCTTGGAGTCGGTCCAGCTTCCTTCGGCCCTTCTAGCAGCTTCCTGGCTTCCATGAATAGCAATAGGCCCTTGGTCCGAAGGTATCTTCATGCAGAGATAAGCTGGGTGGAGAATTGCTTCGAAGGCATTAAGAGTACCACGGCCAATAATAGCATTGTAAGGATACTCCATGTCAACAATATCAAACACAATTTGCTCAGTCCTTGTGTTGTTAACAAATCCGAAGGTTACCGGCATGGTAATCTTCCCAAGTGCTACGATCTGCCGCCCTCCGAAGCCACAAAGAGGGTGCGTGGCATCATAAATCTTGTCTTCGGGCTCTTGCATTTGTTTGAAGGCTTTAGCAAATATAATGTCAGCTGCACTGCCTGTGTCAACTAGGACATTGTGGACCAGGAATCCTTTGATTACGCAAGAGATAACCATGGCATCATTGTGAGTATAATCCTTAAGCTGAAGGTCTTCCTGAGAGAAAGTAATTGGAATGTGGGACCATTTGGACTTGATGAAGGGTCCCTGCACTCCAACATGCTGCACCCTTCTCTGAGCCTCCTTCTTCTGCCTCTTGTTAGCCGGCTCTGAGCAAGAACCGCCTGTTATCGGGAGCACCAGCTTCGAAGCCGAAGCAGCTCCAGCTTGATTGTTGAACGAAGCCATCAGCTCAGTAAAGTGGAAGTGAGTTCACCGGAGGTGGGCGCCAATGTTGGGGACTTGTTCTCAAATGCTAAGAATTAAGAACAAGGCAACACAGAAAATGTTAAGTGTTAAAGTCCTTCGTCCTTCATAACATTATATCCCTTCGGGATATAAAGCATCTCGGACGAAGGTTACGAAAGACGTACCTTCGTAAGCATAACAATGAGGGACGAAGTATTTACATAAATCATGAGATATGAAGTAAACACTTAAATGTTATCATAGAATTATCTCCATTTTTATTATTATAAACAAATGTAAATGACTTCAAATTATAAATGTACCTTCGGTCCTGAAGAAGGCAAAAATACAAGTGTGATGCGAAGGCAAATGACAGGTTCGCGTGAACAGTACAGGGGTACTGTTCATCTATTTATAGACACAGGACGCAGCCTGTGACGAATTACAATTATGCCCCTTACAAAAGTTTACAACATTAACTTAGACCTCTATGGATAAAAAGGTCATTCTATCTTTATGTCGGTTTGTAACGCCGAAGCTCCATAAAAAGGAACCTTTGGCCATCTCCTGGGGACAATTTCAGCCGAAGCTGCTTCTTCGTGTAAGACCTTCGGCGCAACGAAGCATGGCCCCAACAGTTGTCGTTCCCCCATTGGTTTGAGCTACGTGGTGCATTTCCATTTGCCCTATATGGCTCATAGGTTTGATCGTTTCTTTCCGGCCTTTTAGGTGGGGCCGGAAAGCTTTCCTGGGCTCTGGATCCTGAATTAATGGGCTGGTGCATTGCATAATGTGATGGGAAGTGTTGCTAGGACGGGCGAGGATTCAGGTAATAATCCTCCTCAAAAGACTCATGCGCGGACTGTCCGGATACGTACCCGGACCGTCCGTGGTTATATGCGGACCGTCCGTCATTGTATGCGGACCGTCCAACTGGGTAGTTTGGGTTCTGTGTCATATGTGCTGGCTCGGGCGCATATCTAGGTAACTCATTAAAAATAGGCCCGACTGTTGTTGGTCCGGACGGTCCGCGCTCATGTGCGGACGGTCCGGGCATGTGCAGATCGGCTGATTTGCTGCCGATTTGTGGTTGCTCAGGGTATGTGTCCATCGGCATCCCATAAAGGGGTTGTGACTGGTCGTGACAACCTGTAGCCGATGTGTTACGCGTGTTACCTCCTAACTCAACCTCGTGCGAAGGAAAATTGGCGATACTAGATTTATCAAATGCACGTACTAGTCTCTTAAGATCGCTTTGCATACCCCCTATGATGTTCTGCATTTGTTCACGCTGATCTTCTACATAATTTCTAAGAGATTGCAGATCGTTGGTATTACTTACATTGGGGATATCTGGCGTGGGTTGGAGCGAAGCCGGATCCGTCGCCCGATGTCGGACGACCTTGTTGTTCCTGTCCACTTTGAAGTTGGCCAAGAACTTTGTTTTCGCCTCTTGGATCATCCGCTCCTTGTGCTCCTCGAACTGGAGCTGCTCGTCAGCCGGCAAGGTTTCCCAAGTCGGCTCTATGATGTTGCTTGGAGAAATATCAGAGTTATCCCTTGAACCGGCCATTGAGGACCGATTTGATGAGCTTAGATGTGCTGTCCCCAGCGGAGTCGCCAAAAAGTATGTTGACGCCTTTTCGGAGCGCCAAACACTCAACAAGAACCGTGGCGGTGCCCTCTGCACAGGGGCGGACGGTCCGCGCGCAGGGGCCGGACGGTCCGCGGCCTGGTGCGAGGCGCGGTAGTGCTCTCTGCGCAAGGGCGGACTGTCAGCGGCCTGGGGCCGAACTGTCCGCGACCTGGTGCGCGGCTAGGGCTCCTGCCTGATGGCCGGATGGTCCGCGCCCTGGGGCCGGACGGTCCGCGCGTACGCAGGGACGGCGGAAGATCGCCGACGGCGCCTGGATCTCGCTCCCGGGAGGGACCCCGTCGGGGAGTAGAGATCCTAGGTGGTGTCTAGGCTCGGGCCGGCCGACCTAGACTCCTCTAATCAACGTAGAGCCGAAAAGAGACGAAGAATTTGGGGATTGGATAGCTAAACCTAAACTAGACTAGAACTACTCCTATGATAAAATGTGAAATAGAAGTTGTATTGATTCGATTGATCCTTACAAATCGGCCGTATACCTCTCTATTTATAGAGGAGGGGGGCTGGACCCTTTACAAACTAATTCCCGAGCTTATTCCGCGATTTTAGCTAACAACCGTAGCACAAAACTCGGAACCCTAATCTGCTCTGCGCACGCGCGGACCGTCCGGCCTCAGGGCCGGACAGTCCGCTGGCTCATTTCTGGTTCGAACACACTGCTCCTTGCGTCAACAGCTACGTACCTAGATTTTCCCAAGTTGCAGCCTAAAACACCTCTAGGGACTAGGGTTAGTGTGTCGCCCGCTACGTACAGCTCACGCGCGGGCGTCCGGTTCTTTATTTATGTGCAATCGGCCTTTTGCATCCTTCACATGCGCGTCTATTGCCCCAGCTGGAGGAGAGGACGTGGCTGCGGACGATAGGTACTATGAGCATCGGAGAGCATGTATATACGACACTAGGATTTGAATTGTTTGGTATACCGTTAGCTTCATTGTTGGTCCAGCGACTATCGTCGTACGCGTCTTGGCGACATGGGCTACTCTAGTATAGCGTAGCAGTGTATGTCACGACGCTAGCACTCAATTATTTTTTTTGTCCATATTTATGATTTGTTTACTAGCTGAACCATCTTCAGTAATTATAGGTAATAATAACTGAATGATATTCAGCGATTACTACTGATTATTATTGAAGATTGTTAAGTAATTACTAGTTGGATGAAGATTCACCTAGGGAGATAAATATATATACAGGGAGGGAATATTGAGAGACTAGAGCTTCCAATACTTACACGAAGCCCCGGTTGGTGGCCAACTCCACCTAGCCTCGTGCCCACCCATCCTCGAAGCCAGGATCAGCACTATCGGCCCCACCTCCCCGCCCACGACGTCACCCAACTGTCATGCGCGTGTGATCTAGACTAAAATCTCGGATCCGTTTCTCTACATGCAACAAAAATCTTGGGATCTGTTTCCCTGTTTGTGTGCTCGTGGTAGTTACGCAGGAACGAGAGATTATGCGGAAAAATATGTTGTTTTTCCACATAATCGTAAAAAATAACATTTCAATGTCGTGATTTTATAGAGAAACTGTTGGTCACTTGTTCTCAAATGTTATATATCAAGAACAAGACAACACAATTGTTAATGGTAAAAGACATTCGTCCTTCGAAGCATTATCTCCTCTCGGATATAATGATCTTCAAACGAAGGTCATGAAGGACATACCTTCATCATTTTAGCATATAAATATAAATAATGAAGCAATGGAATACAACAAGATAAAAGATAATAATTATATATCAATAATCTATTTATATTTATATTCAATGAATATGAATAAAGATCAATAATATTCATGTTACATTAATACCTTCGGCTTGCCAGAAGGTGAGGATGCGAGAATGACGTGAGAATGATTACAATCGAGCTGAACAATACGGGGCACTGTTCATCTATTTATAGACACGGGACGCATCCCAAGTAAAATTACATTCATGCCTTCAAACACTTGTTTACAAGTAATTGAAACTAATAAGGTCTATGTAGTCATTTTTCCTTCTTTGCTTGGTCTGAGCCAAAGCTATTGACCTTCGGCATCTTGCACTTTCAACAAAGCCATTGAGCTTCGTCTCGAGGAGTTGAGCCGAGGCTGAAGGTAACTTCGGTAAGCTTGTGTATCATTTTGTCAAAGGTGTTTTTGCCTTGAGGACCTTCGGCGGAGAAGAAGACCCCCAACAGTAGCTCCTTCGTGGTGCTAGATCATTTTTCGTAACGAGCTCAATCCACGAAAAACACGAAGGCTTCGGAATGCCGAAGGTCCGAAAAACACCTTCCCTAAGCTCGTTGCCGATAAACGATTAAAATATTCCGCGCCTCGGGCGGTCCACCGCTCAGCCAGTGTAAGAGGTATGGTGGTTCGCCTCCTTCCCATGCAGCACTATATAAACAGACAGGTTGGTGAGGAGTTACCACAGCATTCATTGCCATCGCACTATTGTGCTGTTAAAAAAATTTAACTATAGCCGAAGCTTTCTGCATTGCGTTTTCAAACAAGCGCTTCGTCACTCGATATCAGCTTCATCTCAAGGAGTCTGAACACTAAAATGGCCAGAGTAAGAACCACTGCTAGGGTGTCTCGTGAGGGAGATGAGACCGAAGCGACCGAAACAGTGCCAATATCAGAAGCGATGAGGCGATCGGGTCTTATTGCGTCAGAGGAGGCTATTGTCGAAGGTACCTCCAATGCTGAAGCTGAACAGATTGTGGCTGAAGGAGGAAGTGGGAACGAAAGTGAAGAGGACAACAGTATTCTGAGCCCAGTGAAACCTAGCCATATTGAATTTGGGAAATCTACTGTGACAGCAGACGACATGGTTATGATGAAAAAGCTAGGCTACTTTGGGGAAGCCGAGAGCAAGCTTGTCCGTTTTGCTGGGGAGGAGGTGGTTCCGCAGCCAAGGGAAGATGAAGTCGTTGTTTTAAGAGCTTCTTCAGGGCAGGGCTTCGGTTCCCTCTACATGAGATGATATGAGAAGTTTTAAATAATTTTGAGGTATACCTTCATCAGTTGACACCCAATGCAATCGTTAGACTTAGTGTCTACATATGGGCTCTCCGAAGCCAGGGTATGGGTGCTAATGTCGAAGCTTTCTGTCGAGTGCACGAGCTACACTACCAGACGAAGGCCAGAGCGGATGGTCTTCATAAGAACTTTGGCTGCTACAACTTTGCATATCAGAAAGATACGAAGGCCCCGGTAATTGGCTATCGCACCAAGTGGCCGACCGATTGGACAAGCGAATGGTTTTACATAAAGGCGGACGAGAAGAAAAGAGAGAAGTTAATGACTATGGTCATGAGTCCAATGAAATTAAGCTTCGGGATGACAAGGCCCTTGTGCCACTTGCAACTTGGCTACCCATGCCATCTAGTCGAAGTGGAATTCAGAGTGGTAGCTGTCGAAATCAGCACTAGAGATCTAGTACAAGAGTACTTGGCAAATAGGGCATTTTCGACCTCTAGTGGCTGGAGAATGCCTAAGATAAAGGAGGGGGAAAAGTACGAACTTGTTCGGCTCCCTTATCGATTCAAATTTGAGAAACAGTTCAAGAAGCCATGCAAAGAGTGGCTAGAAATGATCGAAACCATGTGTAACGAAATTCTTGGCAACTATACCAAGAAGGAAGACCAATTAATGACTGCTGCCTTCAGCACCCGACCAAAACGAAGGTTGAAACGGGTGATGGATGCATTAAACTTCGAATACCCGGATTACGAGAAGCTTGACAAAGGGACAGAAGGGGTGAAAGAAAAAGGACTGTCAGCATCCTGAATAGGCAAGCCGCTCGGTTAGTAAAAGAAGATGATTTTTTTTGAAGAAAACAAAAACAGCTCCCAAACCGAAGGCAACAATCTCCAAAAAGCGAAAGCTTGGAACAACGCCCTCTTCTGGGCCGAAGATAGATGAGATAGGAGAAGAAGCTCCTTCGACGCCCTCTGTCGCCGAAGTAGCCGAAATTTTGAAGGTAATGACTGAATCCTCGCCCTTCAAGCTGCTAAGTCCTCTGTGATCAGAACTAACAAAATTTGTACAGAGGAAAGAATAGCCTTCGGCTACAAAGGAGAAAGTTAAAGAGCAAAAGAAACGACGAATTGTAAATGTAATGCAAGCAATTGAACAAACACCGCCCTCAGCTTCGGTGATTAAAACAGCAATTCCTGCGGATGCCGAAGCTGAAGCTAAAGGTGCTGCCGAAGCCACAGATGCTGGTGAAGCCGAAACGACAATGTCAGATATTGATAGGCTTGTCTCAGATATATTTGCAGATGTGACTGCGGAGACAAATGTAGCTGCAGAAGAAACCATGGCCATAGTGCCAGATAAAGGAAAAGAAATTGATAATACTCCTTCGGACAAAAGGGATTTTGATCTTCGGCACTTGGGCGGTCAGGAACTATCCGAGGAAGACAAGTCGGAACTGAAAGAGTTTGCAATATCTTGAGGTTACTAGCCGGGGTCTTTGCTCTTCGGCGGGGTTGATGAAGAAATTTTAGTATGTATTCGCGACCACGCTGGGGCGAAGATAATCGGCACTCTGTCTAAGAGTGTTGGATTCCCGAAGCTAGAGACCGACATCAGCGATTATCGACGACAACACATTGTCGGTAGCCTATTTTACTCTAATTTCAAAGTGATGTCTTCGTCTAGATTTTTGTTGCCTTTGTGATAGATTGAGTGCTCTAACTTCAATTTGTTTTGCAGAGCATGCTGTTAAGCAAGGCGTTGAAAATGCAGCAGGATAGTGAGGACAGAAGACACGAAGTCATAGTTAAAGGCTTAGAGGATAAAATAAAGGAACTTGAAACTTCTCTAAAAGAAAAAGACATCCTGCTGCAAACAGCCAAAAGTTCCCTCACAGAATCCTGATCCCAAAATACTAAGTTAATCGAGGAACTGAACGAAGCTCGAATGACTTTGGACGAAAGTTCACGGCGCTTTGACCCAGAGACTAAGGAACTTAAAACAAGGGTCGAAGCCGAAGCTGAAAAGAATACGAAGTTGTATGAGTCTGTTAAGGACCTTCGGAACAAGTGTGTAGACTTTGCCACCCAGTGTGCAGACCGGCTTAAGCGGATATTCAACTCGGTTGGAGCTGCTTCTGAAAAAGTTACACCTTCGGACGAAGACATCCCCGGGGCCTTTAATCATATTGAAAACGAAGTTGAAGCCCTCGACGAAGTTATAAGCGGGCACAGAGATTTCTGTGCTCTAGTAGCTTCTCGAGGCCCAGCTGCCGCATTTATGAAGGCTGGATGCACTCACGCAAAGACGGTTAACAAGACAACTTCCAATCTTTCGACGTCAGATATAGTTGATATCCTAGCCGAAGCCCGAAGCATAGGAAACAAATTCATTACACAAATTTGGGCTAAGGGCGGGCGTGAGTTGGCTGGAGATGAAGCTAGAAAACTACTCAATTCAGTATGAAACTTTTACCTGTCTTTTTACCTTGGTTTTCCTTTATTAAATTTCTGATTACCTTATACCTTCATCTGTTTGCAGGATGGTGGCGCCGAAGGTTGTTGAGCCAAAGCTTGTTCGGGAGGGTTGAAGACTCTTAGAACTTCCTTTTGTAACTATCTGTAGAAAACTTAGGGTCTCTTTGCGTTATTTGGCAAAGAATTGTAATTGTTAGTTGAACAAAATATTGTACTAATTTGTGAATACCTTGTAATATAATTTTAACTTTTCGCTCATGTATAGATTGCTTTAATATGGACGAAACCAACACTTGTAATCTTTTGAGGCAAAGGCGAAAAACACCTTCCCTTATTTTCGTTCACATCGAAGCATTTTTTATTAAAGACGAAATACCTCCATATGCCACGAAGTTTTATCTGAGACAAAGCATCTTTGTTTTCAACAAAGCATCTTGTCACCGAAGATAGGCATCTTCTGTCTTCCCTGTTAATGCTTTATGTCATGATGATGATGATGATGATGATGATCCTACGAATGACTAATGAATGTTTGTATGAATGCAAAAAATGATGTAATGAGCTATGCAAATGTATGCGAAAAACACACCCAGACTCTGCATCCCCTTAGGAACGACTTTGGAGTCTCTTCACCTTTTACTTAGGTGGTATTTCAGCTCTGCATCACTTAGGAACGACTTTGGAGCTAAGCTCTGCATCCCCTTAGGAATGACTTTGGAGCTTCTTCACCTTTTACTTAGGTGGTATCTTGGCTCTGCATTCCCTTAGGAACGACTTTTGAGCTTCGGAACTTACTCTGCACACCCTTAGGAACGACTTTGTAGCTTTTTCACCTCTTAGGTGACATTTTAGCTCTGCATGCCCTTAGGGACGACTTTTGAGCTTCTCTCTGTTCTTTTTGCACTCGATGGTGCGGATCCTGATGTTACATTTTACATATGGGGGAATTTGGCCCTTGTATTGCGTAGGCCTAAACAAAGAATGAAAATTATAACCTATGGCCCCGTTAAAAACCTTTCTCCCCTCTTGAAAGGAAAAGGGTGCCATAAGGAAAAATGAGGAAATTACATTGTCTACACATAATATCTTCGAAGCTCATCTGCATTCCAAGATCTGGGAATGTCATTTCCGTCCATGTCTTTCAACCTGTAAGAGCCAGGTCTTGACGAAGATACAACCAAAAAGGGTCCTTCCCACTTAAGCTGAAGCTTCCCCACTGTATCAGGGTTGGCCACCCTTCGAAGCACCAAATGACCAGGCTTGATATTTTTCAATCTTACTTTTATGTCACGCCATTTGACTGTTTCGGTCTGGTATTTATTAATGTGCTCTATGGCTTGAAGTCTGGTCTCTTCTATGGTATCTTTTGTTATTTGGTAGTCACCTTCGTCCTCTGTCGAAGCTAAAGTTCTTATTGAACCCGTTCTTGCTTCTTCTGGTGTAATTGCTTCGTCACCGAACAGAAGCTTGAACGGAGTAAATCCTGTCGACCTTGATACAACAATGTTGTGGTTCCAGACCACTTCTATTAATTCATCTGGCCACTTTCCCTTGGGCTGATTGAAGATTGACTTCATTATTCCTGTTATTATAATTCCATTTGCCCTTTCTACCAATCCATTTGACTCTGGATGCCTCACTGATGCAAAGTGTATTTTTGTACCAATTTGGTTACAAAAGGTTTTGAAAGTTTCGGCATCGAACTGAGTTCCATTATCAACAATGATAGCCTTCGGCACGCCAAAGCGACAAATAATATTTTGCCAGAAGAATTTTTTCATTGTGGCCGAAGTTATTGTAGCCAAAGGCTTTCCTTCAATCCACTTAGAAAAATATTCCACCGCCACAACAACATATTTCAAGTTGCCTTGTGCCGGTGGGAGTGGTCCTAATAGATCCAATCCTCATCTTTGCAGTGGCCAAGTTGGTTGTATTAGTTGGGTCAAAGACGAAGGTTGCTTCTGGTCTCTGGCGCATCTTTGGCAATTTTCACATTTTTGTACTAACTCTGCTGCATCCGAAGCTGCCTTCGGCCAGTAGAAACCTTGTCTGAAAACCTTTCCCAGCAGGGGCCTAGACCCAATGTGGGCCCCACATAGTCCTGCATGTATCTCCTTCATTAGTTCTTGCCCTTCGGTTCTGGATAAACACTTGAGCAATGGAGAGAAAACTCCGTGCTTGTATAACTCCCCTTCTATTATTACATATGGTCTTGTCCTTGCTTCCATTCTTTTATTATAATCTTCGTCATCCGAAAGGCAGTTGCCCTGGAGGAAGGATACAATCTCAGTCCTCCAATCTTCACTATGTACTGGTGAAATTGTGAGCATAGCTCTTTCCATGAGCTCAACTGAAGGTGCTTTTATTGTTTCAAAAAACACTTCCAAAGGTAATGGGAGCCCCTATGCCGCCGTTTTGGCCAATAAATCTGCATGCTCATTTTCTCCCCTTGGGTTGTTCTTTACAGAGAAACCTTCAAAAGAGGCTTCCAACCTTCGGACTGCATCTAGATATTTTTCAAGCTTCGGGTCTCTTGCCTTGCTGCTTTTGTCCACATGACCCGATATAACTTGTGAATCAGTCTTGAGAATCGCCCTTCTTATACCCATTGCCTTAAGTTTGCGAAGCCCCAAGAGGAGGGCTTCATACTCTGCAATATTATTTGTGCAGCTGAAGTCCAATCTTACTGCATAACAGGTTCTGACTTTGGATGGTGCAACTAGGACGGCAGCTGCCCCTGCACCAATGGTTCCCCAAGACCCATCACAAAATACCGTCCATGTTTTGGCATAATTTATTCTTTCTTCATCATGAGCCCATGGCATCCAATTGGCAATGAAGTCTGCCAGCGCATGAGATTGAATCGAAGACCTATATACATAATCAATGGTGAATTCATTGAGTTCTGCGACCCATTTTCTGACCCTTCCTATAGCTTCTTTGTTCCTCATTATGTCCATTAGGGGTTGTGATGAAGGCACTATTATGTGATATGCTTGAAAGTAGTGTCGAAGCTTTCTGGAGGCCATCAATACAACATACAACACCTTCTCTAATTCTGTGTAATTCTTCTTTGATGGGCTGAGTACTTCGGAGACAAAGTATACCGGTGCTTGCTTTTTTATCTGGCCATCTTGTTTCTCTTGTACAAGTGCCGCACTAACCGCAGCATGGGAAGCAGCCACATATAGAAGCAATGGGGTCCCTGATGAAGGTGGAGTTAGAGTTGTTAGATCTATCAAGTACTGCTTCAGCTCCTCGAAGGCATTCTGCTGGGATGGACCCCATTGGAAAACTTCTGCTGGTTTCAATATTTCAAAGAAAGGCAGATTCCTCTCTGCTGATCTTGAAATGAATCTGTTCAGTGATACCAGCCTTCCTGCTAACCGTTGAGCTCCTTTTTTGAATTTGGTGGCTCCATCCGAAGGATAGCTTCGATTTTGCTTGGGTTAGCTTCAATACTTTTTGTCGATACCAGGCAGCCAAGAAACTTGCCCTTATTCACTCTGAAGACACATTTTCTAGATTTAACTTAAGACCAGCTTATCTGAAATTGGCAAATGTCTCTTGCAAATCAGCAACATGGTTCTCTTGTTTTGTGCTTTTTACTATGATATCATCGACGCATGTTAGCACATTTTTACCAATTTGGGAGTGAAGAACTTTGGCAGTCATTCTGCTGAAGCTTCCTCCAGCATTCTTGAGCCCCTCAGGCATCCAAAGATAACAATAGGTGCCACTAGGAGTTTTGAAGCTTGTCTTTGGCTCATCGTCCTTTTTCATCCAGATTTGATGATAGCTTGAGTAGCAATCCAATAAGCTCATGAGTTTCGAAATAGCTACTGCATCCACTACGGAATCTATTCTTGGCAATGGGAATTCATCCTTCGGACATGCCTTGTTGAGATCTGTAAAATCAATACACATTCTCCATTTTCCGTTAGCTTTCTTCACCATGACGGTGTTGGTCAGCCACTCTGGGTATGTTACTTCTCTAATAACGCTGACACTTAGAAGTCTTTTTACTTCATTTCGTGCACCTTCGGCTTTATCATCGGACATTTTCCGAAGTTTCTGCTTTCTTGGTCTGAAAGACGGGTCCACATTGAGTGAGTGTTCAATGATGTCTCTATTGACACCACAAAGATCATTTGGCTGTCCAAGCAAAAACATCTTTGTTGTTAAACAAAAATCTTAGCAAGGTCTTTTTTTGTTCATCAGATAGTTGAGATCCCAGCAGCACTTTTTGCTTGTCTATGTCTTCACACAAAAGCATATGCTTTGGTTGATCTGCTGAAGCAGCCTTTTCTCTTTTATGCTTGTACTGCTGATAAGCTTCGGCTTCATCTATATTATGATAGCCTTTGAATCCATCCAACTTCCTTCGGCTCTCCTGGCAGCTTCTTGACTCCCATGTACAGCAATGGGCCCTTGTTCCAAATGTATCTTCATGCAGAGGTATGTTGGGTGGAGTATTGCTTTGAAGGCATTGAGTGTCTCTCGACCAATGATTGCATTGTATGGATACTCCATATCAACAATATCAAAGACAACTTGCTCTATCTGTTGGGGGCTTGTTCTCAAATGCTAAGAGTTAAGAACAAGGCAACATAGAAAATGTTAAGTGTTAAAGTCCTTCGTCCTCCAAAACATTATATCCCTTCAGGATATAAAGAATTTCGGACGAAGGTTACGAAGGACGTACCTTCGTGAGCATAATAACAAGGGACGAAGTATTCATACAAATCATGAGGTATAAAATAAACATTTAAATATTATCATAGAATCATCTCCATTTTTATTATCATGAACGAATATGAATAACTTCAAATTACAAATGTACCTTCGGTCCTGAGGAAAGAAAAAGTACAGGTGTGATGCGAAGGCAAATGTCAAGTTCGCGTGAACAGTACAGGGGTACTGTTCATCTATTTATAGACACAGGACGCAGCCTGTGACGAATTACAATTATGCCCCTTACAAAAGTTTACAACATTGACTCAGACCTCTATGGATAAAAAGGTCATTCTATCTCTATGTCGGTTTGTAACGCCGAAGCTCCATAAAAAGGAACCTTCGGCCATCTCCTGGGGACAACTTCAGCCGAAGCTGCTTCTTCGTGTAAGACCTTCGGCGCAACGAAGCATGGCCCCAACAGTAGCCCCTTTCGCGGCGCTAGATCGTTTTTCGTAACGAGCTTGATCCGTGAAAAAAGCCTCTTAAGCTTCGGAAGCCGAAGGTCCAAAAAACACCTTCCCTGAGCTCGTTGCCGAGAAACGATTCAATTTCCGAGCTCGTGTCGGACCCACCTTGCAGAGTTACTGTTTGATCTTTGCGGTCCACTGCGCAGCGAGTACAAGTGACTGCCCGCCTGGTGTAAAAATCCTGCCGCTTCGCCTTCTTACCTGCAGCACTATATAAACAGACGAGTAGGTGTGAAGTTACCACAGCATTCATTGCTATTTGCACTGTTTTGCTGCCAAAATTTTTAACTATAGCCGAAGCTTGATTCTCATAATCGAACGAAGGTCCATCTCGAAGTCTGCTTCGTCAGAAAGAAAGGCTTCGGGAGAAAAGGAAAAAGAAAAAAGTGTTTAACTTCCCCAAACTCAGAATCAAATGGCCAGAGTGCGATCTACTGCCAGAGTTGAACGTGAAGGAGACGAAGCTGAAGGTTCGGAGACTGTGCCCATCTCCGAAGCAATGCAACGTTCCGGACTGGTGACTGCGGAAGAAATGCCCGCTGCTGAAGCAGACCCGACAACCGCCGAAGGAGAAGAAGAGAACATTGAAGAAACTGACTCCGAAGATGACTATCGCATTGCCATGCCCAGCAAGCCCAGCCACCTAGATTTCGGAAAGTCGACTGTTTCAAAGGCTGATCTCGCCAAGATGGTGAAGGCAGGTTATTTCAGTGAAAATCAGAAGAAGCTACTTCGCTTCGGGGGAGAAGAAACTACCCCGAAGCCAGAGAAGGACGAGATTGTCATTTTCAAGAGCTTTTTAAAGGCTGGGCTGAGATTCCCTCTTCATGGAATTATTGCAGATGTATTGAAAAAATTTGGTATTTACTTTCATCAATTGACTCCTAACGCTATCGTTAGGCTTAATGTTTATATCTGGGCCCTCCGAAGCCAAGCAGTGGAGCCATTTGCCGACAGTTTCTGTCGAGTTCATGAGTTACATTACCAAACGAAGGCCAGAAAAGATGGATTACATGATAACTTCGGTTGCTACAATTTTGCCTACCGGAAAACAACAAAGTTCCCTGTTATTAGCTACCGAAGCAAATGGCCGGCAGGCTAGAAGTCTGAGTGGTTTTATGTGAAGGTTGACGAAGATGAAGAGAAATTGGTACAAAGCCCACTTGAGTTGATCTTCGGAGAAACAAGGCCACGGTGCCACATGACATTGGAGGGTCCCACCTGGGCTGCACTAGGTGAGTTTGAAATTATTTCAGAGCATATCGGTACCAGGGATCTGGTTCAAGAATTCTTGGCGTTCAGAGTCTTCCCTACTCTGAAAGAATGGGAAATGCCAAAGCTAGAGGGGGAGAAGAAGAAGGGGGAACTTGTCCGGCTTCCTTATCACTTCAAATTCAAGAAATACTTTAAAAAACCTTGCCAAGAGTGGCTGGACACAGTTGAGGTGATGTGCAATGAAATTCTTGGGAATTATTCCAAAAAAGAAGATCAACTGATGACCACGGCCTTCGGCACCCGTCCGAAGCGAAGGCTGAACCGAGTGCTTGATGCCCTGGGCTTCGAGTACCCTGACTATGAACGACTGAACAAGGGTGCTGAGGGCCAAAAGAGGAAAAGAGTGGCCGAAACTTTGAACAAGGATGAAGAAAAACCAGCAAAAGAGAAGAAAATTCCCAAGAAGAGAAAAATATCAACTCCAAAGCGAAAATTATCCGATGAAGAGGGGACCGCCGCACCACCTTCTACCAGCGACGTGGAGGAAATTTTAAAGGTAATGACTGAACCCGTGCCCACGAAGCTAAGTCCATTAGGGCCTCAACTGACGAAGCTTTTTCGAAAGGTGGAAGAGCCGGAAAAAACGAAGATAACCAAACCAAAGCGGCAAAGAATTATTGCAGTAACCGAAGTTATTGACAAGACGCCACCGAGGGCGTCAATTCAGAAAACGCCAGCTGTTGAGGGCACAACAAACGTCGAAGTCGCACCTTCGGAAGTCGCGGCTACCGAAGCCGCTACAGCCGAAGATGTGAACTTAGAAACTACCATTGAAGACATCAACAAAATTTTAACAGACATGGCTGCAGAAGAAGTTGCCACCGCTGCTGAAGAAACCATGGCCACAGTGCCTGGGAAGGGGAAAGAAATAGCCGAAGACACTTCGGACGACGAAGCCTACACATTTCAAAATTTAGTTGGGCAAAAACTGTCGAAGGCCGAAATAGAAGAGCTTAAGGAATATGCCAAATCTTGCGGATACAAGCCAGGAGCTCTTCTATTTGGAGGCATTGATGATGAAAAATTGGGCTGCATCCGGGATCAAGCTGGGGCTAAGGTCATCGGTACTCTATCAAAGAGTATCGGTTTTCCGAAGCTAGAAACAGATATCAGCCGCTACCGACGACAACATATCGTCGGCAGCTTATTTTATTCCAATTTCAAGGTAAACAACTTTTCTCTGACTTCTATTGTTTTTTAATAATGGAAATATTCCTAACGAAGGTTGTTTATTTGCAGAGCATGCTTCTAAGCAAAGCTTTGAGGATGCAGCAAGATCTAGAGGATAAAAAACACGAAGCTATAATCGAAAATCTAGAGAGCAAGATAAAAGAGCAATCAGCTATTCTTGAAAAGAAAGACTTTGAACTCCAAACGACTGAAGGCTTGCTGGCAGAGACCGAAGCTAAAGTATCAGAATTGAATTCGAAGCTTATCTGCCAATCAAAACAATTTGAACAAGAGAAGCTAGAGCTTAATTCAAAACTTGAAGCCGAAGTCCAAACCAACTCAGATTTGAAGACATCATTAACAAGCCTTCAGGATAAATGTTTGAAATTTAGTACCAGCTGCATTCAACAATTGAGGAAGATCTTTTACTCAGTTGGAGCCAGCAGTGGAAAGTTCACCCCCGCTGCTGAAAATTTGCCAAGAGCCTTTGATCATATTGAAGCTGAAATTGAAGAACTTGACGAAGTTATAGCCGGGCACGGTGACTTCTGTGCCTGGGTAGCTTCTCGAGGCACCGCTGCAGCGTTCCTGAAAGCCGGCTGTGAGCATGGAAAAGTCGTCAACAGGCCGAACTTCACTCTGTCTCCATCAATTCTAGACGATATTCCTGACCTCGCCCGAAGCATCTCAAATAGATTTATAAAAATGATATGGACAAAAGGCGGGCGAGAGAAGGCTGGAGACGAAGCTCGAAGTCATCTTGAACCAGTAAGAAACGATACCTTGAATTTACCTTCTCCTTCACACTTGATTTTTACTCGCTATACCTTGATTTGTGTAGGATGACGAAGCTGAAGATGATGCTTAATATATGTCGCCGAAGCTGAAGCTCAGTAAAGATCAGTAGGAGTATACTGTAGAAAAACTCAAGAGACTTTTGTAACAACTTTTGTAAATACAATTAAACTGTTCTCGATGAACTTTGTACATACCTTGTAATATATTCTTACCCTTCTATTGAGGCGCTTTGATGTGGACGAAATTAGTATTTTGAGCCGAAGGCGAAAAAACACCTTCCCTTCTTTTCGTACACAACGAAGCATAAAAGACCGCTTCTTCTTCGTTGCCGAAACTTCTCTTTTATACACAACGAAGCATACAAGACCGCTTCTTCTTTTTTGCCGAAGCTTTTCTTTTTTGTACATAACGAAGCATAAAAGACCACTTCTTCTTTTTGCCGAAGCTTTTCTTTTTTGTACATAACGAAGCATAAAAGACCGCTTCTTCTTTTTGCCGAAGCAACCACTTAGGAACACAAATGCTATGAATGAATGCTTATGAATGCAAATGCTATGATGTAATGTAATGTGCGAATGAATATCCAAAACATATGTCCGAAGCCACACTCTCAGCCATTATTTCCTTAGAAACAACCACACATCAGCTCTGCATTCCCTTAGGAACGACTTTGGAGCTTCTTCGCCTTTTACTTAGGCGGTATCAGCGTTGACTTTTCGCTGTAAGCTCTGCATCCCCTTAGGGACGTCTTTGGAGCTTCTTCGCCTTTTACTTTCGGCGGAATCAGTGTTGACTTTTCGCTGTGAGCTCTGCATCCCCTTAGGGACGTCTTTGGAGCTTCTTCACCTTTTCAGTTTCGGCACTCGATGGTGCGTTCTCAGTTTTTACATTTACATTTTTTGGGGGATTTTGCTCTTATAATACTAAAAAGGAAATTACACATGATGGCCCCATTAAAAACCTTTCTCCCCCTTTAGAAAGGAAAAGGGTGCCATGAAAAAGAAAAGAAAAAACATAAAAAGTTACATCAAGTTATACATAATATCGCCGAAGCTCATCCGCATTCCAAGATCTTGGAATTTCGTTGCCATCCATGTCCTTCAATCTGTACGAACCAGGCCTTGACGAAGACACTACTAAGAAAGGTCCTTCCCATTTCAACTGTAGCTTGCCCACTGTATCTGGGTTGGCTACTCTCCGAAGCACCAAGTGACCCGGCTCAATATTTTTTAACCGGACCTTTCTATCTCGCCACTTGATTGTTTCAGCTTGGTATTTATTGATATTCTCCACGGCTTGAAGCCTGATCCCTTCTAAGGCATCTTTTTCCACAAGACAAGCATCTTCAGGACCTGATTCTGCCGAAGCTACTACTCTTATTGATCCAGCTTTAGCTTCTTCCGGAGTTATTGCTCCGTCACCGAATAATAATTTGAATGGAGTAAAGCCTGTAGACCTTGATGTTGTTGTATTGTGGCTCCACACCACTTTGGTTAACTGATCTGGCCACTTTCCCCTGGGTTGATTGAAGATTAACTTCATTATTCCTGTCATTATAATGCCGTTGGCCCTTTCAAGGAGCCCATTTGACTCCGGATGCCTGACTGATGCAAAATGGATCTTCATTCCAATTTGATCACAGAAATTTCTGAAAGCTTCGGAGTCGAACTGCGTTCCATTATCTACAGTGATGGCCTTCGGTACCCCGAAGCGACAGACAATATTCTGCCAGAAAAACTTTTGCACAGTAGCCGAAGTTATTGTGGCTAATGGCTTCGCCTCAATCCATTTAGAAAAATACTCCACAACTACTATAACATATTTTAGATTCCCTTGGGCCGGTGGTAATGGACCCAACAAGTCAAGGCCCCACCTTTTCAATGGCCAGATGGGTTGTATCAGCTGTGTCAAAGACGAAGGTTGCTTTTGATCTCTTGCACATTTCTGACAACCTTCGCACTTTTGAACTAACTCCGCTGCATCCGAAGCTGCCTTCAGCCAATAAAACCCTTGGCGGAAGACTTTTCCAAGTAACGGCCTAGATCCAATGTGGGACCCACACAGGCCTGCATGTATTTCTTTCATCAACTCTATACCTTCGGTTCTAGATAAGCACTTGAGCAGCGGAGCGCAAACTCCATGTTTGTATAACTCCCCTTCTATCATGACATACGGACGAGCTCTTGCCTCTATCCTTTTATTGTAAGCTTCATCATCTGAAAGGAACTTACCCTGAAGGTAAGAGATTATTTCAGTTCTCCAATCTTCGCTGTAAACAGGAGATATGTTGAGGACTGCTCTTTCCAGGAGATCCACTGAAGGTGCCTTTATTGTTTCGAAGAACACATCCGAAGGTAACGGCAGCCCCTGTGCTGCAGACTTGGCTAGCAAATCAGCATGCTCATTTTGTCCTCGAGGGATATTCTTGACAGAAAATTCTTCGAAGGAGGCTTCGATCCTTCGGACCGTGTCTAGATATTTTTCAAGCTTCGGATCTTTAGCCTTGCAACTTTTGTCAATATGACCCGAAACAACCTGGGAATCAGTTTTAAGAATCGCCCTTCTGATTCCCATTGCCTTTAATTTCCGAAGGCCCAGAAGCAAGGCTTCGTACTCAGTAATATTGTTTGTACAGCTGAAATCAAGTCTTGCTGCATAACAAGTTTTAACCTTGGATGGTGAGACCAACACAGCGGCTGCACCTGCTCCGAAGGTTCCCCAAGAGCCATCACAAAACACTGTCCACACTTCGGCATCTTTATTTGCTTCTTCATCCTGAGCCCCTGGCGTCCAGTCGGCAATGAAATCTGCCAATGCTTGAGACTGGATCGAGGATCTATGCACATAATTAATGTAAAATTCATTGAGCTCTGCAGCCCATTTTCCAATCCGTCCAGTAGCTTCTCTATTTCTCATTATATCCTTCAACGGCTGCGAAGAAGGAACAATAATATTGTATGCCTGAAAATAATGCCGAAGCTTCCTGGATGCCATTAAAACGGCATATAATACCTTCTCCAGCTCCGTATAATTTTTCTTTGATATACTAAGGACTTCAGATACAAAATATACTGGGACCTGCTTCTTGACTTGGCCATCAAACTTCTCCTGGACAAGTGCCGCACTTACTGCTGAGTGCGAAGCTGCCACATATAACAACAGAGGAGCCCCTGGCGTTGGTGGAGTTAATGTTGTTAAATCTATCAAATATTGCTTCAGCTCCTCGAAAGCTTTTTGTTGACTTGGTCCCCATTGAAAGACTTCAGCTGACTTCAGCACCTCGAAGAAGGGTAAGTTTCTTTCTGCTGATCTGGATATGAATCTGTTGAGAGATGCCAGCCTTCCTGTCAATCTTTGGGCCCCCTTTCTTGTGGTTGGTGGCTCCATTCGAAGTATAGCTTCGATTTTATTTGGATTAGCTTCGATTCCCTTTGTTGAAACCAAGCATCCAAGAAATTTCCCCTTCTTTACCCCGAAGACACATTTTTCTGGATTCAGCTTCAAACCAGCTTGCCTGAAACTGGCGAAGGTCTCCTGCAAATCAGCAATATGATTTTCCTTCTTCGTGCTTTTTACAATGATGTCATCGACATAAGTCAACACATTTCTGCCAATCTGAGACTGGAGGACCTTCGCAGTCATTCTGCTGAAACTCCCTCCAGCATTTTTGAGCCCCTCAGGCATCCGAAGATAGCAATATGTGCCACTTGGGGTTATGAAGCTAGTCTTCGGCTCATCTTCCTTCTTCATCCAGATTTGATGATAGCCTGAGTAGCAGTCCAGGAGACTCATGAGCTCTGAAGAAGCTACTGCATCGACTAAAGAGTCTATCCTTGGCAGCAGGAATTCGTCCTTCGGACAAGCCTTGTTGAGATCTGTGAAATCGATACACATTCTCCACTTGCCATTGGCCTTCTTCACCATAACAGTGTTAGCTAGCCACTCTGGATACTTTACTTCTCTGATAACTCCTGCACTGAGGAGTCTTTTTACTTCATTGCGAGCCCCTTCGGCCTTGTCATCCGACATCTTCCGAAGCCTCTGCTTTCGGGGTCTGAAGGATGGGTCAACATTGAGCGAATGTTCAATAACATCCCGATTTACTCCATAGAGATCATTAGCTGACCATGCAAAAACATCTTTATTGTTGAATAAAAACCTTATCAAGGTTTTCTCCTGATCTTCAGATAATTGCGAGCCCAACAGCACCTTCTGCTCTGCTATATCCTCACACAATGGCATGGGCTTCGGCTGATCTGCTGAAGCTGCTTTCTCCCTTCTGAATTTGTACTGTTCACAAGCTTCAGCTCCATCTATGTTATGGATTGCTTTGGAGTCAGTCCAGCTTCCTTCGGCCCTTCTAGCAGCTTCCTGGCTTCCATGAATAGCAATAGGCCCTTGGTCCGAAGGTATCTTCATGCAGAGATAAGCTGGGTGAAGAATTGCTTCGAAGGCATTAAGAGTACCACGGCCAATGATAGCATTGTAAGGATACTCCATGTCAACAATATCAAACACAATTTGCTCAGTCCTTGTGTTGTTAACAAATCCGAAGGTTACCGGCATGGTAATCTTCCCAAGTGCTACAATCTGCCGCCCTCCGAAGCCACAAAGAGGGTGCGTAGCATCATGAATCTTGTCTTCGGGCTCTTGCATTTGTCTGAAGGCTTTAGCAAATATAATATCAGCTGCACTGCCTATATCAACTAAGACATTGTGGACCAGAAATCCTTTGATCACGCAAGAGATAACCATGGCATCATTGTGAGGATAATCCTTAAGCTGAAGGTCTTCCTGAGAGAAAGTAATTGGAATGTGGGACCATTTTGACTTGATGAAGGGTCCCTGCACTCCAACATGCTGCACCCTTCTCTGAGCCTCCTTCTTCTGCTTCTTGTTAGCCGGCTCTGAGCAAGAACCGCCTGTTATTGGGAGCACCAGCTTCGAAGCCGAAGCAGCTCCAGCTTGATTGTTGAACGAAGCCATCAGCTCAGAAAAGTGGAAGTGAGTTCACCGGAGGTGGGCGCCAATGTTGGGGGCTTGTTCTCAAATGCTAAGAGTTAAGAACAAGGCAACATAGAAAATGTTAAGTGTTAAAGTCCTTCGTCCTCCAAAACATTATATCCCTTCAGGATATAAAGAATTTCGGACGAAGGTTACGAAGGACGTACCTTCGTGAGCATAATAACAAGGGACGAAGTATTCATACAAATCATGAGGTATAAAATAAACATTTAAATATTATCATAGAATCATCTCCATTTTTATTATCATGAACGAATATGAATAACTTCAAATTACAAATGTACCTTCGGTCCTGAGGAAAGCAAAAGTACAGGTGTGATGCGAAGGCAAATGTCAAGTTCGCGTGAACAGTACAGGGGTACTGTTCATCTATTTATAGACACAGGACGCAACCTGTGACGAATTACAATTATGCCCCTTACAAAAGTTTACAACATTGACTCAGACCTCTATGGATAAAAAGGTCATTCTATCTCTATGTCGGTTTGTAACGCCGAAGCTCCATAAAAAGGAACCTTCGGCCATCTCCTGGGGACAACTTCAGCCGAAGCTGCTTCTTCGTGTAAGACCTTCGGCGCAACGAAGCATGGCCCCAACACTGTCCTTGTGTTGTTAACGTAGTCGAAGGTGACCGACATTGTTATCTTGCTAAGTGCCACGATCTGTCTCCCTCCGAAACCACAAAGAGGGAGTGTTGCATCATGTATCTTGTCATCTGGCTCTTGCATTTGCCTGAAAGCCTTTGCAAAGGTGATATCCGCTGCACTGCATGTGTCTACTAAGACATTGTGGACCAAAAATCCTTTGATGACACAAGATATGACCATTGCATCGTTGTGAGGATAATCTTTAAGCTGAAGGTCTTCCTGAGAGAAGGTGATTGGAATATGAGACCACTTGGACTTGATGAAGGGTCCTTGCACTCCAACATGGTGTACCCTTCTCTGTGCTTCCTTCTATTTCTTGTTGGATGGTTCATAACTTGAGCCGCCAGTGATTGGGAACACCTGCTTCGTAGCCGAAGATACCACAACTTGGTTGCTTTGCGAAGCCATCGTCGCAGTTGTGGAAGTGAGTTCACCGGAGGTGGGCACCAATGTTGGTCACTTGTTCTCAAATGCTATATATCAAGAACAAGGCAACACAATTGTTAATGGTAAAAGACCTCCGTCCTTCGAAGCATTATCTCCGCTCGGAGATAATGATCTTCAGACGAAGGTCATGAAGGACATACCTTCATCATTTTAGCATATAAATATAAATAATGAAGCAATGGAATACAACGAGATAAATGATAATAATTATATATCAATAATCTGTTTATATTTATATTCAATGAATATGAATATGAATAAAGATCAATAATATTCATGTTACAGTAATACCTTCGGCTTGCCAGAAGGTGAGGATGCGAGAATGACGTGAGAATGATTACAATCCAGCGTGAACAGTACGAGGGCACTATTCATCTATTTATAGGCACGGGACGCAGCCCAGGTAAAATTACATTCATGCCCTCAAACACTTGTTTACAAGTAATTGAAACTGATAAGGTCTATCTAGTCATTTTTCCTTCTTTGCTTGATCTAGGCCAAAGCTATTGACCTTCAGCATCTTGCACTGTCGACAAAGCCATTGAGCTTTGTCTCAAGGAGTTGAGCCGAGGCTGAAGGTAACATCGGCAAGCTTTTGTATCATTTTGTCGAAGGTGTTTTTACCTTGAGGACCTTCGGCAGAGAAGAAGACCCCCAACAGAAACGAACAAACTGAATAAGAAATGTCTATGTGTGTCGTAAAATGGTCTTAATTAGATCATAATTTCAAGAAATGAGTATAGGATATGGAGTAATTATAGCATAAAAACTAGTATATGTTAGCATAAATACGTATTCCGAATAGCGTAAAATCCTCATTTTTCTATAAAACCTTCAAATTTAAGCATAAATAGTGTTAGATATATTATAAATGTTGATTCACTCCCAACTATCAGCCCAAGACGCCCATGCGGTCACCATAAAATCAAGGATTTGATTAGGAGAGTTGATTAAGGGTTTTAATTAGGTGAGTTGATTAGAGAATTTGTTTTTTATGGCAGCCAGGAACACCATAAATTAAGGTATTCCATTTTCACTATACACATGGAAAATATGGCATGCGGTATACTGGTGGATGTACTCTAGGTTCGAGCCTAAAAATCATGAGTTTTGAGCGTAAAAATCCTTAATTTTGACCGTAAATACCCAGCCAACATGAGACATTACTAACCCTGATGCGTTGTATTAATGATCGTAAAAATCCTCAAGGTTGAACATAAATATTGATGTATATATAGCTTAAATGTTGATTCACTCCCAACCAACTGCCCCACACATTCCATGCGGCCACCATAAATCAAGAAATTTGATTTTTATGGCAGTTATGGATACCATAAATCAAGAGATTCCCTTTTCACTCTGTACGTGGAAAATATGGCAATGCGAGACATTGGGCGCACCGTTTTAGCGTAAATAGTGTAAGATATAATGTAAATGTTGATATGATGGTCAGTGTGATGAGATGACGTATGCATATTTATAAAATCCTTAAGTTTGAGTGTAAATAATGTCATATATAGCATGAGTACTTAGTAAAATTAGTGTAAATGGTTCCCAAGTTATCATAAATAGTACATCTGAGAATGTGCAAGTTACCCAAGTTATCATATATAATTACCCAAGTTATTGTAAAAACATTGTACAAGTATTGGAAATGGTATACAAGATTGGTTAACGACTAAGAATATGCATAAAATCGTCGATTGTTAGTGTAAACCCTATCATTTTATATCATAACTGGTGCTCCAAAGGAGAGAAAACCTCCAATCTTGGCACAATCTTGGCGAGACAGCTAGGGTTGACAGCAAATGTCGCCATCACCTGCCTCCCACGACTTCCCCCGTTGATGTCCGCCATCGTGGCTGGTTCCCAGCCATCAGCCTCTTTCTCCTCGGTCTCCACTATCACGTTAGTGTCCTCCTTCCATATACTTCATAGTGGGTGCAATGGGTCTGCATAAGAACAGATTTGCACACATGAAAAATGATGAATCCAACACAAAATCACATTCGATTGGAAATGGGTATCAAGAACTATTATGAATTGGCGACGGTTGGGGAGTGATCGGCGACAACAGATGAGAAGCGACGGCGTAGGGCAGAGGCAGCAGATGGTGGGGGCAGTGATGGATCGGGGAATGCCTCCTCCTCGGTCTCCACTCTCGTAGTACATTGGCGGCAAGGGCGGGGGTGGAACATGGAACCGTCGAATGACACCGTCGGGGCAGGTTTTATAAGTGTCCCATGCCTAGGCCCACCCCTGCTTGAGGTTGTGTGGCTAAACTGAAACGTATAAAGTCTTAAGGCAAAGTGATTAGTGGAGAAACGTGCGAGCATAACGTTGTGGATTCGAGCCCTATGTGACTCGTGACTTGCGATGACACGTGTGATTGTCTGGTTGATTTCTTTGGGGGTCGTTTGGAGCCCTTTATTTTGAAAGAATCGGAATCTAGTCAATAGAGTGGGTTATTTGGTTTGAAATTTAACATTTCACGACTTTTCAAATTTTAAATATAAGCTATCTCAAATTCAAAGAATGGAAGGGTGAAAATTGATTTTATGCATCACTAGTCTATGTTTCTAATCTTTAACTTATAGCATGACCTTCGGTCCGCTCTCCTAATAGAATTGTAGCACATAAATATCTCTGTCGTATAGTTAACAATAGTATACAAATATATTTTAGATAAAATCATATTAGCTTAATTGATTTATGCCTAAATTACGGTTATTAAAATGGAATTCAATTCTAAGGATCCAAACGGGACGTGAATGTTTTTTAAAATTTTCTGCCATGTCTATAATTTCTAAAAATTTATTAATAGTGATGAGTTTTTTTTAATAAAATTGTAGTGTAGACCCATTACAATAAAAAAATTACTACTATAAATATTTATATCGACGGTTGTTAGATAGATGTCGATTTGTAACGGTCTTTTAGCCTGACAATTAAAAAAACACCAGTACAGATAATTTTTCTACCGATAGTACTAACCTTCTGTACTTTCTGTGCACCGGTGCGAGACTGTGTTTGTTTCAGCTTATATATTATATAATTTAGATTATAATCTGAATTATATAATTTAGATTATAATTTATTGAGATTGTAATCTATATGTAGCTATTTGGATGACCAAATTATAGGAATGAAAATTATTAATCTTTGAGACACAAAGACAAACACAACAATATCCTAGGTGCCTGTAATTTGGGGAAAAGAAGAAAAATGGAAGACATTGTAATTTTATAAACATAACCATGAGTAGTGGGCCTTTTGCAAAAAATAATCTCAAATAAGCTATTCTTGAAGAGATTATTAGATTATCATAATCTAAGTTTTAGATCATATAATCTAGACCTATAATTTAGATGTTTGTTTACTAGCTGAATTATTTATGATAGATTATATAATATAGAAAGATTATAATCGGAGTACGATGGCAGGCCTCGTCTGATTTCAGATGCACGGAAGTATGGATGATACATGAAAAGATATATCCAATTTTTTCGGCATTTATACGTTAAAACTTGCAATATAAGTACTCGTAATCTTGTCCATTTTAAATATAGAACTAAATAGATATTGCTAAATTTAGTTTTAATTTATTTTCTATTTAAAGTTAGATCCATTATTCGATAGTATCTGAAAGTACTCATAACCAAAACAAAAAGTATCATCAATCTATTTTTAAGTTATCTCTTCATAATGAGTGACTAATTATTTAATTTTAGTGTTACAAATGATGTATTGAAAGCATATAATAGTGAATGTGAAAGTAACTTTTAATATTAATATAAAGTTACTAATGGCAAATAAATACTAAATTTAATTTTAGCAATTTTTCTAATTTAGTTTACACTTAATATATTTGTTGTTGTAAATTATTTTAATACTTCATTTTATTTATTTTTAGATCTAAATTAAATTATATAGTATTGAGTTTCATGATAAATATTTGTATTAATAAGTATTTTTTTCTAAATATAATATAAATTTATTAATTGATATATTTAGTTGCTAAATTATTTCATGATAACTATAATATTTGTGAAATATGTTTATAGACATATTATCGTGGTGTAACTATATTATTGAGGAAGAGAGCGTTAGGATGGAGCAAGATGCCACGTTCATGTGGCCGACAATTAGAGAGATTTAGACCAGGTATACGCAGCATCCTTTGTACTCTTGCTACTCATTGATTGATGAACACAAAAGAGAAAAGGCAAACACTAGTGAGCAGCAAGACCTTCAAGCTTCACCTTACATCTTGGTTGTGGTCTGAGTTGTAACATAACGGTTCATCAACATGTATACTTGCCTGCTAAATGGAACACTATTATTAGTGTTTGAAGTCAAGTATAGTCAATGTATCGAATCTGAATCGTCTTAAATGTTGCTCATCCCTCACTTTCATAGTTTAAGAGAGGAGATAGGCTACATAAACCTCAGATTCCACCGACTAAGACAAAACTACCCTAGTCTTATCCAATTCTTAGAGGCATAATCGAGCCCCACATCCTCGGTCGTGGTAGAGTGTCAGAGGTGTTCTTTCTCTAGGCGGTTGTCATACCTATGGGTAGATATGATATGTCGTGTTTATAGACGTCGGAGCCTGTGCTATCTGACACTATAGTTTTTAGCTAGTGCAGCCTTTTGTACTTGATAATGCTATATAGTACATTTCACATGCGCACACATGGCTATAGAATTGATGCACGTGCAATGTAGTGATCTTGAGTACTGTACAGCCTAAGTTGTGGTAACAACATACTTGTGAGGCCTATACACTAATAGAAAAGAGCTCTAAGCCTAAGGTGGGGTTTAATTTTTCAGACGGTTTCGGCTATCAAGCGTCAGTGGTATTTCTAGTGTTGGTTTCTTAAGAAAACAACCCGTAGAAATCATATTTCTATAGGTGGTTCGTTAATAAAACCATCACTAGAAATCCATGATTTCTACAAGTGGGTTTTTAAGGAACTACTTATAAAAATCGATTTCTAGTACGGCAGTTTTCTTAAGAATCCACCACTAGAAATTATTTTTATCATGATTTTTTTGAGTTTTTCATATAACCTCGTATGAAAAAACCACCAATATAAAAGTTGTAGATCTCTATAAGTTATGAAACTTTGTAGCTAACAACTTTTTTATTTGAAATTATTTTGGCTCTCAAAAATTGCATCTAAATTTATCATATTTAAAATGCAAATTTTGCAAACGACCTCGAATGGGAAAAGTACCAAAATAAAAGGTGTAGAACTTCAAAAGTTACGAAACTTTTTAGTTGACAACCTTTTGGTTTGAATTCGTTTATAGCCCCAAATAGACAATTTATACTAAGATTGTTCGAATATGTGGACAACAAAACTGCAATGATACAAAGTATGTGATAGGTGGGGTGGTAGAAGAGCTACGTACGAGGGTGAGGTCGTGGAATCAAATCCCACTAGCTACGTAGCACGTGAATTTTACGTGAAAAAATGCAGTGACTTGCGACTTCAACGGGTGGGTGGGGCATGGATGAGGCCTCTCCTAATGTTTATAGTTTTTTGGCTATTTTTAAAGCCCATTTTTTATTTCATAGAAAAGATTTTTACTGACAATTTTATTATCTCGACCGCCAGTAGAAATCGATTTCCACGGGCGGTTCTCAGTAACCTGCTTGTACAAATAATTATTTCTATTGGCCCTAGCACTGGCGGCGCTGAAAAGCGACAGTGCAAATAGGTTCACAACCGCCTCTGTAAAGCTTCTTTGTACTAATGATATTGTCATCCATCACATATTTAATGGGTTGTACCTTATACTTATTCATCAAACGAAAGTTATGGACTTATCCTTAAGCCCTTAGATGTGAGGTTCATTCCCGAAGGTTGTACTGTCCATGGTGGACCCAACATATACGTACTTCTATCATATGATAGTATTACACTATGGTCTGTTGGTCTCTTGTCCCCATAGTGCCTCAAGCAACAAAAGGCTCAAAGTTTGACAGCCTTCATGAGGCAAGGTAGGGAAGCTTAATGACCTCGAGGCTAGCAGAGGACCCCTAGTGCCTAAGTGATGTTGTGTGCCTCAGGTCCCAAATTGCCTCGAGCACCAAGACGAGATAACATCTATGGGCATGAGGGGCACTATGGGTCTACTCTCATGAGCATAGTAAGGCATGAGGGGCCTCGGGAGCTTTAAACTGCTACCTACTGTCTAGGGTCACAAGGCTCCCTAAAGACTTATATTAATCATTCTCTATGTTGTCTTAGGCACTATATGCTCTAGACCCTTAGATTGCGTCATGGTTTAGTGGGCCCTAGTTCTCTCTCACTACTAGAGAACAAGGTTTCCATCCATTAATTTTAGTATTGGTTTCTTAAGAACTCGTACTGAAATTAAGAGAAGGAACCCAATTAAAAATTTCAATACCAGTTTTAACTGCTCAGAGCTTTAGGCCCTGTTTGGCATAGCTCTAGCTCTAGAAAATTTGGTGGAGTTGGTGGAGCAAATGATTAGGTTCTCCACAAAATATGGTTTGCTACTAATTTCTATATAAGGTGTGACAACCCTTTTGAAGTTAAGGGCAACCCCTCTAGGAAAAGAATACCTACTAAAGTCATGTGGTACTTCCCTATAATACCACGATTGAAGTGTTTGTTTAATAACAAAGAGCACACAAAAATGAAGCGGTGGCACAAAAAGAGCATAAGGTGATGCTATGTTGAGACCCCAACCGATGGTTTAAAGTTGCTTTAATGTTCCCAGAGTTTGTAGAGGATGCGAGAAATGTAAGGATTGGTTTAAGCATCGATGGCATGAACCCATTCAGTGAGCAGAGCAACGATCATAGCACTTGGCCTGCGACTCTATGTATGTACAACCTACCTCCCTAGTTATGTAAAAGCAAAAGTTTGTTAAGTTGTTGTTAAGGAAATCTCGATAATGTTTAAGAAATTGGAGAAGGGTATGCACATGGATCAAGTTTCGAAAGTAAAACATATATACATAAGGGATTTATACTAGTTTGGGCTCTTGAGATGAGATAACACCCTACGTTTAGGTTGCTGGTGGCTATGGTTCTGATTGATTGTCCCATTAGGTTCATTTCCTCCCCCCTTTTAGAACTGAAGAAAGGAGGCTGTTACAAGAAATGCAGATCTAGATTAGAACCTCTTATATCCAAAAGGCTTCCTTGTATTTCGAGTGTCGTTTGTTACAACATAATCATGAGGATAAGCCTCATCAGCTTGGCGCCTGACCTTTTCTACGACACTATTGCCTAGTCGTTTCGATCTGTGCCTGATTTTGAGCCCCACTTGTGGGTTTGGCCAAGTTGTGTTGTTGGCGGTTCTTATGCTAATTGGATTTTTACTTGACGAGCACACGGAGACCACTATAGCTTTCACCCGGGAGGATTCCAAGGTATCATAATTTTCCACAGGGAAGCATCAAGAAAGGAAACTAATTCATCACCCATCTAGTTACTAGTAACTCTTTCATTCCAACTGAAAGTTTGGATATAACAACCAAACCATGGGATAAAACACCAGGTACCATTCGTGTTTTTCTTAATGAGTGGCTAGGAGGACAACATGACAAAGATTATGCTCATGATTAGCACTTCTAAACTAATGTTATCCAGATAGACTAAGTTGGGTCAAAACATTGTTCTATTAGAGGTAAAACTTTATAAAGTGATCTATGCTTACTTTGGCCATCGAGCTATAAGAGCCACTTTCGAGCACCAGTGTTGATAACCTAGACAAGAAAGGTGTGATTTACATAGAATCTTCTAAAGCGACTACATGATCACAACCCAAATGATGGCGGTGGAATACATAGGGTACACTCCCACTATCACTAAGAGGACCCACATAATAGCCAAGGTGTGCCCCAACTACACACCAAGGCAACCAAAATCTATGTCAGGGTTGTGTGCTTCCTAGGAAAAACAACCAGCTTAAGCATGGAGGTTACTACTACTCTAATGGGCATGTTAGAGCAGCACACAATACTTATACAACTTAACTATAAGCATGCATAAGGTTCTCATAAGCATGACTGACTAAACTAAGCATTACCTCATGAATTATAACTAAATCTTAAAGGACATTCAATCATTATGATTGTATATTACCATAAAGAAAGAATGTAATAATCGTATGAAGTAAAGAAAGAATTTATATGAAATACCTTAGGTCACACTGGAGAGGAACACAAGAGGACTCATACCAGACTCTTGTTGATGAGTCTAGAATGATAGAGCTTTGACTCTTAACTCCTAACTAAAACATTTATTTAGGAAGGAAGCACCATCCAAGGAGCGCCTCTGAGGGAGAAGGGGTGTTACATGCTAAGGTGTGTCGTGTGGTGTGAGGGGAGGATCTATTTATAGGGGGTGACTTAGGGGAGTGGAGAAACTTCCCTTGATTCTAGCTACTGCCATGACCATACATGCACGTCCTTGAGGCTTCCATGTGAGTCCAACCATCAAGAGATAAGCATTGGTGTCTTGGTAGTGGCTGGCCGGCCTGCCTGCCTATGGGACGAATGGGCTTACATGTGGGGACGATCGACCATAGCCCTGGGACTTGGCCATTTTGTTAATTCCCCCTTGCTCCATTTGATGAATATCTTGTGGAATCTTGAGCTTCTCCCTACTAAACACTAAAAAAATCACACAACTTGTGAAATTTATTAGTTCAATGCACATAATTTGTATAATTTGGCTCATACCCCATTAATTCATTGAGTTAATGGTGGTTGATATCGAATAATGACTGCCAAGATATGTACTGGACCGAGTTGTAGTCTTGGCTGAGTTGTAGGTGTCTCAAGCTAGACCCACAAAACTACTACCTTTATATATAGCTTCTCAAGGTACCCCTAGTACGTATCCTTCACAGTTGCCCCCAAGTTTCACTCATATGAATAGCTAGTTCAGGTGGGGGAAACTTTTTGATACATACAGGAAGATTTGTACGTCTTCCTCTAGACTCATTATTCATCTGAGTTCGTGACCTTTTCATGTTGTCTAGCAGAACTTTTGTGACATAGTTGCCCATCAGGGCAAGTTAGATTCCACTGACTTTTGCCTACTAAGACCTTCAATGTTATTGTTATGATTTTCGTGTATCTCAATCATGCACCTCTATTGCATCTTGTGGATGTAGCCCTTAAGCTTGACTTAGTAGAGTTATCAGCATGGGTAAGTCGGACTCTAATGTCTTCAAAAATTATCCCTTGATCCTTCATTGGTTTGATCCTTTTAGTGCAGACTAGAATCCAGTCCTCAAGCTTTTTGGGATGAGAGATTTTCTTTAAAGGAGATTCCTAGTTGCCCCTAGAATGGCTTCTTTGGCCATCATAGATTGCGTTGAATTCAGATCTTGAGGTCTGATGGTTTCCATCCCCCTGAAGGAGACAAGAAGCGGCTCTTGGAAGAGTTCTTTTAGGGCTAAATCCTGGGATTTAGTAGCACTTGAGCTCATGATGGAGCCCATCTTCTCTTTTTTTAAGATTGCACCATAGGGTCCATTTTTGTACCTTCGAAGAGGAGTTATGTGGTTTGCCGCGATTAGTTTTCTCCTGCACTCAGAAGGGTTTTTCTATGGCCCTTTTGGTGAACCAAGCCAAAAGGGATTTCTCTATCCAAGTATCATTTTAATGGGGGCGATTGGGTCCCTCAATACCCTTAGAGTGACTTAACAAAATGTAATGTGAGTATGGTGGAGGTTCTTTCTTTGCTTGGCACCGAGTGGAAGAAGAGCAATATAGGTGGTACCCCCACTCTTCTCATGAGGGACCCCAATTCTGCCAAAGCCAAATCATCAAGGTATTTCTAGCAGTGGGGCTATTGCCTAGTACCCTTACGCTGATGACCGGTTTCGACAGAGTTAGGGTGCTCAACCGTCTTTTATCCTTCAAGAAAAATCATCAAGATGTGATTAGTAATAGCAAATTCATAAGGCATTTTCAAAATAAGCGAGGAATAGTGATTGTAAGAGTCATCCATAAGCATGATACAAAAGTCAAGTTGTTTAATTTTCTTACTAGAAGGAATTAAACATATAATTGGCGCAAATGCTCGATATTCCAAGGATTAGGAATGGTAGAATCGTGTTCCTATTCGAGCCCATAAGTGCCCATCCAAAGCACTTCCGAGATGACATAAGGGCCCTCCCAATGTAGTGACAACTTGTGCTTATCTTTTATGTTTTGGATCCTCCACAACACAAGGTCCCCTATGTCAATGCTTTAGTCCCAAACATTTCGAGAGAAATACTTTCTCATAGCTTGTTGGTACTTGTTTATTTTATGATGGTCGAGTCCCTTGCTTCCTTAAGTTTGTCGAGATCAATAATTCAGCCTTCGTGGGAGCAATCCTCAGTAAAGTTTAGGATTTTGAAAGAATGGTATACTACTTTTGATGGTAACATGGCCTCTGACCTGTAAACCAAAAAGAAAGGGGTTTGTCCCATGGCTAAGCTTGGTGATGGCTAGAGTCTCTAGGGAACCGTGGGCAGCTCCATCCATCTTCTTGCATATGGATGTAGACGATCAAAGATTCTAGGAATTAGTTCTTTCAAAATGAGGCCATTGGCCCTTTATACCTAACCATTGCTCTAGGGATGATGAAAGGGAAATGTGCCCTTGGGCCATTTCTAAGTATTTTGGTGATTGTGTGCCAACACAAGTGGACTAATGTTAATCTATGCAAAGTGATGGATAAAGTGCAAATCAAGTAAAACGGTATGTTTCTAAGACTTAGTACATTGTTTTGGAGACTAATGTATTGTGTCTAAGTGCTGGAAACAGGAGAAATCAAGTTGGAAAAGAGACGGCTTTGTTCAGCCATAGACTGCTCGGTCTGGGTGCACCGAACTGTCCGGTGTTGCACCGGACAGTGTCTGGTGCGCCAGGCCGACGTCTGTCAACTGGCTGCTCTCGGGAAGCAATTAACGGCGTACGGCTATAAATCACCGGACTGTCCGGTGGTGCACCGGACTGTCCGGTGAGCCAACAGTCGGCCGGGCCAACGGTCGGCCGCATAATCCGCATGCGACGCGTGGCAAGAGCCAACGGTCAGAAGGGGCACCAGACTGTCCGGTGTGCACCGGACAGTGTCCGGTGCGCCAACGGCTCCAAAGCGCCAACGGTCGGCTTCGCCAAAGAAGGAAAGAAATCCGCACCGAACTGTCCGGTGCACCAGGCGATAGAAGGCAAGAATTGCCTTCTTGAAATGCTCTCAACGGCTCCTAGCTGCCTTGGGGCTATAAAAGGGACCCCTAGGCGCATGGAGGAGTACACCAAGCATTCATTGAGCATTGTTGATCACTCACACTTCATTCTTGCGCACTTGTTTGACATTCTTAGTGATTTGAGCTCTGTTCTAGTGAGAACCTTGAGATATTGTCTTGAGCTCAAGTCGTGATCTTGTGTGTGCGTATTTGCTGTGGATTTGAGTGTGTTGCTTCCCTCCCTTACTCTTTTGCTTCATATTGATTCTTATTGTAAGGGCGAGAGACTCCAAGTTGTGGAGATTCCTCGCAAACGGGAAAAGAGCAAAGTAAAGAAGAACACCGTGGTATTCAAGTTGATCATTGGATCACTTGAGAGGAGTTGAGAGCAACTCTCATCCATTGGGACGCCGCAACGTGGAGTAGGCAAGTTTTGTACTTGGCCGAACCATGGGATAAATCCTCGTGTCTCTTGTGCTTGTCTTTATTGTGTCTATTGTGATTCACAAGAGCTCTCCTCTCTACTCACTTGATTTCAGTGTTCTAACTCTTAATCAAGTTTGTGGTGTTAAGTTTTAAGTTTTACAGGATCACCAATTCACCCCCCCCTCTAGGTGCTCTTAATTGGTATCGGAGCCATTCTCTTCAATAAAGGGACTAATCGCCCGAAGAGATGGATCCTAGGGGCAAGGGGATGGTGGTCAATGATAAGGAGAAGGAGTCCTTCGTCAATGATCCAAAAGATGACAAGCCTACTGACTCGGGCTCAAGCCACAAAAGAAAAGACGGGAAGAAGAAGAAAACAAGGCGCATCAAGGAGATAGTCTACTACAACAGCAACAAATCTTCCTCTTCCCAAAAGGATGACGACAACAACTACGAGAAAAAGAAGACGGTTAATTCAAACTTTTCTTTTGATTATTCTCGTATTCCGCAAAGTACAAGTGCTCATTTACTCTCCATTCCACTTGGTAAACCTTCTCACTTTGATGGAGAGGACTACGGATTTTGGAGTCACAAAATGCATAGTCACTTGTTCTCTCTCCATCCAAGCATATGGGAGATAGTAGAGAGTGGAATGCAATTTGATAGTACTGATAGTCCCACATTTATCAATGAGCAAATTCACAAAAATGCACAAGCTACTACTGTTCTTCTAGCTTCATTGTGCAGGGATGAATATCATAAGGTGAGCGGCTTGGATAACGCCAAGCAGATTTGGGACACCCTCAAAATCTCACATGAGGGGAACGACGTCACCATGCTCACCAAGATGGAGTTGGTGGAGGGCGAACTTGGGAGATTCGCAATGATCAGGGGCGAGGAGCCAACCCAAACGTACAACCGGCTCAAGACCCTCGTCAACAAAATAAGGAGCCATGGAAGCACGCGATGGACGGACCACGACGTCGTCTACCTAATGCTAAGGTCCTTTACTATCCTTGATCAACATCTTGTGAACAATATTCGTGAGAATCCTAGGTACACCAAGATGACGCCCGAGGAGATACTTGGAAAGTTCGTAAGCGGGCGAATGATGATCAAGGAGGCTAGATACGTTGATGATGCGTTGAATGTCCCAATCCATGAGCCTCAAACCGTAGCTCTTAAAGCAACGAGGAGCAAGGAGGCGCTACCTAGCAAGGTGGGCACAAGTCGAGGCGGCGGGGCTCAATGAGGAAGAGATGGCCCTCATCATCAAGCGCTTCAAGACGGCGCTAAGGGGTCGCAAGGAGCATCCCAACAAGACCAAAACAAAGGGGAAGCGCTCATGCTTCAAATGTGGTAAGATTGGTCACTTTATCGCTAACTGTCCCGATAATGATAGTGACCAGGAACAAGGGAACAAGAGGGAAAAGAAGAAGGCTTACAAGAAGGCTAAGGGCGAGGCACACCTTGGAAAGGAGTGGGACTCGGATTGTTCGTCGTCCAACTCCGACAACGAAGGACTCGCCGCCACCGCCTTCAACAAGTCGGCCCTCTTCCCCAATGAGCATCACACCTGCCTCATGGCAAGGGAAAAGAAGGTAAGCACTCATGATACTAGTACTTACTCTTCCTCAAGTGATGAAGAATCTAGCGATGATGAGATAGACTATTCATGCTTATTCAAGGGCCTAGATAGAACTAAGGTTGATAAGATTAATGAATTAATTGATGCCTTGAATGATAAAAATAGGTTATTAGAAAAGCAAGAGGATCTTTTGTATGAAGAACATAATAAGTTTGTATAGGCACAAAAATCCTTTGCTTTAGAAATTAAAAGGAATGAAATGCTTTCTTGTGAATTGTCTACATGCCATGACTCCATTTCTAGCTTAAAGAGCATAAATGATGATTTGAATGCTAAGTTAGAAATAGCTAATAAATCAACATCTTGTGTAGAACATGTTGCAATTTGCAATAGGTGTAAAGATATCAATGTTGATGCTTGTAGTGAACACCTAGTTTCAATTACTAAACTAAATGATGAAGTAGCTAGTCTTAATGCCCAACTTAAGACTAGCAAGAGTGATTTTGATAAACTAAAATTTGCAAGGGATGCCTACACGGTTGGTAGACACCCCTCAATTAAGGATGGGCTTGGCTTCAAGAGGGAAGCCAAGAACTTGACAAGTCATAAGGCTACCATCTCCATCAAGGAGAAAGGGAAGGCCCCTATGGCAAATAGTATTCAAAAGAACCATGCTTTCTTATATCATGATAGGAGATATTCTAGGAATGTTCATCATGATAGAAGTTGCAATGATATTGTTTCACATGCTTATGATTCAAATGCAATGTTTGCTTCAAGTTCTTCTATGATGTATGATAGAAGTTTGGCTAGGAAAAATGTCATTCATCATGTGCCTAGGAGAAACGCTCGTGTGCCTAGGAAAACAAGTAGTGAACCTTCTACAATTTATCATGCTTTAAATGCTTCCTTTGCTATTTGTAGAAAGGATAAGAAGGTGGTTGCTAGAAAATTAGGGGCAAAATGCAAGGGAGATAAAACTTGCATTTGGGTCCCTAAAGCTATTTGTACTAACCTTGTAGGACCCAACATGAGTTGGGTACCTAAGACCCAAGCCTAAATTTGCCTTGCAGGTTTATGCATCCGGGGGCTCAAGCTGGATTATCGACAGCGGATGCACAAACCACATGACGGGGAAAAGAGGATGTTCTCTTCCTACGTCAAGAACAAGGATCCCCAAGATTCAATCATATTCAATGATGGGAACCAAGGCAAGGTGAAAGGGTTAGGAAAAATTGCTATTTCATCCGAGCACTCTATTTCTAATGTGTTCTTAGTTGAGTCGCTTGGATATAACTTGTTGTCTGTGAGTCAACTTTGTAATATGGGGATATAACTGTTTATTCACCAATGTAGATGTGTATGTCTTTAGAAGAAGTGATGGTTCATTAGCTTTTAAGGGTGTACTAGACGGCAAACTTTATTTAGTTGATTTTGCAAAAGAGGAGGCCGGTCTAGATGCATGCTTAATTGCTAAGACTAGCATGGGCTGGCTGTGGCATCGCCGTTTAGCACATGTGGGGATGAAGAACCTTCACAAGCTTCTAAAGGGAGAACACGTGATAGGTCTAACTAATGTAACTTTCGAAAAAGATAGACCTTGTGCAGCTTGTCAAGCAGGTAAACAGGTGGGAAGCTCTCATCATGCCAAAAATGTGATGACAACATCAAGACCCCTGGAGTTACTTCATATGGATCTCTTCGGACCCGTCGCCTATCTAAGCATAGGAGGAAGTAAGTATGGTCTTGTTATAGTTGATGATTTTTCCCGCTTCACTTGGGTATTCTTTTTGCAGGATAAATCTGAAACCCAAGGGACCCTCAAGCGCTTCCTAAGGAGAGCCCAAAACGAGTTTTAGCTCAAGGTGAAGAAGATAAGGAGCGACAATGGGTCCAAGTTCAAGAACCTTTAAGTGGAGGAGTATCTTGAGGAGGAAGGAATCAAGCACGAGTTCTCCGCTCCCTACACACCACAGCAAAATGGTGTGGTAGAGAGGAAGAACAGGACGCTACTAGACATGGCGAGGACGATGCTTGGTGAATTCAAGACGCCCGAACGGTTTTGGACGGAAGCCGTGAGCACGACTTGCCACGCCATAAACCGGGTCTATCTTCATCGCATCCTCAAGAAGACTTCATATGAGCTTCTAACCAGTAACAAACCCAATGTGTCTTACTTTCGTGTATTTGGGAGCAAATGTTACATTCTAGTGAAGAAGGTAGAAATTCTAAGTTTGCTTCCAAAGCTGTAGAAGGGTTTTTGTTAGGTTATGACTCAAATACAAAGGTGTATAGGGTCTTCAACAAATCATCGGGTTTGGTTGAAGTCTCTAGCGACGTTGTATTTGATGAGACTAATGGCTCTCCAAGAGAGCAAGTTGTTGATCTTGATGATGTAGATGAAGAAGATGTTTCCGACGGCCGCAATACGCACCATGGTGATTGGAGATGTGAGGCCACTGGAACAAAAGGAGCAAGATCAACCTTCTTCCTCAACAACGATGCATCCCCCAACTCAAGAAGATGAACAGGTTCATCAAGAGGAAGTGTGTGATCATGGGGAGCACAAGATGATCATTTAATGGAGGAAGAAGCACAACCGGCACCTCCAACCAAAGTTCGAGCGACGATTCAATGGAATCATCCCGTCGACCAAATATTGGGTGACATAAGCAAGGGAGTAACTACTCGTTCTAGATTAGTTAATTTTTGTGAGCATTACTCCTTTGTCTCTTCTATTGAGCCTTTCAGGGTAGAAGAGGCCTTGCTAGATCTGGACTGGGTGTTGGCCATGCAAGAGGAGCTCAACAATTTCAGAGAAATGAAGTTTGGACACTGGTGCCTTGTCCCAAGCAAAACGTTTGTGGAACCAAGTGGGGTGTTCTGCAACAAACAAGACGAGCACGGGGTGGTGACAAGGAACAAGGCATGACTTGTGGCAAAAAGGTTATGTCCAAGTCGCAGGTTTGGACTTTGAGGAGACTTTGCTCCTGTGGCTAGGCTAGAGTCAATTCGCATATTGTTAGCCTATGCTACTCACAATTCTTTCAAGTTGTTCCAAATGGATGTGAAGAGCGCTTTCCTCAACGGGCCAATTAAGGAGGAGGTGTACGTGGAGCAACCCCCTGGCTTCGAGGATGAACAGTACCCCAAACCACGTGCGTAAGCTCTCTAAGGCGCTCTATGGACTTAAGCAAGCCCCAAGAGCATGGTATGAATGCCTTAGAGACTTTTTAATTGCTAATGCTTTCAAGGTTGGGAAAGCCGATCCAACTCTTTTTACTAAGACTTGTGATGGTGATCTTTTTGTGTGCCAAATTTATGTCGATGACATAATATTTGGTTCTACTAACCAAAAGTCTTGTGAAGAGTTTAGCGGGGTGATGACTCAAAAGTTTGAGATGTCGATGATGGGCGAGTTAAGCTATTTCCTTGGGTTCCAAGTGAAGCAACTCAAGGATGGGACCTTCATCTCCCAAACGAAGTACACGCAAGACTTGATCAAGCGGTTTGGGATGAAGGACGCCAAGCCCGCAAAGACTCCAATGGGAACCGACGGACACACCGACCTCAACAAAGGAGGTAAGTCCGTTAATCAAAAGGCATACCGGTCAATGATAGGGTCTTTACTTTATTTATGTGCTAGTAGACCGGATATTATGCTTAGCGTATGCATGTGTGCCAGATTTCAATCCGACCCAAGGGAGTGTCACTTGGTGGCTGTGAAGCGAATTCTTAGATATTTAGTTGCTACGCCTTGCTTCGGGATCTGGTATCCAAAGGGGTCTACCTTTGACTTAATTTGATATTCAGACTCCGACTATGCTGGATGTAAGGTCGATAGGAAGAGTACATCGAGGAACGTGCCAATTCTTAGGAAGGTCCCTGGTGTCGTGGAGTTCTAAGAAACAAACTTCTGTTGCCCTAGCCACCACTGAGGCCGAGTATGTTGCCGCAGGACAGTGTTGCGCGCAACTACTTTGGATGAGGCAAACCCTCAGGGACTTTGGCTACAATCTGAGCAAAGTCCCACTCCTATGTGATAATGAGAGTGCTATCCGCATGGCGGATAATCCTGTTGAACACAGCCACACAAAGCACATTGACATCCGACATCACTTTTTGAGAGACCACCAGCAAAAGGGAGATATCGAAGTGTTTCATGTTAGCACCGAGAACCAGCTAGCCGATATCTTTACCAAGCCTCTAGATGAGTCGACCTTTTGCAAGCTGCATAGTGAGCTCAATGTCTTAGATTCGCGGAACCTGGATTGACTTATAGCATACATGTGTTTTATGCCTTGATCATGTCCCTTAATGCATTTTGTTGTTTATTTATGGTGCTCAAGTTGTACAAGCACTCCCCGGACCTCACAAGTCCAATTGCAAGTGATGCACATATTTAGGGAGAGATGTGCTACAACTTGACCCTTTGAGACTAACTGTGTGCTTGAGTTTGCTTAATTTAATCTCAAAGGAGGTTTGAAAGGGAAAAGGTGGACTTGGACCATGCAAGACTTCCACTGCACTTCGATGAAAGAGTAACTACTTCCAAGTTCATCTTTGTACTCTTATTGCCTTTTTACTCTTAGTTGAAGATTTTGGTGAGGCAATGGGGTTAAAGGGCCAAGATTGATCCCTTTGGTGCTTAATGCCAAAGGGGGAGAAAATAAAGCCAAAGCAAGAAATGGATCAGCTACCACTTGAGAATTTTGAAAATAGTAGAATAGAGATTTTGATTTGTCAAAAATCTCTTGGTTGTCTCTTATTGTCAAAAGTTGGTCTCTTGTGGGGAGAATGGTTGATTATGGGAAATAGGGGGAGTTTTTGAAATCTTTGATCAATTCTTCTTGGAACAACTCTCTTTATGTCTCAACAAGTGTGTTTGACTTAGAGATAGGGAACTGAGGTTGATTTGCAAAAACAAACCAAGTGGTGGCAAAGAATGATCCATATATGCCAAAATTGAATCAAAACAATTTTGAGTTCTCATTTGTATTGATGTTGCACTTTCTTTAGTTGCTTTTTATTGTGTTGGCATAAATCACCAAAAAGGGGAGATTGAAAGGGAAATGTGCCCTTGGGCCATTTCTAAGTATTTTGGTGATTGTGTGCCAACACAAGTGGACTAATGTTAATCTATGCAAAGTGATGGATAAAGTGCAAATCAAGTAAAAAGGTATGTTTCTAAGACTTAGTACATTGTTTTGGAGACTAATGTATTGTGTCTAAGTGCTGGAAACAGGAGAAATCAAGTTGGAAAAGGGACGGCTTTGTTCAGCCATAGACTGCTCGGTCTAGGTGCACCGGACTGTCTGGTGGTGCACCGGACAGTGTCCGGTGCGCCAGGTCGGCGTCTGTCAACTGGCTGCTCTCGGGAAGCAATTAACGGCGTACGGCTATAAATCACCGGACTGTCCGGTGAGCCAACAGTCGGTCGTGCCAACGGTCGGCCGCATAATCCGCATGCGACGCGTGGCAAGAGCCAACAGTCAGAAGGGGCACCGGACTGTCCGGTGTGCACCGGACAGTGTCCGGTGCGCCAACGGCTCCAAAGCGCCAACGGTCGGCTTCGCCAAAGAAGGAAAGAAATCCGCACCGGACAGTGTCCGGTGGTGCACCGGACTGTCCGGTGCGCCAGGCGACAGAAGGCAAGAATTGCCTTCTTGAAATGCTCTCAACGGCTCCTAGCTGCCTTGGGGCTATAAAAGGGACCCCTAGGCGCATGGAGGAGTACACCAAGCATTCCTTGAGCATTGTTGATCACTCACACTTCATTCTTGCGCATTTGTTCGACATTCTTAGTGATTTGAGCTCTGTTCTAGTGAGAACCTTGAGATATTGTCTTGAGCTCAAGTCGTGATCTTGTGTGTGCGTATTTGCTGTGGATTTGAGTGTGTTGCTTCCCTCCCTTACTCTTGTGCTTTATATTGATTCTTATTGTAAGGGCGAGAGACTCCAAGTTGTGGAGATTCCTCGCAAACGGGAAAAGAGCAAAGTAAAGAAGAACACCGTGGTATTCAAGTTGATCATTGGATCACTTGAGAGGAGTTGAGTGCAACTCTCGTCCATTGGGACGCCACAACGTGGAGTAGGCAAGTTTTGTACTTGGCCGAACCACGGGATAAATCCTCGTGTCTCTTGTGCTTGTCTTTATTGTGTCTATTGTGATTCACAAGAGCTCTCCTCTCTACTCACTTGATTTCAGTGTTCTAACTCTTAATCAAGTTTGTGGTGTTAAGTTTTAAGTTTTACAGGATCACCTATTCACCCCCCCCCTCTAGGTGCTCTCAGATGAGCCACCGAGGCAAAATTCACTATAATCTCGATTTCTAAATAGAATTCCATGATGGCTTGGATTGTGAATTGGCTTCCATTGTCTATTATGATGGATCTTGGAATCCCAAACCAGTGAAATATCTCTTGCATGAATTCTACTACTCTGAATGTTGTGATTTTTGCCATAGGCTTCACTTCGATCCACTTGGTGAATTTGTTGATGGCCATGAATAGAAAAGCAACTCCACCCTTTGTCGTTTGAAGGGACCGATGACGTCCAAGCACCAAGTGGAAGAGGCCAAGTAACAAGGATAGTCTAGAGTTGTGTAGCTAGGACATGGGCCTGGTGCAAAAAAACTAACACCCTTTGCAAGTCTATACCAGCTATTGGGCATCTGTTACACCAGTCGGCTCAAAAAACCTTATTGGTAGGCTTTCCCCATCAATGTTTTTGCCCCTATATGGTTTCCACATACACCGACAATGATGTCTCCAACAAGGTTCTTCCCTCTTAGGTGGGAACACACCTCATTAATATTCCTGAGGCACTTTTGTTGTATTTGGACAGCTTGAGCCTTATCCTTGGGGAGGACTCTTTTCGACAAGTATTTTACGAATGACGCCCGCTAATCTGATTTTGTGGTCATCATCTTGGTCGTCTCCTTATCCAATTCCCTAGGCTCTGGTTGATTGATCAACTTAGCTTTGGAGGACTCTATGTTCCCATGAATAGTTGGAGATGATAATGAAGGACCTGTGAGGTGACCAGAGGGGGTGAATGGGAGCCACTAAAAATTCTCCTTCAAGATCAACATCGTGACTGTCATCCCAATTTTCACATGACCCCAAGAGATGAACGAAACTACATAACAGGGTAGTATTTAGTCCAATGTCGACTGAATACACCAAACTGCTACATAGGGAACTACCCAACTTCCTAGAAAAAATCTAAGTCAAAATCTCAAGGAAGAGGGAGCGACAGTGTTAGGCGTCTGGCCGGTAGTGCAGCGATGTGGTCCAGCAGTGCCAGGCACTGCAAAAGAGGCAGAATCACCTCAAACTTCACTAACATTTTGCATAGAGAGAATCAAGAAGACTGATGAAGTTTGATCATGAACAAGTCAAAGATCCTCGCATAGATTCAAAATCCTAAAGAGTGATGGGGTTTTGTTGGGGTTTTCCCAAACGAAATCAACCTAAAGAAGAACGAATCTTGCCCATGATCTGCCCAACCATGAAGCTTAAAATTATCAAGGCAAGGTCTTCCAATAGAAGGTGTCCCTAAAACAAACTCCCAACACAAGAACTCGAAGGTTCTTCACAAATCCACAATAGAAGGGAAGGGTAGAACACAAGAGCGAAATGAACCAAAAAACTTTAGTGGAAACAAAACTGAGATTTTGATTCAACGAAACATGTGGTGGAATCGACCACCCTTCCTCAGATAACACGGTGAAGATTAAAAATCATAGACGTAGTAGTTCAAAGCACTATGGGTCTCTAGCTACAAAACTATAGCAGTCTAGGAAGGGAAAACTATAAGAGCTAAAACCCTAAGCCAAAGAGATGGTTGTAACAATAGCCCACCCATTTATTTATAGAGGGTCATTACTACATCCTAAACTACCCCTAGATACATAGAGCCAATGCACTTAGCCGGA
>JAOPSE010000097.1:9437041-9534788 GCA_029449295.1 Zea luxurians
AAGACATTGTGGACCAGAAATCCTTTGATCACGCAAGAGATAACCATGGCATCATTGTGAGGATAATCCTTAAGCTGAAGGTCTTCCTGAGAGAAAGTAATTGGAATGTGGGACCATTTTGACTTGATGAAGGGTCCCTGCACTCCAACATGCTGCACCCTTCTCTGAGCCTCCTTCTTCTGCTTCTTGTTAGCCGGCTCTGAGCAAGAACCGCCTGTTATTGGGAGCACCAGCTTCGAAGCCGAAGCAGCTCCAGCTTGATTGTTGAACGAAGCCATCAGCTCAGAAAAGTGGAAGTGAGTTCACCGAGAGTGGGCGCCAATGTTGGGGGCTTGTTCTCAAATGCTAAGAGTTAAGAACAAGGCAACATAGAAAATGTTAAGTGTTAAAGTCCTTCGTCCTCCAAAACATTATATCCCTTCAGGATATAAAGAATTTCGGACGAAGGTTACGAAGGACGTACCTTCGTGAGCATAATAACAAGGGACGAAGTATTCATACAAATCATGAGGTATAAAATAAACATTTAAATATTATCATAGAATCATTCTCCATTTTTATTATCATGAACGAATATGAATAACTTCAAATTACAAATGTACCTTCGGTCCTGAGGAAAGCAAAAGTACAGGGTGTGATGCGAAGGCAAATGTCAAGTTCGCTGTGAACAGTACAGGGGTACTGTTCATCTATTTATAGACACAGGACGCAACCTGTGACGAATTACAATTATGCCCCTTACAAAAGTTTACAAACATTGACTCAGACCTCTATGGATAAAAAGGTCATTCTATCTCTATGTCGGTTTGTAACGCCGAAGCTCCATAAAAAGGAACCTTCGGCCATCTCCTGGGGACAACTTCAGCCGAAGCGCTTCTTCGTGTAAGACCTTCGGACGCAACGAAGCATGGCCCCAACACTGTCCTTGTGTTTGTTAACGTAGTCGAAGGTGACCGACATTGTTATCTTGCTAAGTGCCACGATCTGTCTCCCTCCGAAACCACAAAGAGGGAGTGTTGCATCATGTATCTTGTCATCTGGCTCTTGCATTTGCCTGAAAGCCTTTGCAAAGGTGATATCCGCTGCACTGCATGTGTCTACTAAGACATTGTGGACCAAAAATCCTTTGATGACACAAGATATGACCATTGCATCGGTTGTGAGGATAATCTTTAAGCTGAAGGTCTTCCTGAGAGAAGGTGATTGGAATATGAGACCACTTGGACTTGATGAAGGGTCCTTGCACTCCAACATGGTGTACCCTTCTCTGTGCTTCCTTCTATTTCTTGTTGGATGGTTCATAACTTGAGCCGCCAGTGATTGGGAACACCTGCTTCGTAGCCGAAGATACCACAACTTGGTTGCTTTGCGAAGCCATCGTCGCAGTTGTGGAAGTGAGTTCACCGGAGGTGGGCACCAATGTTGGTCACTTGTTCTCAAATGCTATATATCAAGAACAAGGCCAACACAATTGTTAATGGTAAAAGACCTCCGTCCTTCGAAGCATTATCTCCGCTCGGAGATAATGATCTTCAGACGAAGGTCCATGAAGGACATACCTTCATCATTTTAGCATATAAATATAAATAATGAAGCAATGGAATACAACTAGAATAAATGATAATAATTATATATCAATAATCTGTTTATATTTATATTCAATGAATATGAATATGAATAAAGATCAATAATATCATGTTACAGTAATACCTTCGGCTTGCCAGAAGGTGAGGATGCGAGAATGACGTGAGAATGATTACAATCCAGCGTGAACAGTACGAGGGCACTATTCATCTATTTATAGGCACGGGACGCAGCCCAGGTAAAATTACATTCATGCCCTCAAACACTTGTTTACAAGTAATTGAAACTGATAAGGTCTATCTAGTCATTTTTCCTTCTTTGCTTGATCTAGGCCAAAGCTATTGACCTTCAGCATCTTGCACTGTCGACAAAGCCATTGAGCTTTGTCTCAAGGAGTTGAGCCGAGGCTGAAGGTAACATCGGCAAGCTTTTGTATCATTTTGTCGAAGGTGTTTTTACCTTGAGGACCTTCGGCAGAGAAGAAGACCCCCAACAGAAACGAACAAACTGAATAAGAAATGTCTATGTGTGTCGTAAAATGGTCTTAATTAGATCATAATTTCAAGAAATGAGTATAGGATATGGAGTAATTATAGCATAAAAACTAGTTATATGTTAGCATAAATACGTATTCCGAATAGCGTAAAATCCTCATTTTTCTATAAAACCTTCAAATTTAAGCATAAATAGTGTTAGATATATTATAAATGTTGATTCACTCCCAACTATCAGCCCAAGACGCCCATGCGGTCACCATAAAATCAAGGATTTGATTAGGAGAGTTGATTTAAGGGTTTTAATTAGGTGAGTTGATTAGAGAATTTGTTTTTTATGGCAGCCAGGAACACCATAAATTAAGGTATTCCATTTTCACTATACACATGGAAAATATGGCATGCGGTATACTGGTGGATGTACTCTAGGTTCGAGCCTAAAAATCATGAGTTTTTGAGCGTAAAATCCTTAATTTTGACCGTAAATACCCAGCCAACATGAGACATTACTAACCCTGATGCGTTGTATTAATGATCGTAAAAATCCTCAAGGTTGAACATAAATATTGATGTATATATAGCTTAAATGTTGATTCACTCCAACCAACTGCCCCACACATTCCATGCGGCCACCATAAATCAAGAAATTTGATTTTTATGGCAGTTATGGATACCATAAATCAAGAGATTCCCTTTTCACTCTGTACGTGGAAAATATGGCAATGCGAGACATTGGGCGCACCGTTTTTAGCGTAAATAGTGTAAGATATAATGTAAATGTTGATATGATGGTCAGTGTGATGAGATGACGTATGCATATTTATAAAATCCTTAAGTTTGAGTGTAAATAATGTCATATATAGCATGAGTACTTAGTAAAATTAGTGTAAATGGTTCCCAAGTTATCATAAATAGTACATCTGAGAATGTGCAAGTTACCCAAGTTATCATATATAATTACCCAAGTTATTGTAAAAACATTGTACAAGTATTGGAAATGGTATACAAGATTGGTTAACGACTAAGAATATGCATAAAATCGTCGATTGTTAGTGTAAACCCTATCATTTTATATCATAACTGGTGCTCCAAAGGAGAGAAAACCTCCAATCTTGGCACAATCTTGGCGAGACAGCTAGGGTTGACAGCAAATGTCGCCATCACCTGCCTCCCACGACTTCCCCCCGTTGATGTCCGCCATCGTGGCTGGTTCCCAGCCATCAGCCTCTTTCTCCTCGGTCTCCACTATCACGTTAGTGTCCTCCTTCCATATACTTCATAGTGGGTGCAATGGGTCTGCATAAGAACAGATTTGCACACATGAAAAATGATGAATCCAACACAAAATCACATTCGATTGGAAATGGGTATCAAGAACTATTATGAATTGGCGACGGTTGGGGAGTGATCGGCGACAACAGATGAGAAGCGACGGCGTAGGGCAGAGGCAGCAGATGGTGGGGGCAGTGATGGATCGGGGAATGCCTCCTCCTCGGTCTCCACTCTCGTAGTACATTGGCGGCAAGGGCGGGGGTGGAACATGGAACCGTCGAATGACACCGTCGGGGCAGGTTTTATAAGTGTCCCATGCCTAGGCCCACCCCTGCTTGAGGTTGTGTGGCTAAACTGAAACGTATAAAGTCTTAAGGCAAAGTGATTAGTGGAGAAACGTGCGAGCATAACGTTGTGGATTCGAGCCCTATGTGACTCGTGACTTGCGATGACACGTGTGATTGTCTGGTTGATTTCTTTGGGGGTCGTTTGGAGCCCTTTATTTGAAAGAATCGGAATCTAGTCAATAGAGTGGGTTATTTGGTTTGAAATTTAACATTTCACGACTTTTCAAATTTTAAATATAAGCTATCTCAAATTCAAAGAATGGAAGGGTGAAAATTGATTTTATGCATCACTAGTCTATGTTTCTAATCTTTAACTTATAGCATGACCTTCGGTCCGCTCTCCTAATAGAATTGTAGCACATAAATATCTCTGTCGTATAGTTAACAATAGTATACAAATATATTTTAGATAAAATCATATTAGCTTAATTGATTTATGCCTAAATTACGGTTATTAAAATGGAATTCAATTCTAAGGATCCAAACGGGACGTGAATGTTTTTTAAAATTTTCTGCCATGTCTATAATTTCTAAAAATTTATTAATAGTGATGAGTTTTTTTTAATAAAATTGTAGTGTAGACCCATTACAATAAAAAAATTACTACTATAAATATTTATATCGACGGTTGTTAGATAGATGTCGATTTGTAACGGTCTTTTAGCCTGACAATTAAAAAAACACCAGTACAGATAATTTTTCTACCGATAGTACTAACCTTCTGTACTTTCTGTGCACCGGTGCGAGACTGTGTTTGTTTCAGCTTATATATTATATAATTTAGATTATAATCTGAATTATATAATTTAGATTATAATTTATTGAGATTGTAATCTATATGTAGCTATTTGGATGACCAAATTATAGGAATGAAAATTATTAATCTTTGAGACACAAAGACAAACACAACAATATCCTAGGTGCCTGTAATTTGGGGAAAAGAAGAAAAATGGAAGACATTGTAATTTTATAAACATAACCATGAGTAGTGGGCCTTTTGCAAAAAATAATCTCAAATAAGCTATTCTTGAAGAGATTATTAGATTATCATAATCTAAGTTTTAGATCATATAATCTAGACCTATAATTTAGATGTTTGTTTACTAGCTGAATTATTTATGATAGATTATATAATATAGAAAGATTATAATCGGAGTACGATGGCAGGCCTCGTCTGATTTCAGATGCACGGAAGTATGGATGATACATGAAAAGATATATCCAATTTTTTCGGCATTTATACGTTAAAACTTGCAATATAAGTACTCGTAATCTTGTCCATTTTAAATATAGAACTAAATAGATATTGCTAAATTTAGTTTTAATTTATTTTCTATTTAAAGTTAGATCCATTATTCGATAGTATCTGAAAGTACTCATAACCAAAACAAAAAGTATCATCAATCTATTTTAAGTTATCTCTTCATAATGAGTGACTAATTATTTAATTTTAGTGTTACAAATGATGTATTGAAAGCATATAATAGTGAATGTGAAAGTAACTTTTAATATTAATATAAAGTTACTAATGGCAAATAAATACTAAATTTAATTTTAGCAATTTTTCTAATTTAGTTTACACTTAATATATTTGTTGTTGTAAATTATTTTAATACTTCATTTTATTTATTTTTAGATCTAAATTAAATTATATAGTATTGAGTTTCATGATAAATATTTGTATTAATAAGTATTTTTTTCTAAATATAATATAAATTTATTAATTGATATATTTAGTTGCTAAATTATTTCATGATAACTATAATATTTGTGAAATATGTTTATAGACATATTATCGTGGTGTAACTATATTATTGAGGAAGAGAGCGTTAGGATGGAGCAAGATGCCACGTTCATGTGGCCGACAATTAGAGAGATTTAGACCAGGTATACGCAGCATCCTTTGTACTCTTGCTACTCATTGATTGATGAACACAAAAGAGAAAAGGCAAACACTAGTGAGCAGCAAGACCTTCAAGCTTCACCTTACATCTTGGTTGTGGTCTGAGTTGTAACATAACGGTTCATCAACATGTATACTTGCCTGCTAAATGGAACACTATTATTAGTGTTTGAAGTCAAGTATAGTCAATGTATCGAATCTGAATCGTCTTAAATGTTGCTCATCCCTCACTTTCATAGTTTAAGAGAGGAGATAGGCTACATAAACCTCAGATTCCACCGACTAAGACAAAACTACCCTAGTCTTATCCAATTCTTAGAGGCATAATCGAGCCCCACATCCTCGGTCGTGGTAGAGTGTCAGAGGTGTTCTTTCTCTAGGCGGTTGTCATACCTATGGGTAGATATGATATGTCGTGTTTATAGACGTCGGAGCCTGTGCTATCTGACACTATAGTTTTTAGCTAGTGCAGCCTTTTGTACTTGATAATGCTATATAGTACATTTCACATGCGCACACATGGCTATAGAATTGATGCACGTGCAATGTAGTGATCTTGAGTACTGTACAGCCTAAGTTGTGGTAACAACATACTTGTGAGGCCTATACACTAATAGAAAAGAGCTCTAAGCCTAAGGTGGGGTTTAATTTTTCAGACGGTTTCGGCTATCAAGCGTCAGTGGTATTTCTAGTGTTGGTTTCTTAAGAAAACAACCCGTAGAAATCATATTTCTATAGGTGGTTCGTTAATAAAACCATCACTAGAAATCCATGATTTCTACAAGTGGGTTTTTAAGGAACTACTTATAAAAATCGATTTCTAGTACGGCAGTTTTCTTAAGAATCCACCACTAGAAATTATTTTTATCATGATTTTTTTGAGTTTTTCATATAACCTCGTATGAAAAAACCACCAATATAAAAGTTGTAGATCTCTATAAGTTATGAAACTTTGTAGCTAACAACTTTTTTATTTGAAATTATTTTGGCTCTCAAAAATTGCATCTAAATTTATCATATTTAAAATGCAAATTTTGCAAACGACCTCGAATGGGAAAAGTACCAAAATAAAAGGTGTAGAACTTCAAAAGTTACGAAACTTTTTAGTTGACAACCTTTTGGTTTGAATTCGTTTATAGCCCCAAATAGACAATTTATACTAAGATTGTTCGAATATGTGGACAACAAAACTGCAATGATACAAAGTATGTGATAGGTGGGGTGGTAGAAGAGCTACGTACGAGGGTGAGGTCGTGGAATCAAATCCCACTAGCTACGTAGCACGTGAATTTTACGTGAAAAAATGCAGTGACTTGCGACTTCAACGGGTGGGTGGGGCATGGATGAGGCCTCTCCTAATGTTTATAGTTTTTTGGCTATTTTTAAAGCCCATTTTTTATTTCATAGAAAAGATTTTTACTGACAATTTTATTATCTCGACCGCCAGTAGAAATCGATTTCCACGGGCGGTTCTCAGTAACCTGCTTGTACAAATAATTATTTCTATTGGCCCTAGCACTGGCGGCGCTGAAAAGCGACAGTGCAAATAGGTTCACAACCGCCTCTGTAAAGCTTCTTTGTACTAATGATATTGTCATCCATCACATATTTAATGGGTTGTACCTTATACTTATTCATCAAACGAAAGTTATGGACTTATCCTTAAGCCCTTAGATGTGAGGTTCATTCCCGAAGGTTGTACTGTCCATGGTGGACCCAACATATACGTACTTCTATCATATGATAGTATTACACTATGGTCTGTTGGTCTCTTGTCCCCATAGTGCCTCAAGCAACAAAAGGCTCAAAGTTTGACAGCCTTCATGAGGCAAGGTAGGGAAGCTTAATGACCTCGAGGCTAGCAGAGGACCCCTAGTGCCTAAGTGATGTTGTGTGCCTCAGGTCCCAAATTGCCTCGAGCACCAAGACGAGATAACATCTATGGGCATGAGGGGCACTATGGGTCTACTCTCATGAGCATAGTAAGGCATGAGGGGCCTCGGGAGCTTTAAACTGCTACCTACTGTCTAGGGTCACAAGGCTCCCTAAAGACTTATATTAATCATTCTCTATGTTGTCTTAGGCACTATATGCTCTAGACCCTTAGATTGCGTCATGGTTTAGTGGGCCCTAGTTCTCTCTCACTACTAGAGAACAAGGTTTCCATCCATTAATTTTAGTATTGGTTTCTTAAGAACTCGTACTGAAATTAAGAGAAGGAACCCAATTAAAAATTTCAATACCAGTTTTAACTGCTCAGAGCTTTAGGCCCTGTTTGGCATAGCTCTAGCTCTAGAAAATTTGGTGGAGTTGGTGGAGCAAATGATTAGGTTCTCCACAAAATATGGTTTGCTACTAATTTCTATATAAGGTGTGACAACCCTTTTGAAGTTAAGGGCAACCCCTCTAGGAAAAGAATACCTACTAAAGTCATGTGGTACTTCCCTATAATACCACGATTGAAGTGTTTGTTTAATAACAAAGAGCACACAAAAATGAAGCGGTGGCACAAAAAGAGCATAAGGTGATGCTATGTTGAGACCCCAACCGATGGTTTAAAGTTGCTTTAATGTTCCCAGAGTTTGTAGAGGATGCGAGAAATGTAAGGATTGGTTTAAGCATCGATGGCATGAACCCATTCAGTGAGCAGAGCAACGATCATAGCACTTGGCCTGCGACTCTATGTATGTACAACCTACCTCCCTAGTTATGTAAAAGCAAAAGTTTGTTAAGTTGTTGTTAAGGAAATCTCGATAATGTTTAAGAAATTGGAGAAGGGTATGCACATGGATCAAGTTTCGAAAGTAAAACATATATACATAAGGGATTTATACTAGTTTGGGCTCTTGAGATGAGATAACACCCTACGTTTAGGTTGCTGGTGGCTATGGTTCTGATTGATTGTCCCATTAGGTTCATTTCCTCCCCCCTTTTAGAACTGAAGAAAGGAGGCTGTTACAAGAAATGCAGATCTAGATTAGAACCTCTTATATCCAAAAGGCTTCCTTGTATTTCGAGTGTCGTTTGTTACAACATAATCATGAGGATAAGCCTCATCAGCTTGGCGCCTGACCTTTTCTACGACACTATTGCCTAGTCGTTTCGATCTGTGCCTGATTTTGAGCCCCACTTGTGGGTTTGGCCAAGTTGTGTTGTTGGCGGTTCTTATGCTAATTGGATTTTTACTTGACGAGCACACGGAGACCACTATAGCTTTCACCCGGGAGGATTCCAAGGTATCATAATTTTCCACAGGGAAGCATCAAGAAAGGAAACTAATTCATCACCCATCTAGTTACTAGTAACTCTTTCATTCCAACTGAAAGTTTGGATATAACAACCAAACCATGGGATAAAACACCAGGTACCATTCGTGTTTTTCTTAATGAGTGGCTAGGAGGACAACATGACAAAGATTATGCTCATGATTAGCACTTCTAAACTAATGTTATCCAGATAGACTAAGTTGGGTCAAAACATTGTTCTATTAGAGGTAAAACTTTATAAAGTGATCTATGCTTACTTTGGCCATCGAGCTATAAGAGCCACTTTCGAGCACCAGTGTTGATAACCTAGACAAGAAAGGTGTGATTTACATAGAATCTTCTAAAGCGACTACATGATCACAACCCAAATGATGGCGGTGGAATACATAGGGTACACTCCCACTATCACTAAGAGGACCCACATAATAGCCAAGGTGTGCCCCAACTACACACCAAGGCAACCAAAATCTATGTCAGGGTTGTGTGCTTCCTAGGAAAAACAACCAGCTTAAGCATGGAGGTTACTACTACTCTAATGGGCATGTTAGAGCAGCACACAATACTTATACAACTTAACTATAAGCATGCATAAGGTTCTCATAAGCATGACTGACTAAACTAAGCATTACCTCATGAATTATAACTAAATCTTAAAGGACATTCAATCATTATGATTGTATATTACCATAAAGAAAGAATGTAATAATCGTATGAAGTAAAGAAAGAATTTATATGAAATACCTTAGGTCACACTGGAGAGGAACACAAGAGGACTCATACCAGACTCTTGTTGATGAGTCTAGAATGATAGAGCTTTGACTCTTAACTCCTAACTAAAACATTTATTTAGGAAGGAAGCACCATCCAAGGAGCGCCTCTGAGGGAGAAGGGGTGTTACATGCTAAGGTGTGTCGTGTGGTGTGAGGGGAGGATCTATTTATAGGGGGTGACTTAGGGGAGTGGAGAAACTTCCCTTGATTCTAGCTACTGCCATGACCATACATGCACGTCCTTGAGGCTTCCATGTGAGTCCAACCATCAAGAGATAAGCATTGGTGTCTTGGTAGTGGCTGGCCGGCCTGCCTGCCTATGGGACGAATGGGCTTACATGTGGGGACGATCGACCATAGCCCTGGGACTTGGCCATTTTGTTAATTCCCCCTTGCTCCATTTGATGAATATCTTGTGGAATCTTGAGCTTCTCCCTACTAAACACTAAAAAAATCACACAACTTGTGAAATTTATTAGTTCAATGCACATAATTTGTATAATTTGGCTCATACCCCATTAATTCATTGAGTTAATGGTGGTTGATATCGAATAATGACTGCCAAGATATGTACTGGACCGAGTTGTAGTCTTGGCTGAGTTGTAGGTGTCTCAAGCTAGACCCACAAAACTACTACCTTTATATATAGCTTCTCAAGGTACCCCTAGTACGTATCCTTCACAGTTGCCCCCAAGTTTCACTCATATGAATAGCTAGTTCAGGTGGGGGAAACTTTTTGATACATACAGGAAGATTTGTACGTCTTCCTCTAGACTCATTATTCATCTGAGTTCGTGACCTTTTCATGTTGTCTAGCAGAACTTTTGTGACATAGTTGCCCATCAGGGCAAGTTAGATTCCACTGACTTTTGCCTACTAAGACCTTCAATGTTATTGTTATGATTTTCGTGTATCTCAATCATGCACCTCTATTGCATCTTGTGGATGTAGCCCTTAAGCTTGACTTAGTAGAGTTATCAGCATGGGTAAGTCGGACTCTAATGTCTTCAAAAATTATCCCTTGATCCTTCATTGGTTTGATCCTTTTAGTGCAGACTAGAATCCAGTCCTCAAGCTTTTTGGGATGAGAGATTTTCTTTAAAGGAGATTCCTAGTTGCCCCTAGAATGGCTTCTTTGGCCATCATAGATTGCGTTGAATTCAGATCTTGAGGTCTGATGGTTTCCATCCCCCTGAAGGAGACAAGAAGCGGCTCTTGGAAGAGTTCTTTTAGGGCTAAATCCTGGGATTTAGTAGCACTTGAGCTCATGATGGAGCCCATCTTCTCTTTTTTTAAGATTGCACCATAGGGTCCATTTTTGTACCTTCGAAGAGGAGTTATGTGGTTTGCCGCGATTAGTTTTCTCCTGCACTCAGAAGGGTTTTTCTATGGCCCTTTTGGTGAACCAAGCCAAAAGGGATTTCTCTATCCAAGTATCATTTTAATGGGGGCGATTGGGTCCCTCAATACCCTTAGAGTGACTTAACAAAATGTAATGTGAGTATGGTGGAGGTTCTTTCTTTGCTTGGCACCGAGTGGAAGAAGAGCAATATAGGTGGTACCCCCACTCTTCTCATGAGGGACCCCAATTCTGCCAAAGCCAAATCATCAAGGTATTTCTAGCAGTGGGGCTATTGCCTAGTACCCTTACGCTGATGACCGGTTTCGACAGAGTTAGGGTGCTCAACCGTCTTTTATCCTTCAAGAAAAATCATCAAGATGTGATTAGTAATAGCAAATTCATAAGGCATTTTCAAAATAAGCGAGGAATAGTGATTGTAAGAGTCATCCATAAGCATGATACAAAAGTCAAGTTGTTTAATTTTCTTACTAGAAGGAATTAAACATATAATTGGCGCAAATGCTCGATATTCCAAGGATTAGGAATGGTAGAATCGTGTTCCTATTCGAGCCCATAAGTGCCCATCCAAAGCACTTCCGAGATGACATAAGGGCCCTCCCAATGTAGTGACAACTTGTGCTTATCTTTTATGTTTTGGATCCTCCACAACACAAGGTCCCCTATGTCAATGCTTTAGTCCCAAACATTTCGAGAGAAATACTTTCTCATAGCTTGTTGGTACTTGTTTATTTTATGATGGTCGAGTCCCTTGCTTCCTTAAGTTTGTCGAGATCAATAATTCAGCCTTCGTGGGAGCAATCCTCAGTAAAGTTTAGGATTTTGAAAGAATGGTATACTACTTTTGATGGTAACATGGCCTCTGACCTGTAAACCAAAAAGAAAGGGGTTTGTCCCATGGCTAAGCTTGGTGATGGCTAGAGTCTCTAGGGAACCGTGGGCAGCTCCATCCATCTTCTTGCATATGGATGTAGACGATCAAAGATTCTAGGAATTAGTTCTTTCAAAATGAGGCCATTGGCCCTTTATACCTAACCATTGCTCTAGGGATGATGAAAGGGAAATGTGCCCTTGGGCCATTTCTAAGTATTTTGGTGATTGTGTGCCAACACAAGTGGACTAATGTTAATCTATGCAAAGTGATGGATAAAGTGCAAATCAAGTAAAACGGTATGTTTCTAAGACTTAGTACATTGTTTTGGAGACTAATGTATTGTGTCTAAGTGCTGGAAACAGGAGAAATCAAGTTGGAAAAGAGACGGCTTTGTTCAGCCATAGACTGCTCGGTCTGGGTGCACCGAACTGTCCGGTGTTGCACCGGACAGTGTCTGGTGCGCCAGGCCGACGTCTGTCAACTGGCTGCTCTCGGGAAGCAATTAACGGCGTACGGCTATAAATCACCGGACTGTCCGGTGGTGCACCGGACTGTCCGGTGAGCCAACAGTCGGCCGGGCCAACGGTCGGCCGCATAATCCGCATGCGACGCGTGGCAAGAGCCAACGGTCAGAAGGGGCACCAGACTGTCCGGTGTGCACCGGACAGTGTCCGGTGCGCCAACGGCTCCAAAGCGCCAACGGTCGGCTTCGCCAAAGAAGGAAAGAAATCCGCACCGAACTGTCCGGTGCACCAGGCGATAGAAGGCAAGAATTGCCTTCTTGAAATGCTCTCAACGGCTCCTAGCTGCCTTGGGGCTATAAAAGGGACCCCTAGGCGCATGGAGGAGTACACCAAGCATTCATTGAGCATTGTTGATCACTCACACTTCATTCTTGCGCACTTGTTTGACATTCTTAGTGATTTGAGCTCTGTTCTAGTGAGAACCTTGAGATATTGTCTTGAGCTCAAGTCGTGATCTTGTGTGTGCGTATTTGCTGTGGATTTGAGTGTGTTGCTTCCCTCCCTTACTCTTTTGCTTCATATTGATTCTTATTGTAAGGGCGAGAGACTCCAAGTTGTGGAGATTCCTCGCAAACGGGAAAAGAGCAAAGTAAAGAAGAACACCGTGGTATTCAAGTTGATCATTGGATCACTTGAGAGGAGTTGAGAGCAACTCTCATCCATTGGGACGCCGCAACGTGGAGTAGGCAAGTTTTGTACTTGGCCGAACCATGGGATAAATCCTCGTGTCTCTTGTGCTTGTCTTTATTGTGTCTATTGTGATTCACAAGAGCTCTCCTCTCTACTCACTTGATTTCAGTGTTCTAACTCTTAATCAAGTTTGTGGTGTTAAGTTTTAAGTTTTACAGGATCACCAATTCACCCCCCCCTCTAGGTGCTCTTAATTGGTATCGGAGCCATTCTCTTCAATAAAGGGACTAATCGCCCGAAGAGATGGATCCTAGGGGCAAGGGGATGGTGGTCAATGATAAGGAGAAGGAGTCCTTCGTCAATGATCCAAAAGATGACAAGCCTACTGACTCGGGCTCAAGCCACAAAAGAAAAGACGGGAAGAAGAAGAAAACAAGGCGCATCAAGGAGATAGTCTACTACAACAGCAACAAATCTTCCTCTTCCCAAAAGGATGACGACAACAACTACGAGAAAAAGAAGACGGTTAATTCAAACTTTTCTTTTGATTATTCTCGTATTCCGCAAAGTACAAGTGCTCATTTACTCTCCATTCCACTTGGTAAACCTTCTCACTTTGATGGAGAGGACTACGGATTTTGGAGTCACAAAATGCATAGTCACTTGTTCTCTCTCCATCCAAGCATATGGGAGATAGTAGAGAGTGGAATGCAATTTGATAGTACTGATAGTCCCACATTTATCAATGAGCAAATTCACAAAAATGCACAAGCTACTACTGTTCTTCTAGCTTCATTGTGCAGGGATGAATATCATAAGGTGAGCGGCTTGGATAACGCCAAGCAGATTTGGGACACCCTCAAAATCTCACATGAGGGGAACGACGTCACCATGCTCACCAAGATGGAGTTGGTGGAGGGCGAACTTGGGAGATTCGCAATGATCAGGGGCGAGGAGCCAACCCAAACGTACAACCGGCTCAAGACCCTCGTCAACAAAATAAGGAGCCATGGAAGCACGCGATGGACGGACCACGACGTCGTCTACCTAATGCTAAGGTCCTTTACTATCCTTGATCAACATCTTGTGAACAATATTCGTGAGAATCCTAGGTACACCAAGATGACGCCCGAGGAGATACTTGGAAAGTTCGTAAGCGGGCGAATGATGATCAAGGAGGCTAGATACGTTGATGATGCGTTGAATGTCCCAATCCATGAGCCTCAAACCGTAGCTCTTAAAGCAACGAGGAGCAAGGAGGCGCTACCTAGCAAGGTGGCACAAGTCGAGGCGGCGGGGCTCAATGAGGAAGAGATGGCCCTCATCATCAAGCGCTTCAAGACGGCGCTAAGGGGTCGCAAGGAGCATCCCAACAAGACCAAAACAAAGGGGAAGCGCTCATGCTTCAAATGTGGTAAGATTGGTCACTTTATCGCTAACTGTCCCGATAATGATAGTGACCAGGAACAAGGGAACAAGAGGGAAAAGAAGAAGGCTTACAAGAAGGCTAAGGGCGAGGCACACCTTGGAAAGGAGTGGGACTCGGATTGTTCGTCGTCCAACTCCGACAACGAAGGACTCGCCGCCACCGCCTTCAACAAGTCGGCCCTCTTCCCCAATGAGCATCACACCTGCCTCATGGCAAGGGAAAAGAAGGTAAGCACTCATGATACTAGTACTTACTCTTCCTCAAGTGATGAAGAATCTAGCGATGATGAGATAGACTATTCATGCTTATTCAAGGGCCTAGATAGAACTAAGGTTGATAAGATTAATGAATTAATTGATGCCTTGAATGATAAAAATAGGTTATTAGAAAAGCAAGAGGATCTTTTGTATGAAGAACATAATAAGTTTGTATAGGCACAAAAATCCTTTGCTTTAGAAATTAAAAGGAATGAAATGCTTTCTTGTGAATTGTCTACATGCCATGACTCCATTTCTAGCTTAAAGAGCATAAATGATGATTTGAATGCTAAGTTAGAAATAGCTAATAAATCAACATCTTGTGTAGAACATGTTGCAATTTGCAATAGGTGTAAAGATATCAATGTTGATGCTTGTAGTGAACACCTAGTTTCAATTACTAAACTAAATGATGAAGTAGCTAGTCTTAATGCCCAACTTAAGACTAGCAAGAGTGATTTTGATAAACTAAAATTTGCAAGGGATGCCTACACGGTTGGTAGACACCCCTCAATTAAGGATGGGCTTGGCTTCAAGAGGGAAGCCAAGAACTTGACAAGTCATAAGGCTACCATCTCCATCAAGGAGAAAGGGAAGGCCCCTATGGCAAATAGTATTCAAAAGAACCATGCTTTCTTATATCATGATAGGAGATATTCTAGGAATGTTCATCATGATAGAAGTTGCAATGATATTGTTTCACATGCTTATGATTCAAATGCAATGTTTGCTTCAAGTTCTTCTATGATGTATGATAGAAGTTTGGCTAGGAAAAATGTCATTCATCATGTGCCTAGGAGAAACGCTCGTGTGCCTAGGAAAACAAGTAGTGAACCTTCTACAATTTATCATGCTTTAAATGCTTCCTTTGCTATTTGTAGAAAGGATAAGAAGGTGGTTGCTAGAAAATTAGGGGCAAAATGCAAGGGAGATAAAACTTGCATTTGGGTCCCTAAAGCTATTTGTACTAACCTTGTAGGACCCAACATGAGTTGGGTACCTAAGACCCAAGCCTAAATTTGCCTTGCAGGTTTATGCATCCGGGGGCTCAAGCTGGATTATCGACAGCGGATGCACAAACCACATGACGGGGGAAAAGAGGATGTTCTCTTCCTACGTCAAGAACAAGGATCCCCAAGATTCAATCATATTCAATGATGGGAACCAAGGCAAGGTGAAAGGGTTAGGAAAAATTGCTATTTCATCCGAGCACTCTATTTCTAATGTGTTCTTAGTTGAGTCGCTTGGATATAACTTGTTGTCTGTGAGTCAACTTTGTAATATGGGATATAACTGTTTATTCACCAATGTAGATGTGTATGTCTTTAGAAGAAGTGATGGTTCATTAGCTTTTAAGGGTGTACTAGACGGCAAACTTTATTTAGTTGATTTTGCAAAAGAGGAGGCCGGTCTAGATGCATGCTTAATTGCTAAGACTAGCATGGGCTGGCTGTGGCATCGCCGTTTAGCACATGTGGGGATGAAGAACCTTCACAAGCTTCTAAAGGGAGAACACGTGATAGGTCTAACTAATGTAACTTTCGAAAAAGATAGACCTTGTGCAGCTTGTCAAGCAGGTAAACAGGTGGGAAGCTCTCATCATGCCAAAAATGTGATGACAACATCAAGACCCCTGGAGTTACTTCATATGGATCTCTTCGGACCCGTCGCCTATCTAAGCATAGGAGGAAGTAAGTATGGTCTTGTTATAGTTGATGATTTTTCCCGCTTCACTTGGGTATTCTTTTTGCAGGATAAATCTGAAACCCAAGGGACCCTCAAGCGCTTCCTAAGGAGAGCCCAAAACGAGTTTTAGCTCAAGGTGAAGAAGATAAGGAGCGACAATGGGTCCAAGTTCAAGAACCTTTAAGTGGAGGAGTATCTTGAGGAGGAAGGAATCAAGCACGAGTTCTCCGCTCCCTACACACCACAGCAAAATGGTGTGGTAGAGAGGAAGAACAGGACGCTACTAGACATGGCGAGGACGATGCTTGGTGAATTCAAGACGCCCGAACGGTTTTGGACGGAAGCCGTGAGCACGACTTGCCACGCCATAAACCGGGTCTATCTTCATCGCATCCTCAAGAAGACTTCATATGAGCTTCTAACCAGTAACAAACCCAATGTGTCTTACTTTCGTGTATTTGGGAGCAAATGTTACATTCTAGTGAAGAAAGGTAGAAATTCTAAGTTTGCTTCCAAAGCTGTAGAAGGGTTTTTGTTAGGTTATGACTCAAATACAAAGGTGTATAGGGTCTTCAACAAATCATCGGGTTTGGTTGAAGTCTCTAGCGACGTTGTATTTGATGAGACTAATGGCTCTCCAAGAGAGCAAGTTGTTGATCTTGATGATGTAGATGAAGAAGATGTTCCGACGGCCGCAATACGCACCATGGTGATTGGAGATGTGAGGCCACTGGAACAAAAGGAGCAAGATCAACCTTCTTCCTCAACAACGATGCATCCCCCAACTCAAGAAGATGAACAGGTTCATCAAGAGGAAGTGTGTGATCAATGGGGAGCACAAGATGATCATTTAATGGAGGAAGAAGCACAACCGGCACCTCCAACCAAAGTTCGAGCGACGATTCAATGGAATCATCCCGTCGACCAAATATTGGGTGACATAAGCAAGGGAGTAACTACTCGTTCTAGATTAGTTAATTTTTGTGAGCATTACTCCTTTGTCTCTTCTATTGAGCCTTTCAGGGTAGAAGAGGCCTTGCTAGATCTGGACTGGGTGTTGGCCATGCAAGAGGAGCTCAACAATTTCAAGAGAAATGAAGTTTGGACACTGGTGCCTTGTCCCAAGCAAAACGTTGTGGGAACCAAGTGGGTGTTCTGCAACAAACAAGACGAGCACGGGGTGGTGACAAGGAACAAGGCATGACTTGTGGCAAAAGGTTATGTCCAAGTCGCAGGTTTGGACTTTGAGGAGACTTTTGCTCCTGTGGCTAGGCTAGAGTCAATTCGCATATTGTTAGCCTATGCTACTCACAATTCTTTCAAGTTGTTCCAAATGGATGTGAAGAGCGCTTTCCTCAACGGGCCAATTAAGGAGGAGGTGTACGTGGAGCAACCCCCTGGCTTCGAGGATGAACAGTACCCCAACCACGTGCGTAAGCTCTCTAAGGCGCTCTATGGACTTAAGCAAGCCCCAAGAGCATGGTATGAATGCCTTAGAGACTTTTTAATTGCTAATGCTTTCAAGGTTGGGAAAGCCGATCCAACTCTTTTTACTAAGACTTGTGATGGTGATCTTTTTGTGTGCCAAATTTATGTCGATGACATAATATTTGGTTCTACTAACCAAAAGTCTTGTGAAGAGTTTAGCGGGGTGATGACTCAAAAGTTTGAGATGTCGATGATGGGCGAGTTAAGCTATTTCCTTGGGTTCCAAGTGAAGCAACTCAAGGATGGGACCTTCATCTCCCAAACGAAGTACACGCAAGACTTGATCAAGCGGTTTGGGATGAAGGACGCCAAGCCCGCAAAGACTCCAATGGGAACCGACGGACACACCGACCTCAACAAAGGAGGTAAGTCCGTTAATCAAAAGGCATACCGGTCAATGATAGGGTCTTTACTTTATTTATGTGCTAGTAGACCGGATATTATGCTTAGCGTATGCATGTGTGCCAGATTTCAATCCGACCCAAGGGAGTGTCACTTGGTGGCTGTGAAGCGAATTCTTAGATATTTAGTTGCTACGCCTTGCTTCGGGATCTGGTATCCAAAGGGGTCTACCTTTGACTTAATTTGATATTCAGACTCCGACTATGCTGGATGTAAGGTCGATAGGAAGAGTACATCGAGGACGTGCCAATTCTTAGGAAGGTCCCTGGTGTCGTGGAGTTCTAAGAAACAAACTTCTGTTGCCCTATCCACCACTGAGGCCGAGTATGTTGCCGCAGGACAGTGTTGCGCGCAACTACTTTGGATGAGGCAAACCCTCAGGGACTTTGGCTACAATCTGAGCAAAGTCCCACTCCTATGTGATAATGAGAGTGCTATCCGCATGGCGGATAATCCTGTTGAACACAGCCACACAAAGCACATTGACATCCGACATCACTTTTTGAGAGACCACCAGCAAAAGGGAGATATCGAAGTGTTTCATGTTAGCACCGAGAACCAGCTAGCCGATATCTTTACCAAGCCTCTAGATGAGTCGACCTTTTGCAAGCTGCATAGTGAGCTCAATGTCTTAGATTCGCGGAACCTGGATTGACTTATAGCATACATGTGTTTTATGCCTTGATCATGTCCCTTAATGCATTTTGTTGTTTATTTATGGTGCTCAAGTTGTACAAGCACTCCCCGGACCTCACAAGTCCAATTGCAAGTGATGCACATATTTAGGGAGAGATGTGCTACAACTTGACCCTTTGAGACTAACTGTGTGCTTGAGTTTGCTTAATTTAATCTCAAAGGAGGTTTGAAAGGGAAAAGGTGGACTTGGACCATGCAAGACTTCCACTGCACTTCGATGAAAGAGTAACTACTTCCAAGTTCATCTTTGTACTCTTATTGCCTTTTTACTCTTAGTTGAAGATTTTGGTGAGGCAATGGGGTTAAAGGGCCAAGATTGATCCCGTTTTGGTGCTTAATGCCAAAGGGGGAGAAAATAAAGCCAAAGCAAGAAATGGATCAGCTACCACTTGAGAATTTTGAAAATAGTAGAATAGAGATTTTGATTTGTCAAAAATCTCTTGGTTGTCTCTTATTGTCAAAAGTTGGTCTCTTGTGGGGAGAATGGTTGATTATGGGAAATAGGGGGAGTTTTTGAAATCTTTGATCAATTCTTCTTGGAACAACTCTCTTTATGTCTCAACAAGTGTGTTTGACTTAGAGATAGGGAACTGAGGTTGATTTGCAAAAACAAACCAAGTGGTGGCAAAGAATGATCCATATATGCCAAAATTGAATCAAAACAATTTTGAGTTCTCATTTGTATTGATGTTGCACTTTCTTTAGTTGCTTTTTATTGTGTTGGCATAAATCACCAAAAAGGGGGAGATTGAAAGGGAAATGTGCCCTTGGGCCATTTCTAAGTATTTTGGTGATTGTGTGCCAACACAAGTGGACTAATGTTAATCTATGCAAAGTGATGGATAAAGTGCAAATCAAGTAAAAAGGTATGTTTCTAAGACTTAGTACATTGTTTTGGAGACTAATGTATTGTGTCTAAGTGCTGGAAACAGGAGAAATCAAGTTGGAAAAGGGACGGCTTTGTTCAGCCATAGACTGCTCGGTCTAGGTGCACCGGACTGTCTGGTGGTGCACCGGACAGTGTCCGGTGCGCCAGGTCGGCGTCTGTCAACTGGCTGCTCTCGGGAAGCAATTAACGGCGTACGGCTATAAATCACTGGACTGTCCGGTGAGCCAACAGTCGGTCGTGCCAACGGTCGGCCGCATAATCCTCATGCGACGCGTGGCAAGAGCCAACAGTCAGAAGGGGCACCGGACTGTCCGGTGTGCACCGGACAGTGTCCGGTGCGCCAACGGCTCCAAAGCGCCAACGGTCGGCTTCGCCAAAGAAGGAAAGAAATCCGCACCGGACAGTGTCCGGTGGTGCACCGGACTGTCCGGTGCGCCAGGCGACAGAAGGCAAGAATTGCCTTCTTGAAATGCTCTCAACGGCTCCTAGCTGCCTTGGGGCTATAAAAGGGACCCCTAGGCGCATGGAGGAGTACACCAAGCATTCCTTGAGCATTGTTGATCACTCACACTTCATTCTTGCGCATTTGTTCGACATTCTTAGTGATTTGAGCTCTGTTCTAGTGAGAACCTTGAGATATTGTCTTGAGCTCAAGTCGTGATCTTGTGTGTGCGTATTTGCTGTGGATTTGAGTGTGTTGCTTCCCTCCCTTACTCTTGTGCTTTATATTGATTCTTATTGTAAGGGCGAGAGACTCCAAGTTGTGGAGATTCCTCGCAAACGGGAAAAGAGCAAAGTAAAGAAGAACACCGTGGTATTCAAGTTGATCATTGGATCACTTGAGAGGAGTTGAGTGCAACTCTCGTCCATTGGGACGCCACAACGTGGAGTAGGCAAGTTTTGTACTTGGCCGAACCACGGGATAAATCCTCGTGTCTCTTGTGCTTGTCTTTATTGTGTCTATTGTGATTCACAAGAGCTCTCCTCTCTACTCACTTGATTTCAGTGTTCTAACTCTTAATCAAGTTTGTGGTGTTAAGTTTTAAGTTTTACAGGATCACCTATTCACCCCCCCCCCTCTAGGTGCTCTCAGATGAGCCACCGAGGCAAAATTCACTATAATCTCGATTTCTAAATAGAATTCCATGATGGCTTGGATTGTGAATTGGCTTCCATTGTCTATTATGATGGATCTTGGAATCCCAAACCAGTGAAATATCTCTTGCATGAATTCTACTACTCTGAATGTTGTGATTTTTGCCATAGGCTTCACTTCGATCCACTTGGTGAATTTGTTGATGGCCATGAATAGAAAAGCAACTCCACCCTTTGTCGTTTGAAGGGACCGATGACGTCCAAGCACCAAGTGGAAGAGGCCAAGTAACAAGGATAGTCTAGAGTTGTGTAGCTAGGACATGGGCCTGGTGCAAAAAAAACTAACACCCTTTGCAAGTCTATACCAGCTATTGGGCATCTGTTACACCAGTCGGCTCAAAAAACCTTATTGGTAGGCTTTCCCCATCAATGTTTTTGCCCCTATATGGTTTCCACATACACCGACAATGATGTCTCCAAGCAAGGTTCTTCCCTCTTAGGTGGGAACACACCTCATTAATATTCCTGAGGCACTTTTGTTGTATTTGGACAGCTTGAGCCTTATCCTTGGGGAGGACTCTTTTCGACAAGTATTTTACGAATGACGCCCGCTAATCTGATTTTGTGGTCATCATCTTGGTCGTCTCCTTATCCAATTCCCTAGGCTCTGGTTGATTGATCAACTTAGCTTTGGAGGACTCTATGTTCCCATGAATAGTTGGAGATGATAATGAAGGACCTGTGAGGTGACCAGAGGGGGTGAATGGGAGCCACTAAAAATTCTCCTTCAAGATCAACATCGTGACTGTCATCCCAATTTTCACATGACCCCAAGAGATGAACGAAACTACATAACAGGGTAGTATTTAGTCCAATGTCGACTGAATACACCAAACTGCTACATAGGGAACTACCCAACTTCCTAGAAAAAATCTAAGTCAAAATCTCAAGGAAGAGGGAGCGACAGTGTTAGGCGTCTGGCCGGTAGTGCAGCGATGTGGTCCAGCAGTGCCAGGCACTGCAAAAGAGGCAGAATCACCTCAAACTTCACTAACATTTTGCATAGAGAGAATCAAGAAGACTGATGAAGTTTGATCATGAACAAGTCAAAGATCCTCGCATAGATTCAAAATCCTAAAGAGTGATGGGGTTTTGTTGGGGTTTTCCCAAACGAAATCAACCTAAAGAAGAACGAATCTTGCCCATGATCTGCCCAACCATGAAGCTTAAAATTATCAAGGCAAGGTCTTCCAATAGAAGGTGTCCCTAAAACAAACTCCCAACACAAGAACTCGAAGGTTCTTCACAAATCCACAATAGAAGGGAAGGGTAGAACACAAGAGCGAAATGAACCAAAAAACTTTAGTGGAAACAAAACTGAGATTTTGATTCAACGAAACATGTGGGTGGAATCGACCACCCTTCCTCAGATAACACGGTGAAGATTAAAAAATCATAGACGTAGTAGTTCAAAGCACTATGGGTCTCTAGCTACAAAACTATAGCAGTCTAGGGAAGGGAAAACTATAAGAGCTAAAACCCTAAGCCAAAGAGATGGTTGTAACAATAGCCCAACCCATTTATTTATAGAGGGTCATTACTACATCCTAAACTACCCCTAGATACATAGAGCCAATGCACTTAGCCGGAGCGAATGTACCAACTGCTAGACTTTTGGTCTAACGGCCACACGCTCGACATGAAGTTGCTTCGCCTCAATTCACCCTTCGTGATGATGCCACGTGCCACCTCAGATTCCCGCTAGAACCGCCATCGCCGAGTTTTGAGACCAAAATAGGTCGACAACTCACCGTTCGTAGTGCTGGGTGGTTTTTTGAGGTTGATCCACCAAACCATCGTGAGTATCACACCACGTGCATGTCCCCCACGTCATGGAAACGTGTCCTACAAGTCCTCGACCATACCTGCAACACGACCTGCTCCACCACGTCCTCATGCTGGTGCGTGTCCTAGGTGTCAGCCACGACTGCTAGTCATCCAATGACTTTTGTCCCTCGGTCAAGTCCCAGCACTCACCATCCCAGCGCATTGGTACGAACCCGCAAGACTTTCACCTTCGCCGTCGACCACCATCCATGTGCTCCACACCTGCACACCACAAGCTGACCGGCATGGTTGCACAAACATAACACACGCCTCAGTTAGTCCACGACTCAACTCAAGATGCTACCTGTTGGGGGCCTTCGTCTTCCGAAGGTCCTCAAAAACATGATTTAACAATGTTTCCCAAGTGTAATATATGTACAGGTACCTTCGGACTCGGGTTAAAACTGTACACGATATGGAAAGCATGGTCGAGACAAAGGTTGATGCAGCTCCGAAGCTACGCGCAAGGGAGCTTCGGCTCAGCGGCGGAAAAAGGAACTGACTTAAAGGGGAAAAGGTTATCTAGTCCTCGTTGGATTGTCCTTAAGTCAATAGTAGAAATAAAGGGCATAAATGTAATTTTACACAGGCTGCGCCCTGTGCCTATAAATTGATGAACAGTACCCCTATACTATTCACGCTGGCTTGTACTCGCTCGTGCGTCACACTTGGACTTTTACCTTCTATCAAGCCGAAGGTACAAATGTAATCCAATATTGTTCTTACTCATTCATGATGATATGATAAAGATATATTAATGATGTCATATGATTATCCATGTTATTTCTCATGTTTCATATGCTTCTTCTTTCATTAGCATATACTATGATTATGAAGGTACGTCCTTCACGACCTTCATCCGAAGATCGTTATATCCTTAGGGAAATAATGCTTCGAATGAAGAAGGGCATTAACCATTAACCTCTTTTTGTGTTGCCTTGTTCTTAATTCATAGCATTTGAGAACAAGTCCCCAACATTGGCGCCCACCTCCGGTGTACTCATTTCCACAACCTTCGGCAAAGCATCAACCTTCGTCATGCCGCCGAATAAGATAACAGCGCCAGGGGTTGCACTGCAGCCACTGGACACAAACCAGGAGACTCTCTCTCCGAGAGGCCAGAAGACAAAAGAGAAAGGCCACCAGTCCAACACTTTAGGAGGAGGAGTTGGACCAGGAAATCAGGAACATGGAGATCATTCACCAGCAGGTGCAAAGGAAAAAGGAGAAGATGGCTCGGCTGGCCGACCTTCAAAGGAAGATCGATGAAGCTACTGAGGAAGTGCGTCATCTTACTCAAGATGATCATGACCGAAGGCCCCAACATAGGGAGCTTCCTCAAGAGGGCTCATTCAACGAAGACGAATGGTACGATGATTTTAATCATGGTACCTTTACTTTTGATGATGCTTCTCCCTAGCAGCAGTATTGCAGGCTATTCCATGGCCACAATCCTACAAGCCACCCCAGCTACCCATGTACGATGGGCACTCGGACCCAAAGCAATTATTAATGAGCTATGAGGCAACAATATCCTCATATGGAGGCAACACAGCTGTCATGGCAAAGTCCTTCGTCATGGCAGTCCGGAATGTGGCCCAGACATGGACTCTTCTCTTCGGCCAGGGACAATCACGTCATGCCAGAAGCTCAAGGACATGCTGGTTACTAGTTTTCAGGGCTTTCAGACGAAGCCAATCACAGCTCAGGCCTTGTTCCAGTGCACACAAGACCATGAGGAATACCTGCAGGCGTATGTCCAAAGGTTCTTGCGACTGAGAGCACAAGCGCCCACAATGCCCAATGAAATTGTCATTGAGGCCATGATCAAGGGTCTTCGGCCAGGACCTACAGCCCAATACTTCGCTAGGAAACCTCCCCAAACTCTGGAGAAGTTGCTTCAAAAAATAGATGAGTACATCCGGGCTCATAATGACTTCCGACAAAGAAGGGAGGAAGCTTACAGATTTTCTGAGATGACTAGGGGGCTTCAGATGGAGAGTCCACCTTAGGCATGTCTGATCAATCCATAGCTCCAGTCAGAATGATGACAAAGGAAGCCAGCTTCAGAGGCCACAGCATACCTCACAGTCTTCGGGACAGCAGCAAAGCTCCTTCAGGCCGCCAGCTCCAAGGGGAAGAGGCGCCAGGGGCTTCGGAGGAAGATATGGGGATCAGCCTAGGAAAATCTATTGCTTATTCTGTGGAGAGGACAAAGGCCACACTACAAGAACCTACCAGATCACCATCATGAAGCAAAAAGAGATTGCTGAAGCAGATTCTCGGCAGAATCAGCCGAAGTAAGTCCTACATACTGCTTCGTGCCGTTCTCCTTACATACCAGAATATGTGGGCAACCAACATGCAGCTTCTGTTGCTTTGGCAAGCCATTCACAGGCTTCTTGGCCTCATCTCCCACTGCCACCACTACTGCAACCTACTTACTCCCGAAGCCAGCAGCCAGAAGCGTGCCAGCACTCCCAACAACAACGTGAATTCAGGGAGGAATCCGAAGCTCGTACAGTCAATAGTACTGTACCAGAATCAAAGCACATATACTGAGCGATATCCTGCTTCCGAAATACTTTTATGTTCTATGCCATTTTGCTTTTTAATAAGTAACAAGCAATGTAAATTTAGTTTTGATTTCTTGTAATGATTTTGCTTCTATCAGAATGAAATATATCTTCTTCACAGATTTACAAAGCTCAAAAGTCGTTCCTAAGGGAATGCAAAGCTAAATTTGCCGAAGCTACAAAAAGAAGTTGTTCTTAAGGGAGCGCAGCGTAAGTTTTGAGCTCAAAAGTCGTTCCTAAGGGAATGCAGAGCCTAAATTGCCGAAGCTACAAAAAGTCGCTCTTAAGGGAGCGCAACGTAAGTTTTATGCTCAAAAGTCGTTCCAAAGGGAATGCAGAGCCAAATACCGCCGAAATATAAGGCGAAGAAGTTCAAAAGTAGTTCCTAAGGGGATGCAGAACTTATACCGCCGAAATAGAAGGCGAAGAAGTTCAAAAGACGTTCCTAAGGGGATGCAGAACTTATATCACCGAAATAGAAGGTGAAGAAGCTCAAAAGTCGTTTCTAAGGGGATGCAGAGCTTGTGTGTTCTAGTCTGGGCGTATGGGTGTGTGTCTTCGGCATCATATCATTTTGCATCATATCATCACATCATTTTGCATAACATCACATCATACATCATATCGCATCAATGACACAAGAATTGAATACGGAGCTGATTTTCGGCAAGTGCTTCGTCAAAATGAAAAAGTGCTAAGGCACGAAGTAAGCTTCGGGAAATACAGTTTCATCAGCCTTGTCACAAAGAAGGGATCTCTCTTTGCGAAGCATGGATATCTTTCTTTACGAAGCATGGATCTTTTTCTTTACGAAGCATGAAAAGAAGGGAACGTGATTTTTCGCTGAAGGCTCAAAAACGGTATGTATGTAAGTTTCATGCATCGCAAAGAAATAAATTACAATAATTTACATATTCGATTCAAAGTTACACACATCAAATATTACAGTCTTGTTACAATAAAAACACAATGTCCATTCTAGTGTCTCATACATTGACCATTTCAAAATGTTTTTACAATAAGTGCTATTCCTCTTTAAGGACTTTCTCTGCAACTTCGTTCAGTAATTTGTTAACAACTTCATCGACAATAGATTCAGCTGTTGGGGACTTGTTCTCAAATGCTAAGAGTTAAGAACAAGGCAACATAAAAAGTGTTAAGTGTTAAAGTCCTTCGTCCTTTGAAACATTATTCCTCTTCGGGAAATAATGAGTTTCGGACGAAGGTCACAAGAGACATACCTTCGTAAATATAACAAGTAATGACGAAGGATTCATATAAAGCATGAAATATAATATAAACATCATCATAGAATCATTTCTATTTTATTAACATGGAAAATAGAAATGATTTCAAATTACAAATGTACCTTCGGTCCTGAGAGAAGGTAAAAAGTACAAGCGTGACGCAAAAGCAAATGCCAAGTCAGCGTGAACAGTACGGGAGTACTGTTCATCTATTTATAGACGCGGGACGCAGCCCACGTAAAATTACATCCATGTCCATTACATTTGTCAATGACTTATGGAAATCTGTCAAGGCCCACGTAGTCTTTTCATCTTTAAGTCGGTTCCCCTCTCTGCTATCGCGACGAAGCTTCCCTGCGCACAGCTTCGGCTGTGCACCATCCTTCGTGGAGCTTGGTAATCAGCTCGTCCTTCGTCTGGTTCAGGCTTCGTCCTGACCGTACTTCATGTTCATAATTCTGAGTCCGAAGATACCTGTTCACATAATCCACTTGGAAAACATTGTCAAATCATGTTTTTGAGGACCTTCGGAGGACGAAGGCCCCCAACAGTAGCCCCTCGCAATATTAATTTGTTAATGATAAATTCAGATTGCGATATGGACGAAGGCCTTGAGCCGAAGGTTCGAAAAAACACCTTCCCTTTGCTAGAATAGCAACATTCACTAACAAGTGGGGTCTTTCAATTTTCAACGCCCTGGGGGTATAAATAAGATCATACCGCAAACTTATTTGGTACGCACACTTGCCATCTGCTTCGACCCACTAAATTTTTAGCTCTTGTGCACTAAGATTTGCTGATCTTTTTGATTTTGAAGCTTCGGCCTTGAAAACAGTTTTTTAGCGTTTCCGAAGATGTCTTAAGGTAAAAAGATCCCTGCCGAGACGAAGCTGAGCCTCGACGAAGAGAAGAACTTGGGGTTCCTTATAGCGATGGCAGAGACCAATACGGAGAAAATCACCAAGGAGATTCTTGAAGGTTTGTCCGAAGATACTGGTGACAGCGACAGTTACGATGTAGAAAGTGGTGGGGAAGAGTCCGAAGGTCGACCATGGCGGCCAAGTCACACGGTTTTCGGGAAAACCACTATTAAGCAGAGTCATATTGATAATATGAGGGGGCGGTATTTTCGAGATATATCTATTGTGAGGGCTGATGCTGGAGAAAAAACTTCTCCCACCCCCGAAGAAGATGAAGTCGTAATCTTCCGAAGCTTTCTCAAGGCTGGGCTTCGATTCCCCCTAAGCAACTTTGTTGTTGAGGTACTGAAAACATTTCAAGTCTACCTTCATCAAATTACTCCCGAAGCTATCATAAGAATGGGGATGTTTGTCTGGGCTGCGAGAAGCCAAGGTTTAGAACCAAATGCTAAAAGCTTTTGCAACATTCATGAGTTGTTATATGAGACGAAGCCCTGGGGGAAAGAACAATATCACAACAACTTTGGGTGTTACAGCTTCGGTGCCCGCTCCGGGTCAAGCCGCCCTGTGCCAACCTTTCGGAAGAGGTGGCCCGGAGCCTGGATGACAGAGTGGTTCTATGTAAAGAATGACTTAACAGCGCAAGAAGATGTCAAGAATATCATTATGCGCCCCATCTGGCAACGCTTCGGACTTCGAAGGCCGAAGGTTGAAATGGATGAAGCAGCCGAGGAATGCCAAAGAGCCTTCGGCGTAATCTGCTCTTTCATTGGGACAAGGGACTTAGTCCAAGAGCATATTGCCTTCAGGGTGTGGCCACTTGCAGGAAAGTGGGAAATGCCGAAGGAGACCATCAAAGAGTCCGACGAAGGCGGACTGGTCAGACTGAAATACACGTTCAAATATGCGGATAAGTTTGTTGAACCTGATGATGACTGGTTGAAAAGCATTGAAACATTAAGTGACGAACTGCTTGGGGCATATTCGAAGGCCGAGAATACTGCGTTATCAGCAGCCTTCGGAGGCCGAAAGAAGAAAAGGCTCAACCGGGTATTTGACGCAGTCGGGTTTGTCTACCCTGACTATCACTATCCGGTATTGGGTCGCAAAAGAAAAAATATTTCTCCTGCGACAGAAGCTACCACGAGTGCTACTAGTGAGCCGACGCCGCAAAAGAAAAAGATGAAGGTGCTCACCCACCGAGCGCGTTTTATTGAGCCGGGCACAGTGCCAGAATTTATTGGTGAAGTCTCTTTGGCCTCTGAAGCTACAGAACCAGCTCCAGTGCCGAAGATAGAAGAGAAAACTGAAGCGCCTTCAGCAGAAAAAGTAGTAAAACCGAAGATTGAAGGGCCAAAAGCGTCGGAAATCTTAAGTCCTTTAGCAAATGTCGAAACAATAAAAAACCAAAAGGGCCCATTGGTGACCCCAAAAAGAAAAAGAATGGTGAACGTACTAGATGTCTTGGAGACAATTAAGTCTTCAAGCACAACTCCAAAAAAGACTGTTGAACTTGCTGAAGCGTCTACTGAAGCTTCGAAACAACAAGCTGAAACTGAAGCTGGGCCTTCAGAGCCCACCAAGGAACAATCTTTGGAGACCGAGAAAATATCAGAACCAGCTTTGGTTGAAGAAATTGACACTGCCGCCCCCGAAGCTCCTTCCAGGACATGCGATTACATCGTGCGACATGCTTCGGGGAAGAAATTATCTGAAGAAGAGACTTATGAAGCGAATCACTATGCTAGAGAGTTAAAGTATCCGAAGGGGGCAGTAGTGTTCAATGGGACAAATGAGGATGACTTCCTATACTGCCTCCCTGATAACAAAGAATTATCTGTCTGCCGGGAGATGGCTAGAAGTATGGGTTTCCCGAAGCTCGAAGCTGGATTATGTGCTATGACGAAGGAAGATCTCGCGGACAGTCTTGCGTACAATAGCTTAAAGGTATGGGAATTAGACGCTTGAAAAAAAATTTTATTACGTAATTCATTCTTTTATTCTTATATGGATTCTTTTTCGTATAGGGTTTAATCCTAAGCAACGCATTAAGAGCACAAAAGAGTGCCGAAGATGAAAGCTACGAAATTGCGTTCAACAATTTACGTTCAGAAGTTATTAAACTGAGAAACGAAGCTCTAGAAAAAGACAAAATTCTGCTTACATTAGTAGACAAGGTAAAAAAGGACGAAGCTGCTGCGAAGGTTCAGGTCGAAGCTCACAGACGCGAGATTAAAGATCTTCAGAAGCAACTGGCCCGGGCGAAAGAAGAACGCATACTTGAAGAAACAAGACGGGAATGTAGCGACCAATGGGCTGATCATTTGGAACCAACCGTGGAAGAGCTTCGGTCTTCTAAGAAAAAATGCTACGAAAAATCCATAGAATGCGTAAAGAAAATTAAAACCAGCTTCGCCAGCGTGGGCGCATTTTCCAGTGAAGAGAATTTCTCAAGAGGCAATCCCGAAGGTCCACTGGAATGGATCAGTCACGAAGCAGAGGCCTTCGAGGAAATCCTGAGTAGCCGTGGCGACATCTGCGCTTTTTCGGGCGCCAGGGGAGTTGCTACTGTCTTGGAGAAGAAAGGTTGCGGGCATGTAAAATCTTTAGCTCAGTCCGAAGCTGCCTTATCCTCCGAAGACATCAAAGACCCCTCGGCCGAAGCAAGCATGGTTGGTGGCAAATTCTTTACTGATGTCTGGGACAACGGCGGCCGAGAAATGGCGCAAGAAATCATTCAAAGGAGTGAAAAAGGCATCCATGATGCTAGGAAAGTGACAGAAGTTGCCGAAGGGCAAATAGGTATTAATTAGTCGCTCTTGTTGTGTTGTAATTTTTATTTCAAACTTTGCTCGCGGTTTATAATAGTAATGCAAAAATATTCTGTTTCCTCAGAACCTGCTGGATCGTCTATTGACCCTCACACAAAAGAGGATGACGAAATCAAACAAATGGCCGAAGCTATGATGGATAAAGTTGTTGAACAACTTCTAAATGAGGCTGCCGAAGTAGTATTAAGAGAAGACTAGCTGTTATTAGAAAAAACATTTAAAGTGTGATCTATGTAATATTTTGTACATTTGAATGTAATATACAAGTCTCTTTTCATTATTCAATTCTTTACGATGCATGAAATTCTACATACATACCATTTTTGAGCCTTCGGCGAAAAAACACCTTCCCTTCTTTTCATGCTTCGTGAAGAAGACATTCTTCGTTAAAACTATTCTGATGAATCACGTCCACGCTTCGTGAAAACATTCTCCGAAGCTGTGCAATTTCGATATTACTCTGATGAAGCTCATCCATGCTTCGAAAAAACTTTCTCCGAAGCTATACTCCGAAGATTATCATTGTATTTCCTTGTGACTTTACAAAATTTGTACTTTCTTAAAGCATCCTTTCGAAGGTTGATACTGTGTCCCCTTCTTTTGCCATATGCAACATGATGTATGATGCTTATGCTATGCAAAATGATGTGATGATGTTATGTTATGCAAATGACGTTTGTTCTGAAGATACACACAAAATATCTTTGTAAGCTCTGCATTCCCTTAGGAACGTCTTTGGAGCTTCTTCGCCTTTTACTTAGGCGGTATCAGCGTTGACTTTTCGCTGTAAGCTCTGCATTCCCTTAGGAACGTCTTTGGAGCTTCTTCGCCTTTTACTTTAGGCGGTATCAGCATTGACTTTTCGCTGCATGCTCTGCATTCCCTTAGGAACGTCTTTGGAGCAAAAAACTTACACTGCGCTCCCTTTGGAACGGCTTTTTGTAACTTTGGCAACTTACTCTGCGTTCCTTAGAACGACTTTTTGTTGCTTCGAAGGATTTTTAATAATTCGAAGGTCCTCCTTGTTACCGCAAATTTTTAAGCTTCAGCAACTTAGGCCTGTGAAGAAGATAGGTTTTCCTGATAACCAACCACGAAACTATTACATGAAAACTGAAATGTTCTTTATTACACAGAAAATAGAACTAAACGGAAAAGACTGCTATCAAAGTAGGATATTTGTCAATAAATGTGCTTCGACTCTGGCACAGTACTATTGACTGTGCGAGCTTCAGATTGCTCTCTGAGATCCCTTTGGTGCGGAACATATTGGCTCCCTTCTGGCTGTTGGCCTTGTTGCAGCGGAGGTGGGGGCGGGGGCTGTTGCCATGAAGCTTGAGGTTGACTCGCCGAAGCTACGGAAACTGCAGGGTGGTTGCCCACGTACTCCGGGATGTAAGGCTGATGGTACGAAGCAGTATGCATGACCTGCTTCGGCTGGCCCTGTTGCGCTGCAGCTTCTGCTAGCTCCTTTTGTTTCTGGATGGTAACATGGCACATCCTGGTGGTATGGCCCTTGTTTTCACCACAGAATAAGCAAAATACCCTCCTTGGTTGATCTCCAAATCTTCCGCCGAAGCCCCTGGCGCCTCTGCCTCTTGGAGCTGGTGGCCGGAAGAAAGTTTGCTGTTGCCCCGAAGCATGTGAGGAGCTCTGCGGTCTATTCTGCTGACTCCCCTTATCATCATTTTGAGTGGAGTTGTGAATGGACCTGACATGCCTCGGATAGAATCTTCCTCCGAAGCCCCTGGTCATTTCAGAAAATCTGAAGGCCTCCTCCCTTCTTTGGCGAAAGTCATTATCGGCACGAATGTACTCGTCCATCTTTTGGAGCAGCTTCTCCAGAGTCTGAGGAGGCTTCCTAGCAAAGTATTGAGCTGCAGGTCCAGGACGAAGCCCCTTGATCATGGCTTCGATGACAATTTCATTGGGCACCGTTGGAGCCTGCGCCCTCAAACGCAAGAACCTTCTGACATACGCCTGAAGGTATTCTTCATGATCCTGAGTGCACTGGAACAAGGCTTGAGCAATGACCGGCTTCGTCTGAAATCCTTGAAAGCTAGTTAACAGCATATCCTTCAGTTTTTGCCATGAAGTGATCGTTCCTGGTCGAAGGGAGGAATACCAGGTCTGAGCAACACTCCTGACGGCCATAACGAAAGACTTTGCCATGACTGCAGCATTGCCACCATACGAAGACACTGTTGCTTCGCAGCTCATCAGGAACTGCTTCGGGTCTGAGTGGCCGTCGAACATGGGAAGCTGGGGTGGCTTATAGGTCGGAGGCCAAGGTGTAGCCTGCAGCTCAGCGGACAGAGGAGAGGCATCATCGAAAACAAAATTTCCATGATGGAAATTGTCATACCAGTCATCTTCGTTGAAGAAGCCCTCCTGATGAAGGTCTTTTTGTTGAGGCCTTCGGTTCTGCTCGTCGTGAGTAAGATGACGAACTTCTTCAGAAGCTTCGTCTATCTGCCTTTGCAGCTCAGCTAGCCTGGCCATCTTTTCCTTTTTCCTCTGCACCTGTTGATGAAGCATCTCCATATCCCTGATCTCCTGGTCTAGTTCATCCTCCTGAAGCATCGGGCTGACGGCCTTCCTCTTCTGGCTTCGGGCCTCCCGAAGAGAGACGGTCTCCTGGTTGGGGTCCAGCGGTTCCAGTGCTGCAGCCCCAGTTGCTGAAGCTTTCTTCGGCGCCATAGCGAGGGTCTATAGCTTCCGAAGGTGTTCAAAAAACTCGAAGTGGAAGTGAGTTCACCGGAGGTGGGCGCCAATGTTGGGGACTTGTTCTCAAATGCTAAGAGTTAAGAACAAGGCAACATAAAAAGTGTTAAGTGTTAAAGTCCTTCGTCCTTTGAAACATTATTCCTCTTCGGGAAATAATGAGTTTCGGACGAAGGTCACAAGAGACATACCTTCGTAAATATAACAAGTAATGACGAAGGATTCATATAAAGCATGAAATATAATATAAACATCATCATAGAATCATTTCTATTTTATTAACATGGAAAAATAGAAATGATTTCAAATTACAAATGTACCTTCGGTCCTGAGAGAAGGTAAAAAGTACAAACGTGACGCAAAAGCAAATGCCAAGTCAGCGTGAACAGTACGGGAGTACTGTTCATCTATTTATAGACGCGGGACGCAGCCCACGTAAAATTACATCCATGTCCATTACATTTGTCAATGACTTATGGAAATCTGTCAAGGCCCACGTAGTCTTTTCATCTTTAAGTCGGTTCCCCTCTCTGCTATCGCGACGAAGCTTCCCTGCGCACAGCTTCGGCTGTGCACCATCCTTCGTGGAGCTTGGTAATCAGCTCGTCCTTCATCTGGTTCAGGCTTCGTCCTGACCGTACTTCATGTTCATAATTCTGAGTCCGAAGATACCTGTTCACATAATCCACTTGGAAAACATTGTCAAATCATGTTTTTGAGGACCTTCGGAGGACGAAGGCCCCCAACATCAGCCATGTTTATGATCTCCCGCGCTTCCTTCATTTTTGGATCAGCTAGGGGATCGTATGGTTCCTGTGGCAGAGATAATTCAGCTGAAGTAGGAAAAATTGATTAGCTCGAAGCCATAAAGCAAGTACCAAAGCTGAAAGACCAAAAAATAATACCTATACGCATTTCACGTTCTGTAGCTTCTTCAGCTTGTTTAGCTTCTGCTTGGGCATCATGGGTGTCTTTTTCACTCTTCTTTATAATTTCATGGGCCATCTCTCTGCCACCATTCACCCAGACATCATTGTAGAATTTTCCGCCCATCAAGGTTGCTTCAGCTGAAGGATCCTTCGTATCATCCACGAAAAAGGCAGCTTCGGCCCGGGCTATGGTTTCAACATGATCGCATCCGGCCTTCTCCAAGATGGATGAGATCCCCCGCGCACCAGAAAATACGCAGACATCCCCGCGATCACTCAAAATTTCTTCGAAGGTTTCTGCTTCTCCACTTATCCATTCAACAACGCCTTCGGGGTCGCCTCGTATGATGTTTTCTTCAGTAGAGTAGGCACCCACTTTGGCGAAGCTAGCTTTTATTTTCTTCACGCAATCCAAGGATTTCTCAAAGCACCTTTCCTTGGACGTGCGAAGTTCTTCAACATTTTTCTCCAGATAATTTTTCCAATATTCGCTGATTTCTTGATTAGTTTGAGCGACTGCGCATTTTTCCTTAGCTTCGGCCAGCTGCCTCCGAAGATCTTCAATTTCCGTTTTCTGGGCTTCGGCCTGAGCTTTATAGTTAGCTTCGTATTCCTTTACTTTATTTACCAATGAAATTAAGATTTTGTCCTTTTCCGGACCTTCGTTTCTCAATTCAATAACCTCTAAACGAAGGTTATTCAGAGCTATTGTATAGCCTTCGTCTTCAATATTCTTCTGTGCCCTCAGGGCATTACTAAGAATCAAGCCCTGTAAAAAATAAGAAAGAATTAAATATGACAATGAAATATGCTAGTTTCCAACTTAAAAGTAAACTTTTATACCTTTATACTGTTGTATGCTAGGCTATCAGCAAGTTCATCCTTCGACAAAATCGAAAGGCCGTCTTCCAGCTTTGGAAATCCTATGCTCTTACCTATCTCTTGGCAAACGGATATTTCTTTGTTATCCGAGAGACAGTACAAAAAATCTTCTTCATTACTACCATTGAACACTAAGGCCCCCTTCGGATATTTCAATCTTTGGGCGTAGTGTCGTGCTTCTAGTACTTCTTCTTGGGTTAGTTCTTTTCCCGAAGCGTGACGAATGATGTAGTCAGCGTTTTTGTTCGAAGCTTCGGGAGCAGGAGCTTCGATCTTTTCAGGTGCAATCTGCTCTGTCGTTTTTTCCTCACGCGCGGCAGGCTCCGTCTCGATGGGCATTGAAGGCCCAGCTTCGGCTTCAGTTTGAGCTTGCGTAGCTTCGGCTTCTGCTTGTGGCTTCAGCTTGCGTTTTTGTGGCTTCAGCAACTTTCTTTGTAGCAGCAGGGCTCAAGGCCTTCGTAGTTTCCAGCACAGCATCCAGCACGTTGGCCATCCTCCTCCTCTTGGGAGTTGCGGCAGAAGTAATTTGCACTTTCGGCAGTTTTGCCTCTGTCAGAGGGCGTAGAATTTTTGGCATTCTTATTATTTCTTCAGCCTTTGGCTCTTCAGCCTTATCAACCTTATCTTCGACTGGCTTGACTGCATGCGTCTTCGGCATTACGGTCGGCTCTTCAGCACTCTGTGTAATCAGAGCAGTTTGTGTTGCTTCGGCTGCTGAAGTGGACCCTGCGCCAAATTCAGACATGGCGGTCGGTTCAATATAGCACAGCTAGTGGGTTAGAACCTTCACCTTTCTACTCTTCGGCTCAGGCTCAGCTGGGGTGACTGAAGCAGCAATCTTCCTCTTTTTCTCTTGCCCTCATAGCGGGTAGCGGTAATCAGGTATACGAAGCCAATAGCATCAAATACCATGTTCACCCTTTTCTTCCCCCGACCTCCGAAGACTGTGAACAAAGCATTATCTTCGGCTTTGGAGTATGCTCCAAGTAGTTCATCACTAGTAGCTTCAATGCACTTCAGCCAGTCGTCGTTTGGTTCATCAAACTTCTCCCTAAATCTGAAGGTATACTTCAGTCAGACCAGACCACCATCACTAGAGTCGGTGGTGGTCTCCTTCGGCATTTCCCAGCTTTCCACAAGTGGCCATACCCTAAAGGATATGTGCTCTTGAATCAAATCCCTTGTGCCAATAAAGGAGCAAACAGTGCTAAAAGCCCTCTGGCATGCTTCAACAGCGTCATTGATTTCCACCTTCGGCCTTCGGAGGCCGAAGCGAGACCAGATGGGGCGCTGAATGATTTCTTTGATGTCTTCTCTTGCCTTTAAATCATTTTTAACATAAAACCACTCCTCCATCCAGGCTCCGGGCCATCTCTTCCAGAATGTTGGCACTGGGTGGCTTGCATTAGGGCGAGCAATAAATCCATAACAACCGAAGTTGTTGTGATACTGTTCTTTGCCAGTGGACTTCATCTCATATAAAAGTTCGTGCATACTGCAGAAGCACTTCGCGCTTGGCTCCAACCCCTGGCTTCTCACAGCCCAGACAAAAATCACCATCCTAATAATAGCTTCGGGGGTGATCTAATGAAGGAAAATCTAGTATATCTTCAGCACTTCAACCACAAACTTGCTCAAAGGGAACCGAAGACCAGCCTTAAAAAAGCTTCGGTAGATAACAACTTCATTTTCCTCAGGGGCAGGGGCAGTGTTGTCTCCGCCAGCCCTCACGATAGACATGTCACGAAAGTACCTTCCTCTCATGTTGTCAAGATGACTCTGTTTAACAGTTGATTTTCCAAAGACAGTATGGCTTGGTCGCCAGGGCCGGTCTTCAGAATCTTCGTCTCCACTCTCCACATCATAACTATCACTATTGTCAGTATCTTCAGACAAACCTTCCAGAATCTCTTTAGTAATCTTCTCTGTGTTTGTTTTTGACATAGACTCAACAAACCCGGCGATAAATGGATCCAAAGTTTTCTTTTCTCCAAACAACTTCGTCTCTTCAGTTACCTTCGTTTCCGCAGTCATTTTCATTTCCTCAGACATCTTCTCCCCAGACAAGGTGAAAACACGTTCTTAAACCGAAGCTCGAAAAGGCTTGAAAATCAAGCGAGAGCTAGTGAGCGAGAGCTAGAAAGTTTGAGAAAATAATGCAAATGGTGGAAACAGCGTATCAAATGTTGTTGTTGTGGTTTATATTTATACGCCCAGTGCGTTGCAACTTGGTGGGTCCTGTCTGTCATTGACTATTGCTATTCTAGCAAAGGGAAGGTGTTTTTTTGGACCTTCGACTTAAGGCCTTCGTTCATGTCGCATTCTGAATTCGTTATTATAACAAATTAATACTGCGAGGGGCTACTGTTGGGGGCCTTCGTCTTCTGAAGGTCCTCAAAAACATGATTTAACAATGTTTCCCAAGTGTAATATATGTGCAGGTACCTTCGGACTCAGGTTAAAACTGTACACAATATGGAAAGCATGGTCGAGACGAAGGTTGATGCAGCTCCGAAGCTACGCGCAAGGGAGCTTCGGCTCAGCAGCGGAAAAAGGAACCGACTTAAAGGGAAAAAGGCTATCTAGTCCTCGTTGGATTGTCCTTAAGTCAATAGTAGACATAAAGGGCATAAATGTAATTTTACACAGGCTGCGCCCTGTGCCTATAAATGGATGAACAGTACCCCTGTACTATTCACGCTGGCTTGTACTCGCTTGTGCGTCACGCTTGTACTTTTACCTTCTGTCAAGCTGAAGGTACAAATGTAATCCAATATTGTTCTTACTCATTCATGATGATATAATAAAGATATATTAATGATGTCATATGATTATCCATGTTATTTCTCATGTTTCATATGCTTCTTCTTTCATTAGCATATACTGTGATTATGAATGTACGTCCTTCACGACCTTTGTCCGAAGATCGTTATATCCTAAAGGAAATAATGCTTCGAAGGACGAAGGGCATTAACCATTAACCTCTTTTTGTGTTGCCTTGTTCTTAATTCATAGCATTTAAGAACAAGTCCCCAACACTACCCATTGACCATCACTCATCATCAACCTAAACCATAAGGGACAAATCAACCTTGTGTTCACAGATAATTTTTCTAGGAATAGTCCAGAAGGAACTAGGGATCTTGATGACCCAAATCTTGTTAATGCATCTGCCTCCTCATTTTTGGATCATAGAATACGGGTGAAATCAATAACATCAAATTTTCCTTTAAGTTTTCTAAATTCCTGACAATAGCTCATCATTTTATCATCATTTCAAGTCCACTCCTTATTAACTTGATTCATCACAAGTAGTGAGTCGCCTAGAATTTATACTTGGTGAATGCTTAAGGCGCTGACGATTCTCAAACTCTACAACATTGTTTGATGCTATAAAGAGGATTTGGAGGACATATCTAAACTCTTCACCCATTTGTGGGGTGGCCACCACCCTTACCCCTACTCTAGTCAGTTGTAGAGATCCATCAAAATTGATGGTCATGTAATCCATAGGTGTTGATTTGTCCGACATTTGTAACTCAGGCCACTCAACCATGAAGTAAATGAGAGCCTAAGGTTTGATAACGGTTCACAACTTGAAGGTGATATCATATATCCTGAGTTCAATAGCCCATTTTGCGATTCTGCCAATGGCATCTTTGTTGTGCAATACTTCTACCAATGTTGAAGATGTGTGTACCTCAATTTGATGGGCATGAAAATAGTGTACCAACTTGCAGGAAGTAAGCAATGCATAGGCCATCTTTATAATATGAAAATATCTTAGCTTAGATTCATTTAGTACCTCCGAGATGATGTAGACTAGAAACTGGACCACATGGATGTTATCTGGACTCTGTCATTTTACCACCAATGTTGTGCTGAAACATGCATTGTAGCCAAGATGTACAACTACAGGATTCCTCCTACCCTTAGGTAAACCAACACCAAGAGATTGGTTAGATATTTCTTGAGCTCGTCCAAGGCTTATTGGCCCTCACTGGTCCATTCAAACTTGTCTTGTTTCTTTGTTAACTTGAAGAAAGGTAACCCACACATACCGAGCCGAGATATGAATTTGCTTAGTGATGTTATACATCTTGTGAGCCACTAGATATCTCAGATGTAGCTGAGAGGCTTCATCCTTAGGATGGCGGCTACCTTCTCTAGATTGGACTCGATCCCTCTATGTGAAACAAGGTATCCAAACAACTTTCTAGATGGCACACTGAAAGTGCAATTACCGAGATTGAGTTTGATGCTAGAGTTCCTTAGATTGCCGAAGGTTTCTACTTAGTCTGACACCAGATCCCTTTTGGCCTTCGTCTTGATTACTACATCATCAACATAGGCTTCTACATTTCTGTGTAGTTAGGAGACCAAGCATTTTTAGATTCCCCTATGGTATGTAGCCCCCACTTTCTTTAGTTTGAATGACATAGTGGTGTAGCAATATACGCCAAACGGGGTGATGAATTAGGTCTTGATTTGGTCTTCCTTTTTAAGTGGGATTTGGTGATACTCAATATAACAGTACAAAAAGGTTAACAGATCATAGCGAGGAGTGGAGTCCACAATTTGGTAGATTCGTGGTAATGAGAATAGGTCTTTTGGGCAAGCTTGTTTCAAGTCGGTATAGTCAACACACATGTGCCATTATTTATTATTTTTTGCACGAGTACAGGATTGGCTACCCACTCGAAGTGGACTACTTGTCTAATAAAGCTATGCTTCCAAGAGCCGAGTTATTTCTCTCTTCATTACTTCTCATCTATCTTCAACGAATCATTGTAGCTTCTTTTTGATGGGCCTGGAGGTAGGACTTACAGTAAGTGTGTGCTCAACCAGCTCCATTGGGACTCTCGTCATATCAGAAGATTTCCAATCCAAGATATCTCTGTTGTCCTTAAGGAAAGGGTGAGGGCGAGTTGCCATTTTGGATCTAGGTAAGCTCCAATGTGAGTGACCATGGTGGTGTTCGCCAGGTCTAGCTAGATCTGTTTGCTAAGTGAGGACTCGGCCTGCAGATTAGTGACTTTCTTTGGAGGTGTTAAGATATCCTCCTTGGCCTTGTCTCTTGATGAATTCAAAGCTAGAGCTTCCTTGAGGCTATTGCACTCGGCCTGTATTATTTGGGACTCGACCGGCTACATCCCTCCTTATCACATGCATAAGACTATCTTAGGTTTTGTTTGATGGTGATGACACCCTTGGGTGCTAGCATTTTAAGTATGAAATAAGTGTAATGGGGAATTGCCATGAACTTTGTGAGCACTAGTCTTCCAATGATGGCTTGATGGGCTACATTGATGCATATTGCCTCAAAGTGTAAGTTCTCGGTCTAGAAATTGGACTTTGTTCTAAACGTGATAGGAATATTTATCTTTCTGAGTGGGGTGGTGGATTTGCTGGGAATGATGCCATAGAAGGGCACATGACTCAACCTTAAGACTTTTTCGATGAAGCCCATTTTCTGGTAGGTCTAGGTGAAAAGGATGTTTAGGCTGCTTCCTCCATCGATGAGGACTTGGTGCAACCTTGCATCTCCGACTGTTGTGACGAGAACTAGGGGGTACCGGCTTGGGTGTGGTACGTGTTTAGGGTGATATGATCTATCGATGGTGAGGGGCACCTCTAACCATCGTAGGAAACCAGCAGTAGCTAGCTCCAAGGCAAAGACTTCCCGCATTTCTAGCTTCTACTTCCTCTTGGATTCGTAGGATTCGGGTCCTCTGATGATGTACATAATATCTTGGTTTGGGCACATGAATTTTCTTACTGGACCTCTTTTGAGTCGCCTTTCTTGCTCCTTTCTGGCTTGGGTGCTTTAGGTGGTGGTTCTTTTAGTAGCCTTTACACAAACTGTTGGATGTGTCGATATTCCTATGTGGTGTGGTTTCACTATAAATATTAGATGCACTATCCATCCATGATAGATTTGTATTTATTATTGTATTCCTCCCGATTAGGTGGTTTGGCATCTCGACGTTATCGAGTTCCATGCTCGATCGTTTTGACTCGATGATCAAAGTGTCATTTCTAGCCCTTATCTTGCTCGGGCTTCTGTTTGTGTTTCTGTATTTTTGTAGAAGGGGTGGGAGCCGTCACTTCCTCGCTTAAGTTGTACTTGTTGGTGGCCTAGAAGAGGGCTGATAGAACTGTGGGTGCCTTTTGGAATGACTTTCGGATAATTCCTTATTTGTGAGGCCTTTTTGAATACATAAATCACCGTTTCATCCGAGATGTGTGATACTTCTGCCTTGATGTTATGCCACTTCTTGATGTAACTATGGAGGCTTTCATCTTATTTTTGAAAAATATGCATGAGGTCATATTGTGACTTTTATTGCTCATAGGCCATGTTGAAGTTGGTAATGAACACATATTGGAGATCCTTTGTTGAATCGATACAGTTGGTCGAGAGATTGGTCAATCATTTTTGGGTGCTGGCGTTGAGGCACATCGATAAGTAATTTTCCATGACTTTTTATCCCCCCTGTGGCTATGATTGACAGTTAGTAGACACCTAACCAACTAGAAGGGTTGGTGTGTCCATCATAAGCGTTAGCGCGGACTCACTCTGAATGGTGAGCTATGGGGCTCGAGGGTGGATCTGAGGCCAGTTGGTTATACTGGTTCAGGTCAGAGCCCTTGTCCTATGCAGTGCTGACAATAGTATTGCTTGGAACGTGTGATAGCTTGTGCTAGTGTGAAGTTGTAGAGATATGGGATGATGTTTGGATGGGGGTTGTCTTGCCCTTTTATAGCCTAAGGGTAGATGTTATAAGCGAACTAGTATTCTACTAGGGTGGAGTTCGTCCTCCTACTTCTGGGCCTCATAGCTGCTATGGTCTCGTCTGTTGGGTCGTGCTTCTAGGCCTCGTAGACCCTATGGAGTCGTCTATCGAGGCATGCACTGTCGTACCCCTGGTATGGCATTGTGTCTCATCCACCTACCGATGGGTTCCTGTAGCTACTCTGATTTAGACCTGGTGGTGCTTTGTGGGTTCTATTGAGTCAGCTCATGGTGTGGCTTAGGGATGTCTTAACTACAGCTTCATCTATCGTCATCCTTAGCATCACCTTTCATCATGCGAAGGCGCACGTCTGGTATGGTGTATTGCCTCGTCCCCTCCGTCGTATGGGTCACTGTAGAGGCCCTGATGCAAAGGTCTCTATTGCTAGGGTTGTTTAGTCCTACTGTTCAGCTAGGATACGTATCCGACATCGTGCTTGATAGAGTCCCCTTGGTACTACTTCCATAGTCCGGGCATCGCTCAAGGATGTCCCCTCGGTATAGTTGGGTCGTTTAGTCCCATGGTTCAGCTGGGATACGTATTCGACGTGGCTTGATAGTACTAGGTCGGCTCTTCCTGAGAGCTGGCTGTCGTCTTACTGGGTTGCTCGACGGTCAAGTTGCTCGGTAGCCTCGCGTTGCTAGGTTGCTCGGTGGGCAGGTTGGTCGACATCTTCCATGGTCGGTCCTAGCATTTTAGGGGCCCTAGGCGAAAACTAATTTAGAGGCCCCTATTATCTTTCACTCTATATATATTATATATCTAATATATATTTACATATAAAGTTTTTGAAAACATGATTGTTGGTCATAAATATTTTTTTCAATAATTCTAGTTTAAAAAAATTACGGTAGATGGAGCAGTCACTAAGATTCGATATGCAATAGAGGCATTAGGATAACAATTCACCTCTACGACATTCTCAAAAATTCATGTAGCGAACAATACTCCATTCAAAAATCTCTTATCTTGGCCTTTTACTTACTTGGTGTCGAAGAAAAATAAGAGTTTGGGATAAAAATTTTGACTTTAAAACCCTACATAGAATATATCAATGAACAATCATTAGTTCATGAGATTGAAAAATACACACATATAACATATAATATAAGAATTAGTACACTATATACTATGGCTATAGTCATCTATCGAACACGAACTCAGGGTGTTGCCACGTCGTGTTAGGAGTCTACGATGATTTGTTTTCTCTGTGACTGCAATAGGCTCATCGATTTGTTTCTTAGATTTCCAACAAGCTAAATCTAGGGAACAGACTATTGAATAGTGTTTGATCCAAAACCAATTACTAAATATCCATAGCACACAATATATACTTATACTTAATATATATTTAGGGGCCCCATAACTTTGGGGGCCCTGGGCGGCCACCCACTCTGCCCACCCCCAGGGTTGTCCCTAACAGCTTTGCCTCGCTGGGTTGGTCGGTAGCCTCGCCTCGCTAGGTTGCTCGGTAGATATTTGTTTAGCGGGCGAGCGGGCGGGTCGGGTTGGTGGGCCATCCCTGGGTGGCATTTTGGGCCTTCCCGCCGAGCTGTTTGGCAGGTGGGCCGCCCAGTTCATGGGTCGTCTTCAAGAGGGTTGGGGCCTTCTTTGTGAACGCTGTTCCTTGGTACCCAATAGATAATTATCACCATGAAGCTCATGAAGCTTTAGCCAAATCTCATTAGCACTTTTGAGAGTAAATACAAAATCAAAAACATTTGTGCTAAGAGAATTAAACAAGCAATTTGTTGATCTAGCATTTAAGTGAATCTCAATTTCATCACTCACGGATGGTATGTTGGGGTTTTTAATATGTATCATCCCAGCGCGAGTGACCCTCCAAACACCTAGATCAATCGCTTCTAGCTAGGAAGCCATTCTAGTAGTATAGTGGGTGATGTTAGTGCCATCAAAGCGTGGTGGCCTATGGGTATCCATCCCTTTCTCTAAAAAGTGTCGGCTCTATTATCGGTTAAGATAGACATTCCAAATGAGCCAAACCAGGCTCTGATACCAATTGAAAGAGACACAGACACCTAAGAGGGGGTGAATTAGGACTTTTATTTTTCTCGCTAATCTAGGCCACAAATAATTCTACTAAACAAAACCTATGCAAATAACTAAGCAATAAAGTCCAATATATGTTTAGTCTAAGTGTTACTATCTCTACCGCAAAGGGAGTTATGCAACCTATGTTCCAATACTATATTCTAAACTAAGAATAGTAAAGATTGTAACTTAAGTACTCAATGTAAATGCAGAAGCTAAAGAGAAAGCTAGAGATGCAAACTCCTGTGAATGTGCCGGTATTTTTTGCCGAGGTATCTTGAACCACGCAAGGTTCTGAGTAATCCTTGTTCGTGCCCATAGGCAAAGGAAAGCCCACGCGAGGTCCAAGCACCCGGACACGTAACTCCATAGAGATCCACGGACCTTCTCCATGCGCAAGTGGTGCTCTGCTTCCGGACTCCTCTTGGACGCTCCCCGACATGTTCACTATCGAGTTTCTAGCCAAAACGTCACGATCCTCGTTCCCTCTGGTACACGATGGTGGCCACAGCACAAACGCGGTTGGTGTGCTGTCACAAGCTCCGCCCCACTCGATACAATATTATAACGACTCGAGAAAGAGCTGAGGGTTTTGGTGGGTTTTCTAACCACACTCACACAACTAGGAACAACCCTAGAGCAAGTGCTAAGCTATCTAACTAACCTAAGCACTACGCAAAGCACCTACGCTAATCACCGAGTGATTCTATTAAGCACTTGGGTGTTTGCAGCTTTGGTATGTGTCTCTACAATTGGGAAATCTTCTTGATCTCTCCACACTACCAAATGGCTGGCCAAGGGGGTATATATAGAGCCCACCCTAATTATAGTCGTTCGAGGACTGTACCTTTTCTGTGTCACACTGGACCAGTCCATTGCACCATTGGATCGTGGGTTCGGTGCCTCCACATCAGCTAGACTTTGGCTTCTGTAAGGGAACTCTGCAATAGTGCAGACATCTGGTGCACACAAACCCAGTTCGATGCCAAAGAGCCATTCGAAACTAGCCATTGTCAACCATGGAAACCGGTCCGGTGCACACCCGAACGGTCCGGTGCGCTAGCTGTAACACCTTAGGTGTTTACCTCAAGCTAAGCAACAAGTTTGGACCTATGAAATTAAGTCCATACGGATCATTATATCCATATCATATTTGTCTCCATCTATTAAGAGTATTCAAAAGATTTCACGAAGTTTGAACCAAATAATCGCATGAAATGTCAAATCATATGCTTGTTTAAAACTGCTCGATTAAATAAATATGAATTTAGAAGTTCAACCAAGCTTTGACATCTTACCCAAACAACTCTATATGAACTCTACACCAAAAGTTATTAAGGGTCCATGTTGAGCAAATGCCAAGAAAATGCCTCTTTTGGCCTAAAACATCCATATTGAACTTGATAACAACACTACTTTAACCAAAATCGAATTTTAGTTTCTAAGCACAATATGAGGTTTGACCTTTAATCCAATTTGCAGAACAAGTTATAAACAACAAATGTTATATTTAAACCAAGTCATGATTCAATCTCTAAATGTCTGAAACAGTGCCCTCAAGTTGGACCAAAAAATTGATTTTAGGATTAAAAATCTTCAAAGTCTGAAAACAATGTCGATCGGGTCAACTTCTGACGTTCTCTAAGTTTTGTTAAGCAACTCAAGTTGGACCAACTATAAAATTTGTTAGTAACTATTAGAGGCACAACATACCAAAAGTTGGTATCAATCGAACCCCACTTGACATATTTTGACAACCAGATTCCATTGGATTTTTAAACATCGACAAACATATTTTCGTGAGTCAATAACTCTCTAGCCAACACTCAAATTATCCTAAGACCTGTGTGAGATTTGTAGAATATAGAGCAAGGAAAAGATCGTCTATAGTAACTGAGATGCAAATCCAAAAAGAAAATGCCATTTTTGCTACCCAAAGTAGCAACTTCAACGCCCGCCATGTGTTTGCTTGTTTGCCTCAATGAGGAACACTTGGGCAATGTGCCCAACTCACTAGCCACTTTAAATCTTCTAGTCGTACTCCTTTATCCCCCATGCCATCTCCTCCACTGGTCGATGGCCTCAGCCCCATGGTCGTAGCTAGCCGTTCCCCCATGAGCCTCTGTTCCTCACCTCCCAAGCGACCATGTCGGTGCCTAGGCGTCCGCCCCCCTGCCACCTCCCTACGCCCCCTAGCTAATGCGTCACCATCCAGATCGCGGTTGTCGCGCTCCTGGCCTCTGATCCCGACCACCGCCCTCATCTAGGGTTTATGCTGAAGTGACGTCGTGTGCCCTCTCCCTCCAGTCGCGCTCGGCCATCGTCCTGGACGTGTGCCTCCTCACCGTCGTCGGCCGTCGTTCACTGCACCATCGTCTGCCCATGTCTCCTCTTTGACGATTGTGCCACTCCTCAGTCCTGGCTGCACCTCCGGGCCCTAGCACTAGTGCACACGCTCCCCCAGGGCATATTCCTGGACGCACCCTTCTTCCATGGCTACCGGTCTATAGCTCTGAGTCGCACCTCCCTCGCCAACCTTGCCCTGCTCAACCTCAGCAACCATCGTTCTGTCGTGCCCTCGCTCGGTCATCAATGCATGCTAGGCTGTGTGCCATCGCCTCCAACCTAGTCGTGTCGGCCGACTTCACCCTCTCCGTCGTCTTCTTGATTTGGATAGCAAGCACCGTCATCGTCCAGCCTCTTCCTCAACCCTCCCTTGATGATACTTCGCCTCTGCGTGCCATCGGCTCTTTCTCCCAGGTTTTGTGCAAACCCAACCACGTCATTGTATTCGCGTTTGGACCACTCTGGTGCCAACGTCACTACCGGAATCCGAGCCTTTGCCGAGTGCCGGCCGCTTTGCCGAGTGCCTTTTCTCGGGCACTCGGCAAAGACGGCTTTGCCGAGAGCCGCACTCGGCAAAGCTCGGCTCTCGGTAACGAGCGTAGGACACTCGGTACAGGTCCACACTCGGCAAATCCATGTTTGCCGAGTGTCAAACACTCGGCAAATGGGGCTCTCGGCAAAGGGCCGTCAGCGGCCGTCCCAAAGCTGACGGCCGTCAGTCTTTACCGAGCGCCAACGGTTGGCACTCGGCAAAGAGTCTTCTTTGCCGAGTGTCGCCCAGTTGACGCTCGGCAAAGAACTCTTTGCCGAGTGCCATCCCTAGACACTCGGCAAAGTATATTTTTATTTCTTTTATTTTGTCTCCCAAACTTTTTGTGGTATGTTCCTACACTATGTAGACCTACATGTATCATTTGTGGACAATTTTAACAGAGTTTCAATCGTTAGTAGATTTAGTTCGTTTATTTGAATTTCTTCGGAAAATTTAGATTTGAACTGCAGGTCACTCGAAACTTGGAAAACCGTGCATGAAAAAATGATATTCATGTTACTTAGCATAAGTTACGACCGATTCCAGGAGCGGACCAAAAACTTCGAGCAACATGCTCACTAAACATGGTCGTGAACTTGTCATCAACATGTTTAAAACTTGTATAAAACACAAACAAAGTCAGAAAATCTTGAAACTTGTCCACGTGTCATGATATCATATGTACAGGCTGCGATAAAAAATTGAAAAAATTTCGAGAAAACTATGACGCGCTATGTGTACAAACCTAAGAGATCCACATTGAAACTCTATGATTTCATGTGTAGTTCTCTTAGGTTTCTACACATAGTGTCTCACAACTTTGTCCAAACATTCTCAATTTTTTATCACAACCTGTACATATGATATCATGACACGTGGACAAGTTTCATGATTTTCTGACTTTGTTTGTGTTTTATACAATTTTTAAACATGTGGATGGCAAGTTCACGGCCATGTTTAGTGAGCATGTTGCTCGAAGTTTTCGGTCCGCTCATGGAATCGGTCGTAACTTATGCTAAGTAACATGAATATCATTTTTTTCATGCACGGTTTTCCAAGTTTCGAGTGACCTGCAGTTCAAATTTGAATTTTCCGAAGAAATTCAAATAAACAAACTAAATCTACTAGCTATTTCAAACTCTGTTAAAATTGTCCACAAATGATACATGTAGATCTACATAGTGTAGGAACATACCACAAAAAGTTTGGGAGACAAAATAAAAAAAAATACAAATGCACTTTGCCGAGTGTCAATCGGCGGCGTCGAACAACCCTCATGCTTCGTCCAGCCCTTCGCCGAACCAGTCCAGATGCCCACCTCGTTGATGATCCAGACTTGGTCTTGTGAGTGTTGGTGATGTTTGGCTAGTGACACTTTGTGATATATATGTGACGGTTGGTGATGTTTGGCTAGTGATCCAGACTTGGTAAATACACATACTTGTATTTGTGAGACTTATATTAGTGACACTTTGTGATATATATGGTGTTGATGATAAATGTGTTCATTCTGTGATGCGATTGATATATAATGTGATGTGAATGATATATATCTTTTGTTTGTTTGGATGGAACAGCAAAAACAAATAAAAAAGGGACATCCTGGTCACTTTGCCGAGTGTAACACTCGGCAAAGGTCGCTTTGCCGAGTGCTATGACCACGGCACTCGGCAAAGAAGGCAACCTGGGAACCGGTAAAGCCATCTTTGCCGAGTGCTGACCATGGCACTCGGCAAAGAAGGCAACCTGGGAACCGGCAAAGACATCTTTGCCGAGTGCTGAAAATGGCACTCGGCAAAGAAGGAAACCTGGGAACCGGCAAAGACATCTTTGCCGAGTGCCACTGCCAAGGCACTCGGCAAAGGGACTGGCAAAGGGGCCCACTGGAGGGTTCTTTGCCGAGTGCCAGTCCACCAGACACTCGGCAAATAAACCTCCTTTGCCGAGTGTCGCCGTGGGCACTCGGCGAAGGATCCGTCACCGTCACTTGGCGCCGTGACGGTGACTTTTCTTTGCCGAGTGCCCGACAAAAAGTACTCGGCAAAGATGCTGTTGCCGATGTACAGTTCGCCGAGCGTTCTTTGCCGAGTGTTACACTCGGCAAAGCATTTGCCGAGTGTAAAATAGTCTTTGCCGTGTGTCTCAGACACACGGCAAAGAAGCTGATTCCGGTAGTGCGTCATATACCTCCTAGGTGTCGCGTTCACGCCGTGCTTCTCCCATCTATCGTCGATGACTTCACCCTTGCGTGTGCGTGCCTTCGCTCTCTGTCCTAATGCCATGCGCGCTACAGCTTTCTCCCATGTACCGTGACTGCTGCTGTGCTGCCCCATCTCGTGCTCACTATTCCACGCCTTGACGCTCGTGCTCAATGCCATTGCATGCACTATTGTGCCAAGTGCTGTGGACGTGCATCAAGTGCTCGATGAAATACCCATGCCAAAAATAATCATCGATCTCATGTCGCCATGCTCCCTTCGAGCCTGTGAATTGGTCGATGATGTGCATGCGAGTGTGGATCGAAGATTTCAATGGAGAAGAAAGCAAGTGAAAAAGGGTGAGATGTTTTTTGATGTTTTTCCAGCTCTTGTTAGGTGTTATATTGTGATGCGTATGAAGTGTTGACGAAATTTCTCATTTGCACGCAATGGCGTGAACTCGTATGTGATTCAGAGAAACGGGCGTGTTGTGTTTGTTTGATGTGATGAGTAGGTTTGAAAATGTCGGTTATGTAAAGGATGAATTGATGGATGTGTGTGCGCCATAGTGTATTGTGTTAGTGCTGTGATAGATAAGTGTAGCATTTCAAATGAAGTAGCCGATAGGTTTTGTATGTGTCACTTGCGATGAATTGTTACTATGGTGAAGTTTTATTTGGATTGCGAGTCATGCGAGGTGTGGTGAAATTAGTGGTGCAAAGGATAAGTTTAGTATTTTAAACGTTTAGTGGACCGGTTCGGTCAGTATGGTTAAAATTGATTTTGCTTATGTGGTGAAGTGATGATATGTCGTAGTAGTCATCTCGTCATCTGATTATTGACTTGGCTGATGGTCGTGAGAAATGTTTATTTCTACTGTTTTCCTTTGGAATTTTAGAAATTCATAATGAAAGATGTGCATAAGTGCTAGTCTTGGGTGTACAAGTTTGTAGTCTCGTGGAGCTCTAGAATATTTGGTTAGAATCTACTCGTTGGTTTGAACGAAATGTGATGTTTTATTTAGTTGGCGTTCTACACAAATTAACCTAGAAAAGTGGTTTAGAAAAGCTAAATAACTTACTTCTATCTATATTTGAATTCTAGCGTCCGATAATGGCGGGTTTAGTTTGTAGTCTTCTAGTGTCGTGCTTTAGCTACCAAAATGTACGACTGCATATTGTTCAGTGTTTTCTTGCATATTAACTAAATCGTGTAAGTAGGAAAAAAGTAACTATTGTGCTGGCTTTTTGCTGCCACTCTTTGCTCATGTCCAGAGAACAACCTTTCTGCCTTGGCCTCCTTAGGAGGAGGATGTAGAGTACATCATCCTCTACCCTCACCTCATGGTCAAAGTTTAATTTGAACTTTCTCGCTTTCTCTACTGTAATTTTTAAAATTATAGTGTCTAGCTTGGACACCTTACACCTAATATTCTCCCATCCACATTCGTCTATCTCTATGATGTCTTTGTTAGGGTAAGGCCATGAATGACCCCATTCTACCATTTTTTGGTGCGAACGTCAAGTGACAGCAACCCCTTTAGGAAGGTTTATTTCTAGCTCCACACTAGGCTCTGGTGCTAATCCTCATACATTTCCACAGATCTATTAGGGATATGGAAGCTTTGAAGGACATTTTGGATGTACATCTCAGTGTGCTAGAGCACATATCTCATTGAAACCCTTGTTAGTGATACCATTTGTTGTCTTCCTCTATAACAATTCTAATGTGCTACCCAACTTCTTGTAGCCCTGTTTACAATTTGGGTACAATAAAGTTTATGGTCTTTTAACATACGCTTCAGTTTTTTCTAACCTTTCCATTGTCATAGTCTTCCTCTTCATCATGCAATATTTGTGCTAGAGCATTGTTTTCTATAGGATCTTTAGCCTCACCCATTACAACATCTACAAAGGAACTGTACTAAGCATAATTTGGAATTGTGTCATCATCCTTTAGACCTCTATTTTTCGTACTTTATCTAACAAATATAGTTAGACATGAAACCCGTTTGTAGCATGTGGAGGTGAATTAGTGCCATTGAAGAGTATTCTCTCTTGTTGTTACAATCTCTACATGGACAACAAATGAATCCTCTTTGCTTGTGTCTCAGCAATCTTGAGAAGATAGTGAACGCCTTTAATATATTATTTGCATGGTCGATCGATGTCGTATATTCATTGATGATCCATCTATATTATTAGTACAAAATAATATTGATGCCATCTTATATATATAACATATTATCACTGTTCTTTTTTCTCATTGTTATGTTTTTATCTAAATTATATTACCATGATATAGATTACAAGACATATGACATAAACTCATTGATTTACCCCCTAAATTATACAATCAACTACATAATTCCAGAAATCTAAACAAAGCAAGTAACTATTTCAAACGATTGAAATTCTTAAACTTTTCTCACACTTAAATTAGTGAAATCTTTAATAAATTCTAAAAAAATGGGGCAATACCTCTCTTCTTTGAAGCTTAAGCACCATGAAAAGAGTTTCTCTCTTATTTCCCCTAAATTCTATTACCTTCATAAATACTAATATAACACTAGTTTTCCCCTAAATTAAACAATCAACCACAAAATTTAAGAAACCTAAACAAAGTAAGTAATTATTTCAACCATACTATATGAGAGGATAAGCTTCCTAACCTTTTTCACACTTAAATGAGTGAAATCTTCAACAAATTCATGAAAAAAAGGACAACATCTCTCCTCCTTGAGCTTATGGCGTCATAAACAGAGCTTGTAAGGAAAATGGACCCCGGGCCCTTTGGCTAATTGAGTTTTGGTGTTTGATGAACAACACAATCCGTGAACTAATAAGTTTTCTAGTGTTTGTGTTTGTAGTTCACAGGATGCGAAGAGAATTGGACCAAGGCAATGAGGATGCAACACCTCAAAAGAAGACATAAAAAGATGCATAGGAGTCCAATACTCAAGAACAAAGAAGCCCGAAGAAATCAGCGAAGAAATCAGCGAAGAAATCCAAAGATAAGGGCTGTCAGCCAGCGCCTGGTGGCGCACCGGACATCGGTGTCCGGTGTGCACCGGACTGTCCGGTGAGGCACCGGACAGCCTGCGTAGAGAGGCCGCAGACAGGCGCTCTCTGGCTGTAGCACCGGACTGTCCGGTGTGCACCGGACTGTCTGGTATGCCAACGGGCAGACGGCAACGGTCGAATCCAACGGTCGGATCCAACGGTCGACTGCTACAGGCGCCAACGGTCGGCTGACGTGGCAAGCACCGGACACTGAACAGTAGATGTCCGGTGTGCACCGGACTGTCCGGTGCACCCGACGACAGAAAGCTGCTGCTTTCTGTCCAACGGCTAGTTGAGGGTGTGGAGGCTATAAATACCACCCCAACCGGCCATTCTCAAGTGTGAGAGCCCAAGCAACATACCAATACACATAGTGCATATTTCCAAGAGCTCAAACACCCAAGTGCTTAATAGAATCACTCGGTGATTAGCGTAGGTGCTTTGCGAAGTGCTTAGGTTAGTTAGACCGCTTTAGCGCTTGCTCTAGGTGAATCCTAGTTAGTTGAGTGAGTTTTGTAAAACCACACAACCCCTCGGCTCTTGCGTGAGCCGTTGTAATTGTACCGAGTGGGGCGAGAATCTTGCGAGACCGTGACAACCGCGTTTGTGTCACGGCCGCCACCGTGTACCGGAGGGAACGAGGCCCGCGGCGTTTCGGCCGGAAGCTCGATAGTGGAGACGGCGGGGAGCGTCCGAGAGGAGCCGGAAGCGGAGCACCCCTTGCGCGTGGAGAAGGCCCGCGGCTCTCTACGGAGTTACTCGACCGTGGTGCTTGGCCCTCGCGTGGGCTTCCCTTTGCGTAGGGGCACCAACGAGGATTAGTCGGGACCTTGCGTGGTTCCAGATACCTCGGTAAAAATACCGGCGTCATCCACGAGAGTTTGCTTCTCTACTTAGCTCTTTACATTCCGCATTTATATTAAGCATTTAAGTTTCAATCTTGTAGTCATACTTATTTAGTGTAGATTGAAACTTAGCTTTTGCGGTAGAGATAGCAACACATAGACAAAACCTAGTTTGCACATTCTAGTTTTGATTATTTGCATAGGTTTTGCTCTAGGGATTTATTTGTGGCCTAGTTTAGTAAAAGTTTTAGAAGTCCTAATTCACCCCCCCCCCCCTCTTAGGCGTCACCCGTTTACTACAAGTGGTATCAGAGCCCGGTTTGGCTCATTTGAAACGCTTTAGCTTCACCGCTAAAAGAGCCGACACTTTTTAGAGGAAGGGATGGATACCCATAGGCCACCACATTTCGACGGCACCAACTTCCCATATTATAGTGCTAGAATGGCTTGTTACCTAGAGACCGTTGATCTAGGTGTTTGGAGAGTCACTCGTGACGGGATGAAACCTCTCAAGAATCCCGAGAAACCCACCACGAGTGAGGAAAAAGAAATTCATTTAAATGCTAGAGCCAAAAATTGCTTGTATGAATCTCTTAGCATGGATATTTTTAATCAAGTATTTACCTTGAAAACTGCTAATGAGATTTGGCTAAAATTGCATGAGCTCCATGACGGCACATCCAATGTCCGTGAGCAAAAACATTGCCTAGTCTTAAATGAGTATAATTCTTTTGCCATGAAAGATGATGAGCTTGTTAGAGACATGTATTCTCGTTTGAATCTAATTATCAATGAGCTCAATTCTATTGGCATTAATAAGCTAGGTGATGCGGACATTGTGAGGAAGATTATCTCCCTGCTACCACAACAAAGATATGGGAGCATCATCACCATCCTTCACAACATGGAGGATTTGAGCAACATGACCCCGACCATTGTGATTGGGAAAATCGCGGCCTTTGAGATGTCGCGAAAAATGAGTCGGGGAGAGGAGCCAACTTCCTCAAGACCATATGCTTTTGCATGTGATGAAAGGAAGGGCAAAAAGAAGGCTCCTACTCCAAGTTCCTCAAGTGAAGAAGAGGAAGAAGAAGAAAGTGATGATGATGAAGATAATCAACCATGCACATCATCCTCCGAGGACGAAGAGACAATCCGACGCGTCGGAAAGGTAATGGGGATGATCCGCAAGATTAATCTAATGGGTGTGCCCCTGCAGGTCGAGGATCTTCTCTTTAACATTGACAGGAAAAAGCAAAGGAAGAGAGGATGCTTCGCATGTGGGGAGAAGGGCCACTTCAGGGACAACTGTCCAAATATGGCCAAACCCAAAAAGGAGAGGAGCAAAGGCAAGGCGCTCACAAGTGTTAGAACTTGGGATGATTCTTCAAGTGAAGATGAACCTCCAAGGACGCGTAGCCACCGGTCCTCGTCACGATCATCACGGTCATCACACAAATGCCTTATGGCAAGAGGTAACAAAAGCATTCCATCCTCTAGTGATGAAAGTAGTAGTGATGATGAAGGCGAGGGAAAGGCCTCTCTAGAAGAACTTGCGGAAGCCGTTAATTTTTTCCAGGATGTTTGCACTAAGCAAAAGGCTCAACTTAAAACGTTGAAAAATAAGTTGGTTAGCTCTCAAAATGATTACAAAGGTTTGCTAGAAAAATTTGAAACTTTTGCAAACTTAAATAGTGAGCTATCAACTAAAATTGAGCTATTAGAATCTAGTGCTCCATCCACTGCTACCGATGATAGCCTTATTAAAAAGAATGAAAAACTTAAGGCTAAGTTAGCTAGCTCCCAAGAAGCTATTGAAAATTTGCTAGAGAAAATGGAAATTCTTAGCATACACAATAATGAGCTAACTACTAAGCTAGAAAACATCGGTAGCACCCCAGCAGCATCTTTAGTTGAAATACCTGAAATAATTAAGAAAGATGCTTCTACTTCCTGCTTTGATTTAATTGATGATTCTAACCCCTGCAACCAAGCCGTTGTTGAGAATATTGTTGTAGAGACATGTACGGATGAGGTTGCAAAGGAAAATGAACAATTAAAGCAAGAAGTGGCTCGCCTTGGCAAGGCTTTGTATGACAAGAAAGGCAAAGCCAAACAAATCCGACCTCCACAGGATAACACCACTGCGGGAGTGAACAAGCCTGTAGAGGGAGAAACTGTGATTTGTAGGCTATGCCACAAGGAAGGTCACAAGTCTTTCCAATGCAAGGCGATGACCGGGGATAAACAAAGGCAAAAGCTCAAGCAAAAGCCATCAAGCAAAATCTCCAACACCTACATCAAAAAGGTGAACAAAAAGGATGCTACACCATATTTGATCAAGAAGAAAAAGAACGGAAAGGTGATAGCAATCAAGGCCAACAAGCAAGCCAACAAAGGAAAAGGGGCCAAACGGATCTGGGTGCCAAAGGAAATAATTTCAACCATGAAAAGCACCAAGAAGGTTTGGATCCCGAAAGGGAAGTGAGTGGACCGAAGGTCTTCGGGAAATTTGGAGACTTGGCAAAGTTGGGATGTATATCATGGGATACATCATATTGGATCAAGTTTATTGCCAAGTGGGTTAGTGAAAATTTTGGACCCAAATTTCCCACCCATGACTAAGGTAACTAGTTTTATTGTATTTCTCGTTTTTAGATATGCGTATCTATTTATCTTTTGTCTAGTTTACCTTTCTTGCCTAGTATTACATTTGTTATGTACTCTTGTTTAAAATCATGCATACTAGGTAAATCATATGGTAGGTTTGCTTGTTTTTAATTCATATGCTTAAGCAAACCTACATGGTTTAAAATGATTATTTAAGCACGGCACATAGCTTCTATATCACTCCATAGTAAATGATGCATAAATTGAAAATTTTGATTTCTACAAAGTGTATCATTTAACTTATATGTGCCAAAGTTAGGGTTATGGATAATTTGCCCCTCTTGATATCAAATCAAAGTGCATGTCTCCTACAAGTATTCAAAACTTGTATGTACACCTTTAGGGGGAGGTTACTCTATAATCTAACACTTTGAGACTAACACCTTTTCAAGTCTATTTCATGTGATAGTCTCATTGTAAGGAAAATGAAGTCCCCGGAGAAAGACAACAATCTTTCACTGCAAAATCTCCAAGAACTCTTATGTCTCTCAAGCTCACCATTGACTTTCAATTGGTATCTTTTGAGACTACATTCAGTATCATTTACATGTCTTCTCCAATATTTGATTAGACTATATTTCATATCATATGCTTCCATATTGCAAAAATGCATAAGTAGTTAACTCATATTCTGTTACCTATGCATAAGGGAAGTTAGTCTTTTCAAATCATGTCTTGCACCTCTAATTTTTACATGCTTTTTCCTAAGTAGAGGATCTCTGTCAGGGGGAGTATTTCTTCATCTCTAAAAGGGGAGAAAAACTCTTTCTAAAGGAGAATACTCATTTAGGGGGAGTAATCTTTTAAGGATTCCTACATGTGGTATCATTCATGGCTTAATTTAATATCTTTCTAGTGATATCATTTGATACAATTCTTGTTGAGGGCAAGCTTTTATTTACTTCCTACATGCTTTTAATGTCTTCCTTTTCGGTGGTTGATGCCAAAGGGGGAGAAGTTTAGGGACCAAAGCAATGAAAACTATATCAAACACCAAACACCACCAATTTAAAATTTTATATCTACAAATGGTTTTTCAAGTGATTTTGGTTATTTGGTCCAAAAATAGGAAGTAAGTGAATTATGGAGTTAGGGGAGGCTTAAGTCCATAATATCACATTGTGGGGACAATCATGCATCTTAGCAAGTAGATTGCATATTTTCGCTCAAATACTTGTATTATTTGCTTGCTTTGGTTGTGTTGTCATCAATCACCAAAAAGGGGGAGATTGTAAGGAAAATGGACCCCGGGCCCTTTGGCTAATTGAGTTTTGGTGTTTGATGAACAACACAATCCGTGAACTAATAAGTTTTCTAGTGTTTGTGTTTGTAGTTCACAGGATGCGAAGAGAATTGGACCAAGGCAATGAGGATGCAACACCTCAAAAGAAAACATAAAAAGATGCATATGAGTCCAATACTCAAGAACAAAGAAGCCCGAAGAAATCAGCGAAGAAATCAGCGAAGAAATCCAAAGATAAGGGCTGTCAGCCAGCGCCTGGTGGCGCACCGGACATCGGTGTCCGATGTGCACCGGACTGTCCGGTGAGGCACCGGACAGTCTGCGTAGAGAGGCCGCAGACAGGCGCTCTCTGGCTGTAGCACCGGACTGTCCGGTGTGCACCGGACTATCCGGTGTGCCAACGGGCAGACGGCAACGGTCGAATCCAACGGTCGGATCCAACGGTCGACTGCTACAGGCGCCAACGGTCGGCTGACGTGGCAAGCACCGGACACTGAACAGTAGATGTCCGGTGTGCACCGGACTGTCCGGTGCACCCGACGACAGAAAGCTGCTGCTTTCTGTCCAACGGCTAGTTGAGGGTGTGGAGGCTATAAATACCACCCCAACCGGCCATTCTCAAGTGTGAGAGCCCAAGCAACATACCAATACACATAGTGCATATTTTCAAGAGCTCAAACACCCAAGTGCTTAATAGAATCACTCGGTGATTAGCGTAGGTGCTTTGCGAAGTGCTTAGGTTAGTTAGACCGCTTTAGCGCTTGCTCTAGGTGAATCCTAGTTAGTTGAGTGAGTTTTGTAAAACCACACAACCCCTCGGCTCTTGCGTGAGCCGTTGTAATTGTACCGAGTGGGGCGAGAATCTTGCGAGACCGTGACAACCGTGTTTGTGTCACGGCCGCCACCGTGTACCGGAGGGAACGAGGCCCGCGGCGTTTCGGCCGGAAGCTCGATAGTGGAGACGGCGGGGAGCGTCAGAGAGGAGCCGGAAGCGGAGCACCACTTGCGCGTGGAGAAGGCCCGCGGCTCTCTACGGAGTTACTCGACCGTGGTGCTTGGCCCTCGCGTGGGCTTCCCTTTGCGTAGGGGCACCAACGAGGATTAGTCGGGACCTTGCGTGGTTCTGGATACCTCGGTAAAAATACCGGCGTCATCCACGAGAGTTTGCTTCTCTACTTAGCTCTTTACATTCCGCATTTATATTAAGCATTTAAGTTTCAATCTTGTAGTCATACTTATTTAGTGTAGATTGAAACTTAGCTTTTGCGGTAGAGATAGCAACACATAGACAAAACCTAGTTTGCACATTCTAGTTTTGATTATTTGCATAGGTTTTGCTCTAGGGATTTATTTGTGGCCTAGTTTAGTAAAAGTTTTAGAAGTCCTAATTCACCCTCCCTCTTAGGCGTCACCCGTTTACTACAGAGCTCCACTTTGTTATTGGCACTAGCTTGAGGAGGGTGAGGGTTTGTAAAGCGCACAGTTTAGTATCAATTTATGTCTCCAACAGGTACTAATGTGAATGTTTTAGTACAGAATGAAGACAACAATCAGTACTAATATGCATAGTACATGTTGGTGTCTTCAACCGATAAGTCTTCAAATTAGCATCGATTGGAGACATCAACTAGTACTTAATCCTTGCAGTAGTTAATATCGGTATTGATATTATTGTTAACACCGGTTCTTAAAAAATCGGTAATGAAATTAAGGGACCGAAGCCCTACTCTTAATAGTTGTAGTCTCATTACCAATATTGATGGTTGCACAATTTATCTGTGCTATCCCATAGTTTTTTTGTTCGAAATTTACCTTTAGAAGATGAATAGATGACAAATAATATATGTCGTTGGCCACAATATATTAGTAGTTATGGTCATAGTTACTTGTTAATTATTACTATCTTCGTTTTCGAATATTTGTTGTCCGCTAGTTTATATTTAAACTAAAACGTGACAAATAAAAAAAATGGAGTGTATTCAGTTACGGTTTTATTAAAAAAAAGTACACAAGTGAACCATCGTATCATCGTTATCATAAATGTAGAATTACATTTTTTTAAGGGTAGTACATACAAACCGGGTCGTAAGGAAACCCACGAGAGAGAAATCAGAGATGCCAAGGAAAACAAAATAGAACGAAGCACACACTGCTCACGCGCAAAGCAGTAGGGCCATGCCACCCAAAACAACCACCGGCGTCATCCACGCCCCGCTCCCTCTACCATCCGCGGCGACACTGGTGTCTTGTGCCCCATCTAGGAATGAAAGTGGTAATCCGAACTGTTAGGACAAATTTAATATTTTAAAATGGATATGTATAAAATTTGATGTTGATCTTTTCTTATGTTATCAAGCACATTAGTACAAATATGAATAAAATATTACATACATTGTTTTATGTATTATTTGCTCCCTACAACACAAAAAGTTGAAAAAAATACCGAATTTATTTCCGAATCCATACCGAAGTTTATATCTATTATTTGAGAAAATATAGGATGAATTTGAGGTTTACCTTTTATGCATTTTAACAAGCTGGAGGTTAAAAACAAGAATACAAATTTGTATTATATATTCTATATCCTATTTATTTGCAATCAGAGAAAAACGACTAAAAAACTGATTACCGAAAAAATACTGTTTCCGACCGTTTTCATCCCTAGCCCCATCCACCGCAGCGGACGGCTCCGCTGCCACATCGTCGCCGCTCTTTGGGACGCCCCCCTTGTGCCCTGGTGCCGCCTTTCCAGGCACCACCGGCGCCTCTGCAGACTGTCCTGGTGCCGGCGCAGAAGAAGCCGTGTGGAACATCTGCGGGGGCAGCAGCACGCTGTCGACGGAGTAGACGGCGAACGGGAAGCGGGCGAACAGCGTGCTGCTGATGGGCACGTCGACGACGCCAGTGGAAAGGTTCACCAGGGGGCTGGTGGTGCTGGCGGTGACGTTGACACTGTACATGCCGGCGGGGCCCGACGCCTCGGTGTGCAGCGGGTTGCTGGCCGTCTGGAACGTGGCGAGGCTGTAGTAGCGGGGCAGGACGTGGTAGAGCAGCAGCTGGATCTGGTCTTGGTCGGCGAGGGCGTTGAGCGTGCCGGCGGCCTTGAGCTTGGCGAAGGCGTTGTCGTTGGGCGCGAAGAAGGTCAGGCCGTCGTACGAGCTCTTGAGCTGGCTGCTGATCTGTTCCGTTATCCGGGTGGCGTTCAGGAGGCGGAGCAGAGTGGTGTACTGCCCGCCATTTTCCAGGATGCTGGTCAGGTTGTTGTTGGGCTCGGGTGGTGCCGCCGGGGCAGGAGCAGGGGCAGGGGCGACGTCGTCCGCAGCCGCTGCCAAGAGGGAAGGGAGGAAGAGAAGAAGCGGGATGACGGTGTGGCAGGCCATTAGTCTCGGGACTGGAGGCGACTAGCTAGGGTACAGTACAGTGAGCTACCTATAGTGTGTCGTGCGTGTGGTGGGTATTTGAAGAAGAGGAGGATCACATCACATGGCTCTCGTTCATTTCCATCGTACGTACGTGCGCACGTAGGTTCGTGGTCCAGGCGGTGAAAATTTGGCCGCTGGCTGCGGTAGGCGTGGCGTGGCTGTCACCCGGGCGGCCGGAGGTGATTCACATTCCACAGGCCGTGTCTACCGCTAGCTGCCAGCCCTTTGTCATCCACCAGTACGTAGCATGGTATAGATGGACTGACAGCTCCTGATAAATGTTATAACTAACATGCCTCTCTTCGCAGACGACCAAATAATAATTGTTGCCCCCTGTTGGTCAGCTGCTAGAGACGCATTAATATAATTGTTGAAGGTTCCATGTGAGTTTAATTCATCAGCGGTTCTCAACCACGAGAGCCGGAACGGAACAGAAACTCTTCCACGCTGGCGCAAGCATTTTACTGGTTCTGTCTGGGACGGCTCGTACCTGACGGAGGCCGACGCCAAGCTAGCCGGCAACGGTGGTCCGCCAAAGTTCACCGTGCCCCTTCAACAAGTTGGTGCACAGAAAATGACACATGTTTTCGTTTCATCTTTTGCATAAACCAAAATGCCCCGTGGCCTGTAGCAATAAGTTGCCAAAAGAATTGACGGAGAAGCAAGAAGAATCACCCTCGCTATTTCCTTGTCCACCAAACCAGTGTTGAACATATAAAACCCATTGCCACTGTCGCATTAAACATGATGTACGTCAAACTCAGAGTGACAAGCTAATGACCAGCCAACCAAATGCAGTTACTGCGCAACAGTTTATTTCCAGACAACAAAATACACCGAGGCAAACATAACATCACAAATCTGTATCGTCGAGAAAAAAAAAATTGCTTATCATGAGATTCACCAGCCCACAGGAGGAGGAACTCTGTATTTTCATTATCCTGCCAACAACCTAACTAATTTAGGGCAGGCTGCAATGGCAGCTTGGCAAGGACAAAACACCAAGCACAGACCTGGATTCATCCTTGTTACTGCGCTCAGCTGAACAAATTGGGAATGCAGGCCCCCGAGTCAGGGTTCTGCTGCTCCTTCCAGATACGGCCTGTGACGCGCAGCTTCAGCTCTTTCCTATCTCCACCTGAGAAGAAGAGAGCCATGTTGCGCTGAATTATTAGGCCGTCATGGCTGTCCCTAACCTTCCGGTGGCTGTCCCGGATGCTGCGGGGCGTTCCCTCCCATATCATCTTCCTGCCATTTGCACCAACCTCAAGGCTATAGCTGTAATTCCTAGAATCATTTTCGTCACCCATAAATCGTAGGAAAGCCATGTATACTGGTGCCAACCCAAGCTGAAATGCCTCAAAGTGCAAGCAAAAGTACTGCCCAAAACAATGAAAAACCTACAAGGAGATAAGATAGATCAGACAAAATTCAATTGATTCAAAAATAGATAAAGCATAACTCTGTTATATATGATACTAGTGCATTGTAGTCAGAAAATCTTGTTTCACTATCTGGATACATAACATGTGTTTGGTTCATGTATTTCCAATGAGTGAAAAGAGCTGATCACGGGATAAGTAAACCCCTGTTATCTATATTCTATGTTAACATAAACTGATAAAACAAGGCATGAAGGCAATCAAGAAACCACTACAACTTAATTCCAATCATCTGCACTACTATAAATCTTATGTAACTGATTAAAAAAGAAAACAACCAAGAGATCAAGAAAACTACAAATGTATGGAGATGCTTACAGTTAGCATCCAGGTTGCATTTTCAACCTCTCTTGGGTTGGACTTGACATAGCGGTGATTAAATGTGCATCCAGAGTGCATGTCCACTTTATGATCATCTCGTAGATGTGCCACAAGAAAAGGAATATCCCCAACAACTGAACATTCAGAACCAGCATAAGGACAGTTGTATGGCCTAAAACTACACTGTGACTCATGGCTTAGTTTGCTGTAGTATGGGAAGACTTCTGGACATCCAAGAGAGTAGTATCTGCAGGGGAGCTCAAGTGATTCAGCCACTTTTTCTAATGCCAGACACCTGATGTCACCGAGCTCCTGTCGACAAGTTGGGCAGCGGTTGTGCACCCGAGTTTTGCAGGTGGAACACAGAGTATGACCATTTTGGCACTGTAACATAAGGGAAAATATCGGTCAGTTACAAGCAAATTTTTATGCCGACTGTTGAGTCATGACTTTCAAATGCTAAAACTAGAAAAATTAAAGTTTCATATAATAAATACTAAAACTAGGATGTATGGTTTCATTTAAATGGTTTCTAGAAGAGATGAACAACAGGGAACGGAAAATAGTTAGATCAACAAACATATATTGTTCAATGTACTAGACAAATAAAGGATTATACTAACATAATGGATATGAAAGATACGTACATACAGGTACAGCTTCATCTCTAAAGTGTTGTGTCAAACTATAAAATTCAGACCACACAGCAGACAGCAACATTTGGTATGTACTTAGTTTTAACCATTACTGGTGTACTGGAAATATTGCTTGACTAGTGAATTCTAAAAGATCCAAACAAGCTAACATGCAGAAAAGGACACCATGTAATTGCAATACTTTTAATTCAATGTACAACTAATTAACCTTTCTTACAGATGTGTATCCTAATGCGTACTATCCTTATATAAGAAATCATCTGTGTGCTCTGGCAAGTTATCACCAAACTGAAAAATTATGAAAATGTGTTATGATGGTCAGCTTAAGCCCTTTGAGTAAGAAACAAAGAAACTTCAACACCCTCACCTCCAACACACACAGAAAGAGTAAAAGAAAAGGAAATCAAATAAGAAGGTAGACAAAAAGAAAATGCACAATACTGCACCATTCTAGTACTTGCTATTGGCTAGTCAGGGATCATTTCCACTAAGTACATAAAGATTTTTTCCCCTTCACTTCCAAATGGGAATTTTGTATATAGAGAAATGAACAAAGGAGCTCAAAAAGGAAATTCTGAATAACTCATCAAGCAACAGGAAACTTATTGGTCGAGATTTTTACTGGTCAGTTCAGAATCAAACATGAAAGCATTAGAGCATCCTACTGTTGAATGAATGTTGTGTTATTTGAGACTTTGAGTTAGCAAAAAGACACATATGGAATCATAGTGTGCTATTGAAACGCTGCCTGGTGAGGAATATATAAGGAGCGTAAAGTAAATCAATTCCACAATTATTGAATTGTTCAATTTTGGAGAGACCTGTGAGAACTACGCAAAAACAGTAATCCACAATGAATTCTTAGGCTCAGAGGTATCCAATATACATAACAGTGTCTTAAGAAACAAATGATCGATTATACCAAAAGGACATCTCTAGTTTGCAAAAACTACACCTTTAAGTATATGTTCAAGGAAGTATGCAAACACAGCATCCTTAAAAGTGCAGATAAACTAGAAAAAGAAACTGTTGGGACTTTTTTATTAGGTACATATAAGGGCATAGATGTTGCTTCCAAAGGAACCCAGCACTTTGTAAACATCTGCCCTAACGCTCATCCCCGCTTCTCGGTGTTAAATACACTGCATGCATTGAATAGACAAATGCCACGAATGACCAGACTAATTCAATCCTCATCTATTAATGCTCTGTCACATATTCTGATTCCAGGCAAACGCATAAACTCACTCAAACGAGATGCTACTCAATGTGGCACACTGATTTCATTCAAAGACTAGAGACCATGGAGGAACAGCTAAACACAAAACATCACTACTAATGAATATTGAAGGAAGTTAGATTGGTAACATCAATTGTCAAAGCGACGATTCGAATCATATCTTATGATTCTCTGTATCTAAATTCTAAACAGCAACTATTACACAGTTAGCTATTCGGTTTGCAGGAAGCAGAACACGAGCAAACGCATGCCAAATATTTATGATAGTTGAAAAAACAAAAGTTGGTCCTCCTGACAAATGTACCGATTACGCATGCGTGCCTAGGACAGAAAGATCGCGGAGAATTAAGCGGACAGGTCTCCCCATGACCAAGAACCCCGAGCACAAGCAGCAAAGATCCTAACCCTATATTGGTAGTAGCAACAGATCACGCAACCTCAGCCATGGTAGGGCTAACATGCCAAGATCCCGAAACTAAGGCACGAAAAGAATCTGGGCGGTGCGCACCTGGTGGATGGGCGGGTACATGGAGTTGGTGCAGACGGGGCACTCGAGAAGCTCATGCACGCCCGTGGCCGGAGATATCACCAGCGGCCCAGCTCCCGCTACCGTCCCGGCGGCACCGGCGCGGTCGGAGACGACGACCACGTTGACGGCCGCGGCGGCGGCGGCGGCAGCACCGGCGGTAGAGGAGGATTTGAGGAAGGGGCGAGGGAGCTGGGACGAGGTGACGGCGGCCGTGTCGTCGTCGTCCTCCATGCCGTCGGAGTAGGACACGCACTCGATGCTGTCCAGCTCCATGTCCCGCAGCAGATCGAGCCGAATCTTGACGGGTGCCTGACTTGTGTCAAACCACCCCCTTTCTCTCTTCTCGTGCGGTCCCGGATTGTTGGACGAGGTGCTTCAGGCTCCGAGGACTCTCGATCGAAGAACTCCACGGGCGCGGGGCAGCGGCGGGGGGAGCCGGGGAGGGAAGGAAAGCGGAGCCGAGGGGATGATGGCGAAGGGAGGAAATGGAGGAGAGGAAGAAATTTGGGTGGGGTTGGCAGTTGTGGCAGGTGGCGGTGGGGGCACTTATGCTATCAGCCTACGGGCAACGACTGAAGGCAAGCAGCCCTTAGGTATAAGATTGAAAGTAAAATATGTCATGCATTAGATTGCAATACAACTGTAAGTAACATTTAACACTTAAAATCTTTCATCACCAGCCAATTACCTTTATAAAAAAACTAAATAAACTATGGTTATATTGTGGTTGGATCATAATCTAACGGATTAGATAGTTTTCTGCACGCTTGCATATAGGGACCGTTACGAGCCTATGCTCCTTGTGGCTTGATCAAGTAACGAGTTGAGTCTGGCTTGCTTCGCTTCTCTAGTGAATCTAAAAAGTTGTCTTGGCTTGTCGAGCCAATAAATCTGACCATAAACATGAAATCGATATCCAAAATATAATATAAAATATAAAAATAATTTAAGTACCATATTTTAGATTGGTAAAATAAATATATTACTAATGTAATATAGAAAATAGTTTTATTTTGTACAATAAACTTAAAAATATAAACTAATTGTTTATTTAGTGCCGACAATATATATTAATTAGGATTTTATACAATAAATTGTTGTTGTGTGAAGCCACGAGATAGCTCGTGAGCCATAGTAAGCCTAAAAATATGATATCTCTTTTCTCGAGCAAAAACAGACCTGGGTCAGACTCAATCTAAGCATAGTCACTTCGAACCGAGCCAATTCAAAGAGATCAAGCTTTTTTTCCAGAACTACTGCAGGCGGCTGCAGCTGGTGTGGTGCGCTGCGGCGCACGTTCAAATTTGAACTTGTCGCCCGGCGGACGCAGGAGGACAGCGGGCGTGGGCTGGCCGTCGCCGGGGACAAGCGCCAGCACATGTGGTTTCAGGAATTTGAGGTGCCGTCGTGTACAGAGCCCGGAGACGGGCACACGAATTTATTAAGCTATGCATCATTTACATAGGACAATTAATTTATAGAGAGACAGAGAAAAGATTCTAGCATTTTTTTCTTCTTTCTTTAACCACTAGATATGTATCCGCTATGTAAGTTAAAAATTAATATAAAACATAGATATGGAATCACAAACATCAATACGATATATAAAATCCGTGTGACAAAATATCATCGAAACGCTAATATTATATTGAATATATAAATATGTAATATTATTATAGTATAATGTCCGTGTGTTGCAACGACACAAAGTCTCTACTCCCGTGAAACTTAAATCAACAACACATTCAGGTATCGAGATGTCTCTCGTTCCCTCTATCAACGAAATAAATCAGAGAAATTTGGTTTGAGGCCTAAATGACCTCACAACAGATGCTTGCAATCTAACAAATCATTTTAAGATCCTAGAACATATTCAAACTTTAAAAGGAAACACAAATTTCAATCTGAAAAAACAGCTATACTTTTCTGCAACAAGCAGTGTGGGTCCAACGACCAAGTCGATCTAAGCCTGCCATGTTACCCTCGTCGGGTGTTCAGAACTATTATATATGAGCATTATGTCACTTAGGGTGATAAACCAATAGTCCGTCACCCGAACCCGACCGAACACATCCAATTGCATCGCTTCGATGTCTAGATGATCCAACTACAACATTGGGTGCTGGTGATGGATCATTGAAGTTCTTAAACTTTGTAATCCTATATGGCACATGAAACTTGAAAATTCACAGCCCTATTTATAGAACATAAATGTGTCGAAAATACAACTATACAAGTAATTGCATCGGTACAAAAAATGCATCTACAACTTAATTAAGGAATTAATGAAGGAACCTTTCCAGCTAGGAGGCCTGGAGTAAAGGCCCCTTCTCAACCTAATGCTCAAATGGTCACAGTTGTTGTTCCTCTTGCGTTTGCACCTCCACAACAGGCTCTTCTAGGTGGCACACCAAGGCCACCACGACGCTACCCTCTACAATCACGTTGTGTAATGCCCAAAATTTTACATGAGAAAAAAATATATATAAATAAATAAATCCATTTAGATTAGTGTGTTGGGAATTTTTTTTTTCTTTTTTGAAACCTTTGAAGATTTATTAGTTTCCTTTTCTTTTCATAAATCAGATAAAAATAGTTAAATAACCAATAAATAAATAAAGAAAATACATATCACACTGAAGAAATTGTTGTGATACATTTTATTGGAATAAATAATCATAGTTTAAACTTGACCTCAAAGTATAAATGAAAATATAAAATAGAGAAGAAAGGAAAATGTTTATGGACCCATTTATTCCCCACCCATAAATATATGTCAAGGGAAAGTAAATAATATTAAAAACAATACAAATAAATAAAAATATAAACTAGTGCCATAAACATGTTGAAACCCTAGCCTGAGGTATATTCGAAATTTAAGTCTTGAATCAAAATTTGATTTGAAAATGGAATAGAAATAAGAAAAGAAAAGATGAAGAAGCCAATTGGGCTGCTGCTCCACATTTCGGCCCAGTATTTCGTCGCCACCCACCTTCCTCAGCCCATTCCTCCCTCGGATCTTCCGCGGCCTGGGTGACCCGCGCGTCGCTCGCACTGACTGGGATGGCCCAGTGGCCGGTCGCACGGGCGTGCTTGACCATGGCATGCCGCTGACATCTGGGGCCTGGCTGTCAGCCACCTGTGCGCTCGCGCTCGTTGGGTGACTGGTGGACCTGCGTTGGCAGCGCTTTCCTCTCCAACGAACACCGAAGATGGCGGATGGTTGCTGGGGCGCGCGGTCGGGTGGCCCTGGGATGGCGCACCAGCACACCGAGATCCGCGGGGGCGTGAGCTTATAAGTTCCGTGGACTCCACCATTGGCGCAGGCGCTTGACCCTGAAACCCACCCGTGCGGGTAAGATCACCGACGGCGAGAGAGAGAGAGAGAAGGAGAAGGGAGAAGGTTCGCGTGGTCTTGTACGCCGTCCTGGGCTCCATACCGTTGCGCTTGGGGATCTACGGCACTTTACACGTGGATTGGAGCCGTGGCCGTGGTCAGGGACTGGCGGAATCGCTCACCGACGTTCGTTGGCGCCGCTTCTCCGCCCCGCGTCGAAGACTGTCCCCATCACCACAAATCCTCTGGTATGGTTGCTTTCGTTGGGGTCGTTAGCTAATTCCGGTGGTGTAGAATCACGCGGGGGAGGCAATTACTCCTCATTGGGGCGAGAATTGCACACCGATGTTCACCTAGCTTCGGTTGCCATGACTCGCCATGGATGTGAAGCTAGGCATGTCAATCGGTTACCTGTTGTCGGTCTTTGAGTTCGGGGGGTCCGGTGGTTGTGCGCGGGCAAGTAATCATGGGATTCGGGCTCGGGGGCGTCGAACGGTGGGCATCGGCGACCAGCTCCGCCGTGGTGTGTCTCGGCGGCGCTCCCCCGTTGAGCTGAGGTTGGGGGCGATCTTCGGATCGTCCGATCGACTTTGGGCGGCCTAGATTAGACATGGCGCAGCCGTTCGGTTGGGAACAGTTCGGGCGGTTGGATGGACATCGTGCGGCTCTGGGTGTGTATCGGTTCGGCTTAGGGTAATTTTGATCCTGTGCGTCGATCTCGGATCGGGCGGCTCTGGGCGCGTACCGGTTCGGCCGAGTTCCGGTCTAATCTGCGCCGTGCGAAGACGATCCAACGGCCGAGACTCGCCCGTACCCCTTCGCGGGTGCACTTTGCTAAAGAGACCCCGTACTTTTTACGAATCAACCCGCCATCCCTTGTCGCTGTGCACTGTGCCTTAGGATCTTTGCGCAGGGGCCCCTGCGGTTCCTGAATTTTGGTGCGCAGTCCAGTGATCCGAGGGAATCAGTTAAATAATTATAGAAATGAATTTTTAACATAAAAACAATTCCTATAACTTGATTAATTCATAGAAAATTCATATGGAGTCCAAATTAATTAATTCCAATTCCTATAATTTTGTAGTATTATTGTTTATCAATTAGTACCTCTGTTTTGACATGAATGTCACCACAAAATTCATTTCCTAATTAATCTTATATCAAATACATAAAACCTTAGGAAATTCATAACTCCTCCGTTTTAACTCCGATTTGATCCGTTCAAGTTGCGTTAGTTTCGTAGCAACTTGTAGATCATTATTATGCAGTATATTCTTATGTTTGGTGTGTTGTTAATTTTGTATATACCATGTTTGCTTGTATTGCTACGAATAGCGGGGAGGACACGTGTCATCTGAAGATCATCCTGGTACCTGGAATCTCAAGTCCCAGGCAAGTTGTGCCCTTGATCACATCTTTTTACCCACTCATGTTCTAATTAATCATAATGATCTGCATAGGTTAATTTTGATGGGACCCAATAGGTTACCCTAGTTTGTCTATCTTTATACCTTGTTTACCACTGAACTTTCTGGGTAGTACTTGCTAGTGCTATATGTGGTTTTGGGTATGGAGATACACTATTCATGATTACACTTTTGTTATCAGTTGTTATTTATTGTTCATGATAAGATCATTATGTTAATTGGAACATGGAGAACCACCCGGGAAAACAGTGCTACCACAAGGGAGGAATGGGACCCCTTGGCTGATTAATTAGGAAAGCTAGTGGAAGACTACCTTACCCGAAAGGGGCAAGGGCAGTAGGGGAGTGGTCAGTGTAGGGAGGCCCTCGGGAGGATTTTGCTGCGATGGCGGTCCTGCAAGGGATTCCTGCATTGGAACTTCCTATAAACTGTAGCGGGTTTTCGGAAGCTAGTGGAACTTTGTAAAGGCCTCGTAGTGGATCCCTAGCCATTCACCTCGGTAGTGTCTAAGGGCCTTGCAAACCCTGGCGACATGGGATACACGACTTGTGGGTAAAGATGCGCAACCTCTGCAGAGTGTAAAACTGGTATACTAGCCGTGCTCACGGTCATGAGCAGCTCGGACCCTCACATGATTAAATGATGGAACTAAATTCAATTTGTCATATGCATTGCATCGCAGGTGAAGTTGTTACTTTGGTTCTACTACTTAATGGGGTTTGGTATTTACTTATACTTAGTAACTGCTAATAAAATTTTGACCAACTTTAAAAGCAATGCTCAGCTCTAACCATCTTCTTTGGTAAGCCTTACACTTCACATGAGCTCCCACCTTTGGCGAGTTCATACACATTATTCCCCACAACTTGTTGAGCGATGAATGTATGTGAGCTCACTCTTGCTGTCTCACACACCCCACAGGTCAAGAACAGGTACCGCAGGATGAGGCGCTTGGAGGATGCCGTGGTGTACTCGAGAGAGGTCTAGGCCGTCGTCTCCCAGTCAACTTTTGGTTGCTGGACCGTTGTCTCCTTATAATGTAATTATTTATTTTGTATAGAACTCCTGTTATATATAAAGATGTGACATTCGATCCTGTGCCATGATTCATCATATGTGTGAGACTTGGTCCCAGCACACCTGGTGATTATGTTCGCGCCCGGGTTTTGGACCCCTAAAATCCGGGTGTGATAGAAGTGGTATCAGAGGAATGTTGACTGTAGGACGAAGCCTAGGTAGAACTGGACAACCATTCTTTACTTACCTTACTCTGATTCTTTTCTAAACTCACCTTAATCTTTTCTCGTCTATTTCCGCTTTACTCTGATTATTCTTATCTTTTCTTTCTAAAAGACAAATGTGGATTTTACACTTTGAAATCCTGTGACTGAAGTGACCTTTAGGAATAGGAGACCTAATCCTAGGAACAAAAACAAAACTATTTTTATAAGTGTCTATGTATTTGAATGTTTGCTCTTATGATATATGTCTGATTTGGATCTTTGTTTGAGTGTGATGGGTTGTGGATCAATGTCCACAATTACATCTGCATATACATCTAGGCATAAAGGATAGCATTTGTAAGATAACTAGACAATCTAGATTATCCCCTTAGAAAATATATACATATATATATAGTATTCCGTATCTATCTCATCTTGACATATTCTATCTTACCTTTGGACATTCACCTCGTACAACTAATTACCCTAGTCTTGACATAGAATATCTGGCCCAGCCCTGCCAAAGAAGTTTCAGTACATAACCAACTACTAGCTTACTCATTCTGTCTACTAAATGATTCCCTTGCAAAGCTATCTTACCATATGCTTCTAACTTAGATGGTCAATACCAGGCGGGGTGGTGGAATTGATTTACCTCCTAATCGACACACTCGGTGGATATATCGACAACCCCAACCACAGCCAGCAGAGATGAATCCTCCTAATCCTCCATCAGGCGGAGTCGATCCACTAATTGCAGCTCAAATGAGGATGATGCAGCAAATGGCTGACACTATGGCAGATATGCGCACCCAAATGCAGCAAGAACGCCAAGAAATGCACCAGGAAAGAGAGGATGCACGTCGGGAAATGCGCCAAGAGCGGGAAGAGATACGCCAGGAGAGAAGGGTGCAACAACAGCAGCTGCAACAACAACTTCAACAACAGCAGCAACAACAACAAGTGCCATTGCCTCCACCTCCACCACCAGTTCCACCCCGAGATAAGCACCGGGAATTCATGAGCCACAAACCACCAACCTTCTCCAACTCCGCAGATCCGCTGCAAGCAGATGACTGGTTAAAGTCCATAGAGAAGATGCTCAACATAGCTCAGTGCTCGGACCGAGAGAAGGTACTCTACGCATCAGGTCGTCTTGCTGGTCCTGCTGCGGATTGGTGGGATGCGTACTGCGCTGCTCATGCTGATGCCGATACAATTACCTGGGCAGAATTCTCCACACAATTCAGGAATTACCATATTCCCGCTGGACTCATGAAGATTAAGAGAAAGGAGTTTCTCTCCCTCAAGCAAGGAAGTATGTCCGTAAGTGAATATAGAGACAAATTCATCCAGTTATCTCGATATGCTCCTAGAGATGTAGAGGATGATGAGCAAAAGCAGGAGCTTTTTCTGGATGGTTTGATTGGACCCTTGCAATATCAACTGGTATCGCACACATTCCCATCCTTCCAAAGGCTACTTGACAAAGCTATTGCTGTAGAAAACAAGAGAAGTATATTTGGAGAGAAAAGAAAGGCTGTCAACCAAGGGCAGGCTGGAAGTAGTTCCCGTCCTCGCTATACTACCACTCCAAGTACACCAGCTAGTGGCAGTTCTGGACAACAAACTCAACAGGCACCAACTGCTCCTCCAAAAGCAAGCACCCCAGCAGGACCCGTTGCTCCCAACACAACCACCAACAGGACATGCTTCAAGTGTGGACAACCGGGACACTACGCCAACTACTGTCCCAACAGAGCTGCCTACACTACACCGGCTCCGATGAAGCAAGGACAAGCCTCGGCAGGGAAGAGTCAGCCCCTATCTATCAACCGGGGATATGCCCATCATGCAGAAGTAGAAGCTGAACCCGGTGAACTTGAAATTCAAGAAGAAGAGCCAGTTGAAGATGAAGTAGTCGGTGAAGAAGTCAACGAGCAACAAGAATAGAGATAAACATAGATATAGATACATACATATATATATATATTTTACTATTTGTAAGACCTAAATATTAGTTTAGCTATTAGTTAGTATTATTACTATTTTAGTGATAATAGTAAGGTCTATTAAACCTATGTTTTGTTAAAGGATTATGCATCATGCCGAGATTTCTTTGTTTGTGCATATGTTCCGAGAACAATATGAGTATACATCCCTTTTCTTACAAATCTCGAGGACGAGATTTCTGTTAAGGGGGTAGGATTTGTAATGCCCAAAATTTTACATGAGAAAAAAAAATATATAAATAAATAAATCCATTTAGATTAGTGTGTTGGGAATTTTTTTTCTTTTTTGAAACCTTTGAAGATTTATTAGTTTCCTTTTCTTTTCATAAATCAGATAAAAATAGTTAAATAACCAATAAATAAATAAAGAAAATACATATCACACTGAAGAAATTGTTGTGATACATTTTATTGGAATAAATAATCATAGTTTAAACTTGACCTCAAAGTATAAATGAAAATATAAAATAGAGAAGAAAGGAAAATGTTTATGGACCCATTTATTCCCCACCCATAAATATATGTCAAGGGAAAGTAAATAATATTAAAAACCATACAAATAAATAAAAATATAAACTAGTGCCATAAACATGTTGAAACCCTAGCCTGAGGTATATTCGAAATTTAAGTCTTGAATCAAAATTTGATTCGAAAATGGAATAGAAATAAGAAAAGAAAAGATGAAGAAGCCAATTGGGCTGCTGCTCCACATTTCGGCCCAGTATTTCGTCGCCACCCACCTTCCTCAGCCCATTCCTCCCTCGGATCTTCCGCGGCCTGGGTGACCCGCGCGTCGCTCGCACTGACTGGGATGGCCCAGTGGCCGGTCGCACGGGCGTGCTTGACCATGGCATGCCGCTGACGTCTGGGGCCCGGCTGTCAGCCACCTGTGCGCTCGCGCTCGTTGGGTGACTGGTGGACCTGCGTTGGCAGCGCTTTCCTCTCCAACAAACACCGAAGATGGCGGATGGTTGCTGGGTCGCGCGGTCGGGTGGCCCTGGGATGGCGCACCAGCACACCGAGATCCGCGGGGGCATGAGCTTATAAGTTCCGTGGACTCCACCATTGGCGCAGGCGCTTGACCCTGAAACCCACCCGTGCGGGTAAGAGCACCGACGGCGAGAGAGAGAGAGAGAAGGAGAAGGGAGAAGGTTCACGTGGTCTTGTACGCCGTCCTGGGCTCCATACCGTTGCGCTTGGGGATCTACGGCACTTTACACGTGGATTGGAGCCGTGGCCGTGGTCAGGGACTGGCGGAATCGCTCACCGACGTTCGTTGGCGCCGCTTCTCCGCCCCGCGTCGAAGACTGTCCCCATCACCACAAATCCTCTGGTATGGTTGCTTTCGTTGGGGTCGTTAGCTAATTCCGGTGGTGTAGAATCACGCGGGGGAGGCAATTACTCCTCATTGGGGCGAGAATTGCACACCGATGTTCACCTAGCTTCGGTTGCCATGACTCGCCATGGATGTGAAGCTAGGCATGTCAATCGGTTACCTGTTGTCGGTCTTTGAGTTCGGGGGGTCCGGTGGTTGTGCGCGGGCAAGTAATCATGGGATTCGGGCTCGGGGGCGTCGAACGGTGGGCATCGGCGACCAGCTCCGCCGTGGTGTGTCTCGGCGGCGCTCCCCCGTTGAGCTGAGGTTGGGGGCGATCTTCGGATCGTCCGATCGACTTTGGGCGGCCTAGATTAGACATGGCGCAGCCGTTCGGTTGGGAACAGTTCGGGCGGTTGGATGGACATCGTGCGGCTCTGGGTGTGTATCGGTTCGGCTTAGGGTAATTTTGATCCTGTGCGTCGATCTCGGATCGGGCGGCTCTGGGCGCGTACCGGTTCGGCCGAGTTCCGGTCTAATCTGCGCCGTGCGAAGACGATCCAACGGCCGAGACTCGCCCGTACCCCTTCGCGGGTGCACTTTGCTAAAGAGACCCCGTACTTTTTACGAATCAACCCGCCATCCCTTGTCGCTGTGCACTGTGCCTTAGGATCTTTGCGCAGGGGCCCCTGCGGTTCCTGAATTTTGGTGCGCAGTCCAGTGATCCGAGGGAATCAGTTAAATAATTATAGAAATGAATTTTTAACATAAAAACAATTCCTATAACTTGATTAATTCATAGAAAATTCATATGGAGTCCAAATTAATTAATTCCAATTCCTATAATTTTGTAGTATTATTGTTTATCAATTAGTACCTCTGTTTTGACATGAATGTCACCACAAAATTCATTTCCTAATTAATCTTATATCAAATACATAAAACCTTAGGAAATTCATAACTCCTCCGTTTTAACTCCGATTTGATCCGTTCAAGTTGCGTTAGTTTCGTAGCAACGTGTAGATCATTATTATGCAGTATATTCTTATGTTTGGTGTGTTGTTAATTTTGTATATACCATGTTTGCTTGTATTGCTACGAATAGCGGGGAGGACACGTGTCATCTGAAGATCATCCTGGTACCTGGAATCTCAAGTCCCAGGCAAGTTGTGCCCTTGATCACTTCTTTTTACCCACTCATGTTCTAATTAATCATAATGATCTGCATAGGTTAATTTTGATGGGACCCAATAGGTTACCCTAGTTTGTCTATCTTTATACCTTGTTTACCACTGAACTTTCTGGGTAGTACTTGCTAGTGCTATATGTGGTTTTGGGTATGGAGATACACTATTCATGATTACACTTTTGTTATCAGTTGTTATTTATTGTTCATGATAAGATCATTATGTTAATTGGAACATGGAGAACCACCCGGGAAAACAGTGCTACCACAAGGGAGGAATGGGACCCCTTGGCTGATTAATTAGGAAAGCTAGTGGAAGACTACCTTACCCGAAAGGGGCAAGGGCAGTAGGGGAGTGGTCAGTGTAGGGAGGCCCTCGGGAGGATTTTGCTGCGATGGCGGTCCTGCAAGGGATTCCTGCATTGGAACTTCCTATAAACTGTAGCGGGTTTTCGGAAGCTAGTGGAACTTTGTAAAGGCCTCGTAGTGGATCCCTAGCCATTCACCTCGGTAGTGTCTAAGGGCCTTGCAAACCCTGGCGACATGGGATACACGACTTGTGGGTAAAGATGCGCAACCTCTGCAGAGTGTAAAACTGGTATACTAGCCGTGCTCACGGTCATGAGCAGCTCGGACCCTCACATGATTAAATGATGGAATTAAATTCAATTTGTCATATGCATTGCATCGCAGGTGAAGTTGTTACTTTGGTTCTACTACTTAATGGGGTTTGGTATTTACTTATACTTAGTAACTGCTAATAAAATTTTGACCAACTTTAAAAGCAATGCTCAGCTCTAACCATCTTCTTTGGTAAGCCTTACACTTCACATGAGCTCCCACCTTTGGCGAGTTCATACACATTATTCCCCACAACTTGTTGAGCGATGAACGTATGTGAGCTCACTCTTGCTGTCTCACACACCCCACAGGTCAAGAACAGGTACCGCAGGATGAGGCGCTTGGAGGATGCCGTGGTGTACTCGAGAGAGGTCTAGGCCGTCGTCTCCCAGTCAACTTTTGGTTGTTGGACCGTTGTCTCCTTATAATGTAATTATTTATTTTGTATAGAACTCCTGTTATATATAAAGATGTGACATTCGATCCTGTGCCATGATTCATCATATGTGTGAGACTTGGTCCCAGCACACCTGGTGATTATGTTCGCGCCCGGGTTTTGGACCCCTAAAATCCGGGTGTGACACGTTGACAACCTCCTCTCCTCTTGACAACCACCAGATCCACTCAGTAAGGATGTAGGTGCACAGATCGGCATGACCGGAATGAGGTTTGACGAAGGGAGGTTACTGTTTTTGGCGAGCTTACCGAGGACGAGGGTGGCGCGCTTGGCGGTGGCGCGGTCTGCGTGGCGCCACGAAGAGATATAGCAAATTAGTGAAAGTCGCCTAGAGGGGGTGAATAGGCGAAACATGAAAATTATAAACTTTGAACACACACTTCACCCGGGGTTAGGGTTAGAAATAAATAATGTTGAATTCGGAGTGCGGAAGATAGTTCTTCTTGCTATGAGTTGCTCAATCAATGCAGATGACTTTTGGAGCTAACTCAAAACAATGTGAGCAAGAGAACTTTAGAGAGAGTGGAGAGGGAAGAAACAAATCGAGTGATAAAGATCAACACAAATGAACACGGTGATTTGTTTCTCGAGGTTCGGTTCCAAGGAACCTACTCCCCATTGAGGAGGCCACAAAGACCGGGTCTATTCCAACCCTTTCCCTCTCTCAATCGGTCACTTAGACCGGTCGAGTGCTTCTTCTTAATCACATTGGTCACTAAGACCCCGCAAGGATCACCACACAAATAGGTGTCTCTTGCTAGCTTTATAAAGCACTTAGAAAGATTAGAGTGAGAAGAAGAAAGCAACCAAGCAACAAAAGAAACACAAGTCACCCTCTCTCAAGTCACTAAGCACTTGATTTGATTTTGGAGCTTGGAGAGGATTTAATGCTTTGATTGTGTCTTTAGGGTGTATTCTTTACTCTTGTATTGAATGAGAAAGTTGCAATGCTTGGATGGCTTGAATGGTGCTGGTTGGGGGGTATTTATAGCCCCAACCACTATTCCAGTCGTTGTTGTCGATGGGCACACCGGACAGTCCGGTGGTGCACCAGACACATCACTGTTCACTGTCCGGTGAGTGCCACGTCAGTCGACCGTTAGGGTTTGGAGCTGTTGACCGTTGTAGTCTTCTGTCCTCTTGCGGCACCAGATAGTCCGGTGCGTTCTGACTTTGTGGTTCTGACTTCTGACTTCTGCTCTGCTGACTGTGCTGCAGTCAGCGCAGTCGACCGTTGGGTGAAGTTGACCGTTGCTCCAGTGGCTCACCGGACAGTCCGGTGAATTTTAGCGGACGTGCGCTGAGAAAACCCGAGAGCAGCCACTTCGCGAGGTGCTCGGCCAGGGCACCGGACAGTGTCTAGTGCGCCACTGGCTGCACCAATTCTTGTATGCTCCAAACTTTGTAGAATTCTCTCAAGTCTTTTTCTTTATATGTTTATGTTAAACTTTATGCACATGAGAGAAAGAGCAACTAGGCAAACTAGTTAGTCCATGTGGTTTGCGATAGACGTCAAACACCAAAATCGATTATAGGAAATGTTAAGACCATTTCCCTTTCAATCTACCCCTTTTTGGTGATTGATGCCAACACAAACCAAAGCAAATGTAAAGTGTAGAATTGTAACTAGTTTGCAATTTTGACAGATGTGCATAAGTTGCTTTGAAATGAATGCAGTTTTAAACATATATGGTTGCTTTGATCTATTTTAACATTTTGGACCACATTTGCACCACTTAATTTTGTTTTTGCAAATCTTTTGGAAAATTCTTTTCAAATTATTTTGCAAATGGCCAATGGTATAAGAATATGATTTCTAAAAGCATTTTCAAGTTTTTTGAAAATTCTCCCCCTATTTCAAATGTTTTCCTTTAGCTTAATAAAGGCTCCCCCTGAAGAAGTTCTCCCCTTAGCTGTCAAGGGGGGTTTTGCAATTTGAATAATCTCTCCCCCTTTTTGAAAAGTTTTTAGAAAGCAGGGTGGTGGTGCGGTCCTTTTGCTTTGGCCTATTAATTTCTTTCCCTTTGGCATTAAGCGCCAAAAACAAAGAAACCTTAGAGGCCTTGTACAAGATATGAATGTAAATACATGAGTAGAGCAAAGGAAATATGATACCAACAGAGTCGTAGTGGAAGCCTTGCCTTTGCCGAGTACTCCATTTCCCTTTCAATCTAAGACTAAGCATAGAAATACTCTTGGAAACACATTAGTCTTAGCTTTGGCACAAGAAGAATAAGATATATGCATTTGTACCAAATGAAAGAGACATGATCAAAGGTATATAAATGAGCTATGTGTGCAAGATTTCAATCAAAGTTCCGAGAATCGAGGATATTGAGTTCATTCCTAAGCTTGCTAAAACTCTTTTCATCCAGGGGCTTGGTGAAGATATCGGCTAATTGGTTGTGGGTGCTAACATAAGCAATTTCGATATCCCCCTTTCATTGGTGATCTCTCAAAAAATGATACCGGATGTCTATATGCTTAGTGCGACTGTGTTCAACGGGATTATCTGCCATGTGGATTGCACTCTCATTATCACATAGGAGTGGAACTTTGCTCAACTTGAAGCCATAGTCCATAAGGGTTTGCCTCATCCAAATTAATTGTGCACAACAATGTCCTGCAGCAATATACTCGGCTTCGGCGGTGGATAGAGCTACTGAGTTTTGTTTCTTTGAAGCCCAAGACACCAGGGATCTTCCCAGAAACTGACAAGTCTCTGATGTGCTCTTCCTATCAATTTTACATCCGGCATAATCAGCATCGGAATACCCAATTAGATCAAAGGTAGATCCCTTGTGGTACCATCGCCCAAACTTAGGAGTGTAAACTAAATATCCCATGATTCTTTTCACGGCCCTAAGGTGAACTTCCTTAGGATTTGCCTGGAACCTTGCACACATGCATACGGAAAGCATAATATCTGGTCGCGGAGCACATAAATAGAGTAAAGATCCTATCATCGACCGGTATACCTTTTGATCTACGGATGTACCTCCCGTGTCAAGATCGAGATGCCCATTTGTTCCCATGAGTGTCTTTATGGGTTTAGTATTCTTCATTCCAAACTTCTTGAGTATGTCTTGAATATACTTAGTTTGGTAGATGAAGGTGCCCTCTTCGAGTTGCTTGATTTGGAATCCAAGAAAATACTTCAAGTCCCCCATCATTGACATCTCAAATTTTTGTATTATAATCCTACTAAACTCTTCACAAGATGACTTGTTAGTAGACCCAAATATAATATCATCAACATAAATTTGGCATATAAACAAGTATTTAGCAATTGTTTTGGTGAAGAGAGTAGGGTCAGCTTTTCTAACTTTGAAGCCATTAGTGATAAGAAAGACTCTCAGGCATTCATACCATGCTCTTGGGGCTTGCTTGAGCCCATAAAGCGCCTTTGAGAGCTTGTCAACATGTGTAGGATACTCACTATCTTCAAAGCCGAGAGGTTGCTCAACTTACACCTCTTCCTTGATAGGGCCATTGTGGAAGGCACTTTTCACGTCCATTTGATACAACTTAAAGCCATGGTAAGTAGCATAGTCATGTAATATATGAATTGACTCAAGCCTAGGTACAGGTGCATAGGTTTCATCGAAATCCAAACCTTCAACTTGTGAATATCCTTTAGCAACAAGTTGGGCTTTGTTCCTAGTCACCACACCATGCTCATCTTGTTTGTTGTGGAATACCAACTTGGTACCTACAACATTTTGGTTAGGACGTGGAACCAAATGTCATACCTCATTCCTCATGAAGTTGTTAAGCTCCTCTTGCATTGCCACCACCCAGTCCGGATCTCTTAGTGCATCCTCTACCTGTATAGCTCAATAGAAGACACAAAAGAGTAATGTTCACAAAAATGAGCAACTCGAGATCTAGTGGTTACCCCCTTGTGAATGTCACCAAGAATGGAGTTGACGTGGTGATCTCTTTGAATTGCTTGGTGGACTCTTGGGTGTGGTGGTCTTTGATCCTAAATCTCTTGATCATCTTCCTTGTCTTGGTCATCTTTATCTCCCCCTTGATCAATGTCCTCTTCTTGAGGTGGCTCATCGTCTTGGTCTTCATCCTCTTCTTCTTGAGTCATTTCCTCATCTTGAGTTGGTGGAGATGCTTTGTATGGAAGATGATGGTTGATCTTGTGCTTGTGGAGGCCCCTCGGATTCTTTTGGACACACATCCCCAATGGACATGTTCCTTAGCGCGACACATGGATCCTCTTCATCATCTAATTCATCAAGATCAACTTGCTCTACTTGAGAGCCATTAGTCTCATCAAACACAATGTCACAAGAAACTTCAACTAATCCAGTGGATTTGTTGAGGACTCTATATGCCCTTGTGTTTGAGTCATAACCAAGTAAAAAGCATTCTACTGCTTTAGGAGCAAATTTAGAATTTCTACCTCTTTTAATAAGAATAAAGCATTTGCTCCCAAAAACTCTAAAATAAGAAACATTTGGCTTTTTACCGGTGAGGAGTTCATACGATGTTTTCTTGAGGATTTAGTGAAGGTAGAGGCATTTAATGGAGTAGCAAGCGGTGTTAATTGCCTCTGCCCAAAACCGATCTGGTGTCTTGTATTCATCAAGCATGGTCCTTGCCATATCCAAAAGAGTTCTATTCTTCCTCTCCACAACACCGTTTTTTTGAGGTGTGTATGGAGAAGAGAACTCATGCTTGATGCCCTCCTCCTTAAGAAATCCTTCAATTTTAGAGTTCTTGAACTCCATTCTATTGTCGCTTCTAATCATCTTGATTCTCAATCTGAACTCATTTTGAGCCCGTCTCAAGAATCTCTTTAAGGTCTCTTAGGTTTGTGATTTTTCCTGCAAAAAGAATACCCAAATGAAGCGAGAATAATCATCCACAATAACAAGACAATACTTACTCCTGCCGATGCTTATGTAAGCGATCGGGCTGAATTGTGGAGTAGCTCGAGCGACATTTTGGTCGTCATGATGTTCTTGTGTGGATGATGAACTCCAACCTGCTTCCCTGCTTGACATGCTATATAGATCCTGTCTTTCTCAAAATTAACATTTGTTAGTCCTAAAATGTGCTCCCCCTTTAGAAGCTTGTGAAGATTCTTCATCCCAACATGGGCAAGTCGGCGATGCCAGAGCCAGCCCATATTGGTCTTAGAAATTAAGCAAGTGTCTAGTTCAGCATTGTTATCATTGAAATCAACTAAATACAGCTGACCATTTAACACTCCCTTAAAAGCTATTGAATCATCACTTCTTCTAAAGACAGTAACACCATCATCAGTAAAAAGATAGTTGTAGACCATTTTACATAATTGAGAAACTGAAAGCAAGTTGTAATCTAAAGAATCTACAAGAAAAACGTTGGAAATGGAATGGTCAGAAGATATAGCAATTTTACCCAAACCTTTGACCAAACCTTGATTTCCATCCCCGAATGTGATTGCTCTTTGGGGATCATTATTTTTCTCATATGAGGAGAACATCCTTTTCTCCCCTGTCATGTGGTTTGTGCACTCGCTATCGATTATCCAACTTGACCCGCTGGATGCATAAACCTACAAAACAATTTTAGGTCTTGTTCTTAGGTACCCAAACGGTCGTGGGTCCTCTCACATTAGAAACAAGCACATTGGGTACCCAAACACAAGTCTTAGGACTCTTGTGTTTGCCCCCAATATATTTGACAACTACTTTGCCTGATTTGTTAGTAAGCACAAAAGATGCATCAAAAGTTTTGAATGAAATGTTGTGTTCATTTGATGCATCAACAATCTTCTTTTTAGGCATTTTAATATGAGTTGAATGCCTAGAGCTAGAAGCCTCATTACTATACATATAAGTATGATGAGAAAGAGTATGAGATTTCCTAGCATGAATTTTTCTAATTTTGTGCTCAAGATAGTTTTTAGGATATAAAATGTAACCCTCTCTATCCTGAACCATGGGAGCCTTGCCTTTTACAAAGTTATAAATCATGTTCTTGGGGGCATTAAACTTGATGTTGCTTTGGCTCCCTTATTGGAAGCCAATGCCATCCTTAATGTCAGGGCGTCTCCCATTATAGAGCATGTTACGAGCAAATTTAAATTTTTTATTTTCTAACTCATGCTCGGTAATTTTAGCATTTAAATTAGCTATGTGATCTGTTGGGGGCCTTCGTCCTCCGAAGGTCCTCAAAAACATGATTTGACAATGTTTTCCAAGTGGATTGTGAACAGGTACCTTCGGACTCAGAATTATGAACAGGAAGTACGATCGGGACGAAGCCTGAACCAGACAAAGGACGAGCTGATTACCAAGCTCTACGAAGGATGGTGCACAGCCGAAGCTGTGCGCAGGGAAGCTTCGTCGCGATAGCGGAAAGGGGAACCGACTTAAAGATGAAAAGACTACGTGGGCCTTGACAGATTTCCATAAGTCATCAACAAATGTAATGGACATGGATGTAATTTTACGTGGGCTGCGTCCCGCGTCTATAAATAGATGAACAGTACTCCCGTACTGTTCACGCTGACTTGGCATTTGCTTTTGCGTCACGCTTGTACTTTTTACCTTCTCTCAGGACCGAAGGTACACTTGTAATTTGAAATCATTTCTATTTTTCCATGTCAATAAAATAGAAATGATTTTATGTTGTTTACATTATATTTCATGCCTCATATGAATCCTTCGTCATTACTTGTTATATTTACGAAGGTATGTCCCTTATGACCTTCGTCCTAAAAACATTATGTCCTGAAGGGGCATAATGTTTCGAAGGACGAAGGACTTTAACATTTAACACTTTTTATGTTGCCTTGTTCTTAACTCTTAGCATTTGAGAACAAGTCCCCAACATTGGCGCCCACCTCCGGTGAACTCACTTCCACTTCAAGCTTTTTTGAACACCTTCGGAAGCTATAGACCTTCGCTATGGCGCCGAAGAAAGCTTCAGCGACTGGGGCTGCAGCACTGCAACCGCTGGACCACAACCAGGAGACCGTTTCTCTTCGGGAGGCCCGAAGCCAGAAGAGAAAGGTCGTCAGCCCGACGCTTCAGGAGGAAGAGCTAGACCAAGAAATCAGGGATATGGAGATGCTACATCAACAGGTGCAGAGGAAGAAGGAGAAGATGGCCCGGCTAGCTGAGTTGCAACGGCAGATAGACGAAGCCTCTGAGGAAGTTCGCCATCTTACCCACGATGAGCAAAACAGAAGGCCTCAGCAGAAAGACCTTCATCAGGAGGGCTTCGTCAACGAAGATGACTGGTATGACAATTTCCATCAGGGAAATTTTGTTTTCGATGATGCTTCTCCTTTGTCCGCTGAGCTGCAGGCTACACCTTGGCCTCCATCCTATAAGCCACCCCAGCTTCCCATGTTCGACGGCCACTCAGACCCGAAGCAGTTCTTGATGAGCTACGAAGCAACAGTGTCTTCGTATGGGGGCAATGCTGCAGTCATGGCGAAGTCTTTCGTTATGGCCGTCAGGAATGTTGCTCAGACCTGGTATTCCTCCCTTCGACCAGGAACGATCACCTCATGGCAGAAGCTGAAGGATATGTTGTTAACCAGCTTTCAAGGGTTTCAGACGAAGCCGGTCACTGCTCAAGCCTTGTTTCAGTGCACTCAGGATCATGAAGAATACCTTCAGGCGTATGTCAGAAGGTTCTTGCGTTTGAGGGCACAGGCACCAACGGTGCCCAATGAAATTGTTATCGAAGCCATGATCAAGGGGCTTCGTCCTGGACCTGCAGCCCAATACTTTGCTAGGAAGCCCCCTCAGACTCTGGAGAAGCTACTCCAAAAGATGGACGAGTACATTCGTGCTGATAATGACTTTCGTCAAAGAAGGGAGGAGGCCTTCAGATTTTCTGAGATGACCAGGGGCTTCGGGGGACGATTCTATCCGAGGCATGTCAGGTCCATCCACAACTCCACTCAAAATGATGACAAGGGAAGTCAGCAGAACAGGCCACAGTGCTCCTCACAGGCTTCGGGGCAACAGCAAACTTTCTTTCGGCCACCAGCTCCAAGAGGCAGAGGCGCCAGGGGCTTCGGCGGGAGATTTGGAGATCAACCAAGGAGGACATTTTGCTTATTCTGCGGTGAGAACAAGGGCCATACCACCAGGATGTGCCATGTCACCATCCAGAAACAAAAGGAGCTAGCAGAAGCGGCAGCGCAGCAGGGACAGCCGAAGCAGGTCATGCATACTGCTTCGTACCATCAGCCTTATATCCCGGAGTACGTGGGCAACCACCCTGCAGTTTCTGTAGCTTCGGCAAGTCAACCTCAAGCTTCATGGCAACAGCCCCCGCCTCCACCTCCGCTGCAACAAGGCCAACAGCCAGAAGGGAGCCAATATGTTCCGCACCAAAGGGATCTCAGAGAGCAATCTGAAGCCCGTACAGTCAATAGTACTGTGCCAGAGTCGAAGCACATTTATTGACAGATATCCTGCTTTGATAATAGTCTTTTCCGTTTAAGTTCTATTTTCTGTGTAATAAAGAACATTTTAGTTTTCATATAATAGTTTCGTGGTTGGTTATGAGGAAAATTTATCTTCTCCACAGATTTAAGTTGCTGAAGCTTAAATATTTGCGGTAACAAGCAGGACCTTCGGATTATTAAAGATCCTTCAACGCAACAAAAAGTCGTTCTAAGGAACGCAGAGTAAGTTGCCGAAGTTACAAAAAGCCGTTCCAAAGGGAGCGCAGTGTAAGTTTTTGCTCCAAAGACGTTCCTAAGGGAATGCAGAGCATACAGCGAAAAGTCAACGCTGATACCGCCTAAGTAAAAGGCGAAGAAGCTCCAAAGACGTTCCTAAGGGAATGCAGAGCTTATACCGTCTAAGTAAAAGGCGAAGAAGCTCCAAAGACGTTCCTAAGGGAATGCAGAGCTTACAAATGTATTTTGTGTGTACCTTCGGAACAAACGTCATTTGCATAACATAACATCATCACATCATTTTGCATAGCATAAGCATCATACATCATGTTGCATATGGCAAAAGAAGGGGACACAGTATCAACCTTCGAAAGGATGCTTTGAGAAAGAGCAAATTGTGTAAAGTCACGAGGGAATACATTGATAATCTTCGGAAAATAGCTTCGGAGGCTGTTTTTATGAAGCATGGATGAGCTTCATCAGAGTAATATCAAAATTGTATAGCTTCGGAGAATGCTTTCACGAAGCATGGATGTGATTTATCAGAACAGTTTTAACGGAGAATGTTTTCTTCACGAAGCATGAAAAGAAGGGAAGGTGTTTTTTCGCCGAAGGCTCAAAAAAGGTATGTATGTAGAATTTCATGCATCGTAAAGAATTGAATAATGAAAAGAGACTTGTATATTACATTCAAATGTACAAAATATTACAAAAATCACACTTCCAATGTTTTTTCTAATAACATTTAGTCTTCTCTTAGAACTGCTTCGGCGGCCTCATTTAGAAGTTGATCAACAACTTTATCCATGATAGCTTCGGCCATTCGTTTAATCTCGTCATCTCCTTTTGTGTGAGGATCGACAGTCGATCCAGCAGCTTCTGAGGGAAGAGAACATTTCTTCATTACTATTACAAATCGCGAGCAAAGTTTGAAATAAAAATTACAACACAAAATAAGAACGACTAATTAATACCTAATTGCCTTTCGGGCTCTGTACTTCTTTCGGCAGCTTCTGCCACTTTCCTAGCATCATGGATGCCTTTTTCACTTCTTTGAATTATTTCTTGCGCCATTTCTCGGCCGCCATTGTCCCAGATATCAGTGAAGAATTTACCGCCAACCATGCTTGCTTCGGTTGAGGGATCTTTGACGTCTTCAGAGGACAGGGCAGCTTCGGACTGAGCTAAGGATTTTATATGTTCACAACCTTTCTTCTCCAAAACAGCAGCAACTCCTCTGGCGCCTGAAAAAGCGCAGATATCACCGCGGCTGCTCAGAATTTCTTCGAAGGCTTCTGCTTCGTGACTAATCCAGTCCAGTGGACCTTCGGGATTGCCTCTTGAAAAGTCCTCTTCACTAGAAAAGGCGCCAACGCTGGCGAAGCTTGATTTTATCTTTTTCACGCATTCTACAGATTTAACATAGCATTTCCTCTGAGATGCACGAAGCCCCTTTATACTTAACTCCAAATTATTGACCATATGATCACTAAGTTCTCGTTTTGTTTCCTCAAGCACACGTTCCTCTTTGGCTCTAGCTAGCTGTTTCTGAAGATCTTTAATTTCACGTTTTTGGGCTTCGGCCTGGGCTTTTGAAGCAGCTTCGTCCTTCTTTACTTTATCTACCAGTGTAAGCAGAATTTTATCCTTTTCCAGAGCTTCGTTTCTCAGTTTGATAACTTCGGAGCGTAAATTGTTAAACGCAATGTCATAGCTTTCATCTTCGGCGCTTTTTTGGGCTCTTAATGCGTTGCTCAGAATCAAGCCCTATATGAAAAAGAACCCATATAAAAATAAAGGAATGAATTACGCATTAAAAAGTTTTTTCAAACGCTTAATTTCCATACCTTTAGGCTATTATATGCAAGACTGTCTGCGAGATCCTCTTTCGTCATGGCGCATAATCCAGCTTCGAGTTTTGGGAACCCCATGCTTCTAGCCATTTCCCGGCACACGGATAATTCTTTATTGTCTGGGAGGCAGTACAGGAAATCATCTTCGTTTGTCCCATTGAATACTACTGCCCCCTTCGGATACTTCAACTCTCTAGCATAGTGATTCGCTTCATAGATCTCTTCTTCAGACAGTTTCTTCCCCGAAGCATGTCGCACGATGTAATCGCATATGCTGGAGGGAGCTTCGGGGGCGGCAGTGTCAATTTCTTCAACCAAGGCTGGTTCTGATATTTTCTCGGATTGTTCCTTGGCGGGCTCTGAAGGCCCAGCTTCAGCTTCAGCTTGTTGTTTCGAAGCTTCAGTAGATGCTTCAGCGAGTTCAACAGACTCCTTTGCGGTTGTGCTTGAAGACTTAATTGTCTCCAAGACATCCAGTACGTTCACCATTCTTTTTCTTCTTGGGGTCACCAATGGGCCCTTTTGATTTTTTGTTGTTTCCACATTTGCTGAAGGACTTAAAATTTCTGATGTTTTTGGCCCTTCAATCTTCGGTTTTTCTATTGCTGAAGGCGCTTCAGTTTTCTCTTTTATCTTCGGCACCGGAGCTGGTTCTGTAGCTTCAGGGGCCAAAGCAACTTCACCAATAAATTCTGGCACTGTGGCCGGCTCAATAAAACGCGTTCGATGGGTGAGCACCTTAATCTTTTTCCTTTGAGGCGCTGGCTCACTAGTGGCACTCGTGGTAGCTTCTGTCGCAGGAGAAGCATTTTTCCTTTTGCGACCCAATACCGGATACTGATAGTCAGGGTAGATAAACCCGACTGCGTCAAACACACGGTTGAGCCTTTTCTTCTTTCGGCCTCCGAAGGCTGCTGATAACGCAGTGTTCTCGGCCTTCGAATATGCCCAAGAAGTTCGTCACTTAATGTTTCAATGCTTTTCAACCAGTCATCATCAGGTTCAACAAATTTATCTGCATATTTGAATGTGTATTTCAGTCTGACCAGTCCTCCTTCGTCGGACTCTTTAATGGTCTCCTTCGGCATTTCCCACTTTTCTGCAAGTGGCCATACCCTGAAGGCAATGTGCTCTTGGACCAAGTCCCTTGTCCCAATGAAAGAGCAGATTACGCCGAAGGCTCTTTGGCATTCCTCGGCTGCTTCGTCCATTTCAACCTTCGGCCTTCGAAGTCCGAAGCGTTGCCAGATGGGGCGCATAATGATACTCTTAACATTTTCTTGCGCTGATAAGTCATTCTTCACATAGAACCACTCTGTCATCCAGGCTCCGGGCCACCTCTTCCGAAAGGTCGGCACAGGGCAGCTTGACCCGGAGCGGGCACCGAAGCTATAACACCCAAAATTGTTGTGGTATTGTTCTTTTCCCCAGGGCTTCGTCTCGTATAATAACTCATGAATGTTGCAGAAGCTTTTAGCGTTTGGTTCCAAACCTTGGCTTCTCACAGCCCAGACAAACACCCCCATTCTTATGATGGCTTCGGGGGTAATTTGATGAAGGTAGACTTGAAATGTTTTCAGGACTTCAACAACAAAGTTGCTTAGGGGGAATCGAAGCCCAGCCTTGAGAAAGCTTCAGAAGATTACGACTTCATCTTCTTCTGGGGTGGGAGAAGTCTTTTCTCCAGCGTCAGCCCTCACAATAGATATATCTCGAAAATACTGCCCCCTCATATTATCAATATGACTCTGCTTGATAGTGGTTTTCCCGAAAACCGTGTGACTTGGCCGCCATGGTCGATCTTCGGCCTCTTCCCCACCACTTTCTACATCATAGCTGTCGCTGTCACCTGTATCTTCGGACAAACCTTCAAGAATCTCCTTGGTGATTTTCTCCGTATTGGTCTCCGCCATCGCTATCAGGAACCCCAAATTCTTCTCTTCCTCGAGACTCAGCTTCGTCTCAGCAGGGATCTTCTTACCTTCAGACATCTTCGGAAACGCTAAAAAACTGTTTTCAAGGCCGAAGCTTCGAAATCAAAAAGGTCACCAATCTTAATGCACAAGAGCTAAAAATTTAGTGGACCAAAGCAGATGGCAAGTGTGCGTACCAAATGAGTTGGCGGTGTGATCTTATTTATACGCCCAGGGCGTTGAAAATTGAAAGGTCCCGCTTGTCAGTGAATGTTGCTATTCTAGCGAAGGGAAGGTGTTTTTTCGGACCTTCGGCTCAAGGCCTTCGTCCATATCGCAATCTGAATTTATCGTTAAACAAATTAATATTGCGAGGGGCTACTGTTGGGGGCCTTCGTCCTCCGAAGGTCCTCAAAAACATGATTTGACAATGTTTTCCAAGTGGATTGTGAACAGGTACCTTCGGACTCAGAATTATGAACAGGAAGTACGATCGGGACGAAGCCTGAACCAGACAAAGGACGAGCTGATTACCAAGCTCTACGAAGGATGGTGCACAGCCGAAGCTGTGCGTAGGGAAGCTTCGTCGCGATAGCGGAAAGGGGAACCGACTTAAAGATGAAAAGACTACGTGGGCCTTGACAGATTTCCATAAGTCATCAACAAATGTAATGGACATGGATGTAATTTTACGTGGGCTGCGTCCCGCGTCTATAAATAGATGAACAGTACTCCCGTACTGTTCACGCTGACTTGGCATTTGCTTTTGCGTCACGCTTGTACTTTTTACCTTCTCTCAGGACCGAAGGTACACTTGTAATTTGAAATCATTTCTATTTTTCCATGTCAATAAAATAGAAATGATTTTATGTTGTTTACATTATATTTCATGCCTCATATGAATCCTTCGTCATTACTTGTTATATTTACGAAGGTATGTCCCTTATGACCTTCGTCCTAAAAACATTATGTCCTGAAGGGGCATAATGTTTCGAAGGACGAAGGACTTTAACATTTAACACTTTTTATGTTGCCTTGTTCTTAACTCTTAGCATTTGAGAACAAGTCCCCAACATGATCATTTTGTTCTTTAATCATAGCAAGGTGATCATTCATAGCATCAATATTAACATCTCTACATCTAGTGTAAATAGTGACATGCTCAATAGTAGATGTAGAGGGTTTGCAAGCATTCAATTCTTCAATCTTAGCAAATAAATTAGCATTCTCAGTTCTAAGACAAGAAATTGAATCATTGCAAATAATAAGCTCTTTGGACAAGTTTTCACATTTTTATACTTCAAGAGCATACACATCCTTTAGCTTAACGAATTTTTTATTTTCCTTAACGAGCAAGTCCTCTTGGCATTCCAAGATATCATCCTTCTCATTAATGGTCTCTATCAATTCATTAATCTTTTTCTTTTGATCTTTGGTAAGGTTTGCAAAAAGAGAAGTTAAATCATCATTATCATCACTAGAGCTACCCTCATCATCGGAAGTAGTGTATTTGGGGGTATCTCTCGAATATACCTTCTTCTTTTTTGCTGTCGTTAGCCATGAGGCATTTGTGGCCGACGTTGGGGAAGAGAAGGCCTTTGTTAACGACGATGTTGGCAGCGTCCTCGTCGGAGGAGGAGTTTGTGGAGCTCTCGTCTGAGTCCCATACTATCCCCATGTGTGCTTCACCACCCTTCTTCTTGTTGTAATATCTTTTCTTCTCCATCCTCTTCTTCCCTTTCTTGTCGTTGTCCCTGTCCCTATCACTTGTATATGGACATTTAGCAATAAAGTGACCAGACTTACCACACCTGTAGCAAACCCTCTTGGAGCGGGGTTTGTAGTCCTTCCCCTTCCTTTGTTTGAGGATTTGCCGAAAGCTCTTGATGATAAGATCCATCTCCTCATTGTCAAGCTTGGAGGCGTCGATTGGGAGTCTACTTGGTGTAGACTCTTCCTTCTTTTCTTCCGTTGCTTTGAATGCAACGGGTTGCACCTCAGGTGTGGAGGTGGTGCCTTGCTTCAAGTTGACAATATGTTTGGAGTCATTGATCATAAGTTCAAAGCTCACAAACTTGTCAATGACCTCCTCGGGAGACATCTGTTTATATCTAGGATCTCCATGGATTAATTGAACTTGAGTGGGAGTACGAAAAATAAGAGATCTTAGAATAACCTTGATCATTTCATGGTCATCCCACTTGGTGCTCCCGAGGTTGCGGACCTGGTTCACCATCATATTGAGCCGGTTATACATTGATTGTGGCTCTTCTCCTTTATTGAGGACAAATCGACTGAGTTCTCCCTCGATCGTTTTGCTCTTGGTGATCTTGGTCACCTCGTCCTCTTCATGCGCTGTCTTGAGGACATCCCAAATTTCTTTGGCACTCTTCAACCCTTGCACCTTGTTGTACTCCTCTCGACACAACGAGGCGAGGAGTATAGAGGTGGCTTGGGAGTTGAAGTGCCTTATTTAGGCGGCCTCATCGAAGTCATAATCCTTGTCGCCCACCTATGGTGTCTGCGCTCCAAACTCAACAATATCCCATATGCTTTTGTGGAGTGAGGTTAGATGGTGCCTCATTTTATCACTCCACATACAATAATCTTCACCATCAAAATATGGTGGTTTGCCTAGGGGTATGGAAAGTAGAGGAGCGTGTTTAGGAATGCGAGGATAGCGAAGAGGCATCTTACTATACTTCTTGCGCTCTTGACACTTTGAAGATGTGGACTCGACACCAGAGGTGGAAGGTGATGAAGAATTAGTCTCATAGTAGACCACTTTCTTAATTTTCTTTTTCTTCTTGTCACCCTTCCTATGTGACTTGATGGAGCCGATGGATTCCTCCTTGTGCTTGTCGCTAGCCTCCTTCGATGGAGTCCGTTCTTCGTTCTTCTTTCCCAAAGCTTCGGGCTTTTCTTTGGTGATCATCTTTGTATTGAATGAGGAAGTTGCAATGCTTGGATGGCTTGAATGGTGGTGGTTGGGGGGTATTTATAGCCCCAACCACTATTCTAGTTGTTGATGTCGATGAGCACACCGGACAGTCCAATGGTGTACCGGACACAAAAATGTTCACTGTCCGATGAGTGCCACGTCAGCCAACCGTTGGGGTTTGGAGCTGTTGACCATTGAATTCTTCTGTCCTCTTGCGGCATCGGACAGTCCGGTGCATTTTGAATTTACAGTTCTGACTTCTGACTTCTGCTCTGCTGACTATGCTACAGTCAGCGCAGTCGACCGTTGGGCGAAGTTGACCGTTGCTCTGTTGGCTCACCGGACAGTCCGGTGAATTTTAGCGGACGCCCGCTGAGAAGACTCGAGAGCGGTCAGTTCGCGAGATGCTCGGCCAGGGCACCAGACAGTGTCAGGTGCATCACTGGCTGCACCAATTCTTGTATGCTCCAAACTTTGTAGAATTCCCTCAAATCTTTTTCTTTGTATGTTTATGTTGAACTTTGTGCACCTGAGAGAAATAGCAACTAGGAAAACTAGTTAGTCCATGTTGTTTGTGATCGACGTCAAACACCAAAATCGATTATATGGAAATGGTTAAGCCCATTTCCCTTTCAATTAGGACACCAACCTCGCGGGCAAGCGCCATGTGGGAGTGGCGGCAGATCTCTAGGGTGCCCACCGAGTTGTCCATCTTGTTGTCATCGTCGATGCCCGCACCACCGAACTAGGACACAATGGTGGTGGTGGCGGTGGATGCCTCGTCCACCATGGGTCTGGACTAGGGAGATCTACTCGCCACACGACACGAAGGCACTAGTGATGGAGGAGCTCGTCTGCTTGCCTCCTAATTGTAGCCGGCCATGAACATCTCATGTGCAGGTAGTAATAGTTGTTATTTGATCCGAACTCTATGTGTTGTACTTGTTAGCCAGAAGCGGGCGGGAGTTGCTAAAGATCTACTTGCCACACGATGGAGGACGTTGCGAGCGAGGTGAGTGGGAGATGGAGGTCGACACGAACTAAAAAATTATAAAAGCTTTTTGCAAAAGCGACATAGTAGAGTTAAACCATGAAAATTGGTGCTTTAATATAGTAAAGATAAAGATAATACATTAGACACACTAAGTACACCCTATGGTTACTATGAATTTTAATTATATACATCTCATCAAATTAGTAGTAAAGCGCACAAAGTGCGGCTAATGTTCTAGTGTACTGCATGTTGTGTCTACCGATGATAATGGACTCTGGATTTTACACTATAAAATTTAAAGATCGAATTGAATTAGGATCAGACTTTATTCTTATTTTTTTTGAACTAAAATTATTTAAGAGTCCTCACTTATTTTGAAGAAACATTTGAATCGTGATTCGTTACCACTATAGTTATGTAGAAACATTTGAATAATGATCCATTACCAACCTAGTTGTGTCACAGAAAATAGATCGTTGGTCTTTAAGGTCAGCCTTTTCCCTATGACAGCACGATACAAGCCAAATACTTGAAACTCTGAATAATGTAGATGAGAAGGAAAAACAGTAATCGAAGAGGTTAATATTCCTCCCATAAGTTGTGCTTGCCTCTAGCATTCACAAACCGTAGGCATTCAAAGTTTACTACTGATGCACTCATGCAGAACATCTTCCTGTTTCTGGGTTGCGATCCTTTTAACCACAAGTGAGAGTTCAAGAAACAAACAAATCAATCTCAATAATTCAGTATACATTCGTAGCATTGCCCAAATTACATGAGTCCAACAGTATCCCCTTTGAAGGGTCAAGTAAGCAAAATAACCCATCTAACTGTTGGGGGCCTTCGGCTTCCGAAGGTCCTCAAAAACATGATTTGATAATGTTTTCCAAGTGAAATATGTGAGCAGGTATCTTCGGAATCGGATCATGAGCATACAAGAGCACAATCAGGACGAAGCCTGAACGAAATTATGACGAAGGTCTAGATGATCACGAAGCTGTGCGCAGGAAAACTTTGGCATGATAGCAGAAAAGGGGAACCGACTTAAAGATGAAAAGACAAATTAGACCTCGAAGAATTACTATAGAGTTATTAGCAAATGTAAATGGCATGGATGTAATTGTACATGGGTTGTGTCCCTTGCCTATAAATAAATGAACAGTACTTTCACATTGACTTGGCATTCGCTTTTTGCATCACGCCTGTACCTTTACTTTCCGTCAAACCGAAGGTACATTTATAATTTGTTATTCTAGATATGGTAATGCAAATAAAAATAAGTTGATGATAATGTCTATATTATTTTTCGTATTTCGTATATGAATTCTTCCTTATCATTTATTGTGCTTACGAAGGTTTTTTCCTTCACAACCTTCGTCCGGAATTCATTATATCCGGAGGGACATAATGTCTTGAAGGACGAAGGACTTTAATATTTAACACTTTTCATGTTGCCTTGTTCTTAACTCTTAGCATTTGAGAACAAGTCCCCAACATTGGCGCCCACCTCCGGTGAACTCACTTCCATTTTTTGAGTTTTGAACACCTTCGGCAAACATCACCTTCGTCATGCCGCCGAAGAAAGCTTCAGCAACAGGGGCTACCGCTCTGCAGCCGCTGGATCCCAATCAGGATGCCCTTTCTCTTAGGGAGGCCCAAAGCCAGAAGAGGAAGGCCACCAGTCCAACGCCTCCAGAGGATGACTTGGATCAAGAAATCCAAAACTTGGAGATGCTCCATCAACAGGTCCAATGGAAGAAGGAAAAGATGGCTCGTCTAGCTGACCTGCAAAGGCAGATAGACGAAGCCTCTGAAGAAGTTCGTCATCTTGCTCAAGATGACCAGAACCGAAGGCCTCCGCACAGAGAGCTTCATCAGGAGGGCTTCTACAACGAGGACGACTGGTATGAAGATTTCCATCATGTAAATTTTGCTTTTGATGATACTTCTCCTCTGTCAACAGAACTACAGGCTACACCTTGGCCCCAGTCTTACAAGCCACCCTAGCTCCCCATGTACGACGGTCATTCAGACCCGAAGCAATTCTTGATGAGTTATGAAGCAACCATATCTTCGTATGGTGGCAATACTGCAGTCATGGCAAAGTCTTTCGTCATGGCTGTCAAGAGTGTCGCACAAACCTGGTACTCCTCTCTTCGGCCAGGAACAATCATCTCATGGCAAAAGCTGAAGGACATGCTGATAACCAGCTTCCAAGGGTTTCAAACGAAGCCGGTCACTGCTCAAGCTTTAATCCAGTGCACCCAGGACCACGAAGAATACCTTCAGGCGTATGTCCGAAGGTTCCTGCATCTAAGGGCACAGGCACCAACAGTGCCCAATGAAATTGTCATTGAGGCCATGATTAAGGGGCTTCGGCCGGGACCTTCAGCCCAATACTTTGCCAGGAAGCCTCCTCAAACTTTGGAGAAGCTGCTCGAGAAGATGGACGAGTATATCGAGTTGACAATGACTTCCGCCAAAGAAGGGAAGAAGCATACATGTTCTCTGAAATGACCAGGGGCTTCGGAGGAAGATTCCATCCGAGGCACGTCAGGTCAATTCACAACTCTACTCAGAGTGATGATAGAGGGAGTCAACAACAAAGGCCACAGTACTCCTCGCAAGCTTCGGGGCAGCAGTAAAGCTCTTTCCGGCCGCCAGCTCCAAGGGGCAGAGGCGCCAGGGGCTTCGGAGGAAGATTTGGGGATCAACCAAGAAAAATTTATTATCTATTCTGAGGTGAGGACAAAGGTCATACCACCAGGATGTGCCATGTTACCATCTAGAAGCAAAAGGAGATAGCAGAAGCTGCAGCGCAACAGAGTCAGCCGAAGCAAGTCATGCACACTGCTTCGTACCATTCGCCTTACATTCCAGAATATATAGGCAACCACCCTGCAGCTTCTGTTGCTTCGGCAAGCCAACCCCAAGCATCTTGGCAACAGCCTCCACCTCCACCACCAACGCAACGAGGCCAGCAGCCAGAAGGGAGTCAGCACACTCACCTTCAACGGGACTTCAGAGAAGAGTCCGAAGCTCGCACAGTCAATAGCACTGTGCCAGAGTCGAAGCATATTTACTGACAAATATCCTACCTCGACAGCAGCTTTTCGCATTCAGTATTATTTTCTTTTTAATAAGGAACAATTATGGTAGGCTTAAGTGCTTTTTGTCATTTTCAATCTCTTGTAACAATTTCACTTTTTACCATAATGAAAATATATCTTCTCCATAGGCTTAAGTTGCCGAAGCATAAGAATTTATGGTGGCAAGGAGGACCTTCGAATTATCAAAAATTTGTTCTAAGGAACGCAGTATAATTTCTTCGAAGCAGCAAAAAGTCGTTCCTAAGGGAGCGCAGTGTAAGTTTTCTGCTCAAAAGTCGTTCCGAAGGGAATGCAGAGCTTACAGCGAAAAATAAATGCTGATTCCGCTGAAAGTAAAAGGCGAAGAAGCTCCTAAGGGAGGCTTACAGCAAAAAATAAGCGCTGATTCTGCTGAAAGTAAAAGGCGAATAAGCTCCTAAGGGAGGCTTACAGCGAAAATAAACGCTGATTCCGCTGAAAGTAAAAGGCGAAGAAGCTCCTAAGGGAGGCTTGCAGTGAAAAAACGTCGATCTTCGGCAAATATCATTTTGCATAACATCACATCATTACATCATTTGCACAGCATAACATCATACATCATATTGCATCAACAACGCAAGAAGGGGGTCTCAGTATTGATATTCGAAGATTGTTTCGAAGAAATAGTGACAGGGCACAAAAATAGCTATCGAGGAATTATACCTTCGTCAAAATCTGAAATGAAAAGATCTATTGATTATTGATTTTACGAGGATTGGTTACTGATTTTATGAGAACATGGATATTATTTACGAAGCATGAAAAGAAGGGAAGGTGTTTTTTTCGCCGAAGGCTCAAAAACGGTATGTATATGAAGTTTCATGCATCGTAAAGAATAGAACCATAAATAGCTAATATATTATATTCAAAGTTTACACATGTTTCTCAAACAAGCAATATATTCTAAATATTTTTACAACAGCATTTAATCTTCTCTTAGAACTACTTCTGCAGCTTCGTTTAGTAGCTGATCAACAACTTTATCCATGATGGCTTCGGCCATTTTCCTAATTTTGTCGTCCCCTTTGCGTGGGGGTCCGCAGATGGCTCGGCAGGTTCTGAGGGAGGAGAAGATACGGCTATATTACTATTACAAATCGTAAACAAGTTCGAAATCAAAAAATTACAACAAAGAGCCAAAAACCACTAATCAATACCTATTTGCTCTTCGGGCTCCGCACTTTTCTCAGCGGCCTCTGCTAGTTTTCTAGCGTCATGAATGCCTTTTTCACTTTTTGTATAATTTCTTGGGCCATTTCCCGGCCACCATTGTCCCAGATGTCGGTGAAAAATTTTCCACCGACCAGGCTCGCTTCGGCCGAGGGGTCTTTTATATCTTCAGAGGATAAGGCGGCTTCAGATTGTGCCAAGAATTTCACGTGGTCACAACCTTTCCTCTCCAAAATGGTAGCAATCCCCCTGGCACCCGAAAAGGCACATATGTCTCCACGACTATTCAAAATTTCTTCAAAGGCTTCAGCTTCGTGGCTGATCCATTCAATTGGGCCTTCGGGGTCACCCCTTATGAATTTCTCTCACTTGAGAAAGCGCCAACGCTGGCGAAGCTGGTTCTTACTTTCTTAGCACATTCTATAGATTTTTCATAGCATCTTTTCTTAGATGCACGAAGCTCTTCAACGTTTTTTTCCAAATGATTTGCCCATTGTTCACTGATTTCTCATTTTGTTTCTTCAAGTGTGTGTTCCTCTTTAACTCTGGCTAGTTGTTTTCGAAGATCTTCAATTTCACGCTTCTGAGCCTCAGCTTGAGCTTTAAAAGTAGCCTCGCCTTCTTTTATTCTATTTATCAATGAATGTAATATTTTATCTTTTTCAAGACCTTCGTTCCTTAGTTCAATTACTTCGGAACGAAGGTTGCTCAGGGCCATAACACACCCTTCGTCTTCAGCATCTTTTTGAGCCCTGAGGGCGTTGCTAAGTATAAGGCCCTGCACAAAAAAATCGTGTGTGTGTTAATAAGTTTAAGCAAATGAAAAATTTTGATTTCAAGAAATAATACAAAGACCTCATTTTCGCACCTTTAAGCTATTATACGCGAAGCTGTCGGCCAGCTCGTCTTTTGATAACACCGAGAGCCCATTTTCTAATGTTGGGAATCCGAAGCTCTTGCTCATCTCCGACAGACAGAAATCTCCTTGTTGTCAGGGAGACAATACAAGAAGTCTTCTTCTCCGCTGCCGTTGAATATCAATGCCCCCTTTGGATATTTTAGTCTTTGGGCATAAAACTGAGCCTCTCGCTTTTCTTTTGCAGTCAACTCTTTCCCCGAAGCATGTCGTAAAATATAATCGAAAGCTTCGGAAAATGCTTCGGGGCGGCAGTGCCAGTTTCTTCAGCCAAAATTTGTTCTGTT